>VKOC01000006.1:10622897-10639690 GCA_009364415.1 Spea multiplicata | reverse complement strand
CCTTGTTGGATGTTTCAGGACAAAGACCAATATAGGTGTATATATTATATTGCTGTATTGTAGTGTAAATGACTGTAACATTCTTTGTTTGAAAAACAAAACATCGAACGGTGTTTTATAACATGTGTTTAAAAAATCTCATGTGTTGGGCATGCCCTTTGCCTCGCAATGATATCGGTACGTCTTAGAGTATATGCTGCACTTTTTCAGATGTGAGCTCCATATGTAACCCCATGTGGGGGCAGCTCAACCATGTATATAATGGTCAATATTGTATATATACTGCGTATATATATATATATTATATATATATATATATATATATATATACATATATATATATATATATATACACACACACACAGGGTTTGATTGACATGCTTCAGCTGAGGCCACACCTACTGAGGCCCAAACCTCAGTTAAAGCCACACCCCCTGTGCCTGGCTAACAACTGTAAGAAGGCGGAGCATAATGCATGGCGAAATTAAAATGAGCTATTAAAGTGGTTGTTTACCTTTCTTCTGCAGATACTTATCTTAAGTTTTATGCACAACTTTCAGGAGCCACAATGGAAAAGCAGATGTTTTTTGAGCTCTTCGAAAACCCGCACTAAATATTACGCCTTCATTATTTTTGGGAAATTTTCTATTTTAAGATCACAGACACTTCACTAAACTAAAAATGTGACAAATTCTTATGTAGCAAACTGTTGTCCACAAATATCTTTGCTATTAAATTACCGTCAAGCAAGTTTACTTTGAATAAGTTTACTGGTGGGCAGGACAGTTTAGTTATTAGATCTAATACTGCAGAGACATGGATCTGAACCACAAATGAAATTAGTTGGAAGAATCAGATGTTATTCCAATTAGAGCAAAGTAACAGTGTATGCCACGCAGCAATTCAGAGCGATACAAAAATATATCCGTGTGTGAATGTATGTATGTGTTCGCATGAACATATGTGTCAGTGCTTGTATTAATGCATGCCAGGTAACTATAAACCTGTGGATTTGACATCTGCGATGGGGAAATTATAATTGGAAAAATTATTCGAAAGATTGTTAAGGGATTCTATTCAGGAATATATTTTGTCCAACAACATCATTACTGGGAGTCACTACGGTTTTATGAAGACTAACTTAATTGCGTTCTCTGAAGATCATGGCGTTTCAGTGGATGTGATTAATTTAGCTTTTGCAGAAGTGTTTTTGAAACAGTTCCACATAAAACATTGCTGTAACATTACGCTAAGGCACTACTACTTGCATCTAGAATAAAAGGCTGACTTAACCCCTTAAGGACTATGGCTGTTGTTTTTATTTGCACATCATATTATCACAATATCCCCCCTTTCATTTAACCACACTAATAAATATACTGGGGTTTTTTAAAGGATAAAACTACACATAGCCAGAGGAAATTTTAAAAAAAACCAAACCAACATTAAGGTGTTTGTCCTGATTTGGGAAACACCTCATATACCTGGTATTTTCATCTATTTTAGTAGTTATGAGGCTAAATATGAAAGATGTGCATCGCTGTTTCCAATATTTTTATATGAGGAATGAAGCAGCCTCCAATATCGAAGTGAAAACCCAGAAGTTCTAAACACAAAGTGTATGATTTTTGTTGACAACACAGAATTATTTTACTAGTATTTAAATACCTCACAACCAAGAGCTTTAATCATGTTTTGCATTAAATTTGCTTTTCCATAACAAACAATTTGCAGTATTTCAGTAGATTTCTTTCCCAGAGTATGTGCAAGAACGGAAACAACTCTTGATTTGTATTCAGCATGTTTCTCAGACGTTACAGGGCTAAAATTGGATCATGTGCATTTCAGTTGGAATTTTGACAAATGACTTTCCAGGGCCCATGTCTCATTTGAGGCACAGTAAATATTAACCCCATAAGAAGATATGTTCCCTAAAAGCACAGCCCTTGAAGATTTCAGAGACACCTCACTTACCTTTCCCAGGCGGCATTTTGGAAGAGGTGGCACTTTGCCACCCCAAGCGGCCAAGCGGCTTTTTTGTTTTTTAAGCGGAGGAGAGAGAGGGACGCCGAGTGGTTTTCGCTTATCAAGTTGTCGGTCCCCGCTCGGCACCCCTCTCTCTCCTCTGCGAGCCCTCTAGCTGATGATGATGTAATTTGATTATCATGATCTCTTAAGAAAACCAGGCCATTTCTGACTTGGTCTAAACTGCGTATCACCTTACTTAATCTTTTGGATTGCGCAAACTTTTTGTACATGAAAGTGCTATATATTGCTAAAATGACAAACATTTTTTTTGGATGGCTGGGGTGATCGGCATTTAAAGCTCGGGATGATTGGCAGGTTATCACTTCCCTAACCATATGTACTCAGGTGAGGACGTGAGTGCCCTGTGTCCTTTCCACTGGGTGAGGGGTGCCCTGTGACCCCATCTCTTTTCCCTATTACCTGGAATTTGTATGACTAAAAAGCACCAACATTAAATAAGATGGTCTATTTAGCTGATTTAAACACTGTGTAAATTAGAAATATTGATTTGTCCAAGTCTTACTGGGGATTTGGTTTAAGCTTCTTTCATATTCACAGTCTAGACATGGAACAGACGGGAAAGTAAAAACTGACAGTACTCACAGTATGATTTCCATACAGGCGGCTGATATTCTTCTGCATCTGGAAAAAAAATGGAAATTGATCCGTGAGTGAACAATGCTGGGAAATGATCAGGTTTAAGGCTGTCCGCAGAGGTTTACTTCTGGCTAAAGACAGTGCTAGAAGCAGACGTATGCATTACACTGGACACTCACTAATCACAATGTTTTGCAATTTTTGTGCAATTCGCTTGATATGTTTTTCAAAATACATACTTTTATATGACCATTACACAGTTCATTTATTATGACATTTAGGGTACATCGTAATCAATAGCTTCCTCCAACAAACCTATAGACAGACTGCTGATCTAGGTTGTCAACCCAAATGTCCAATACATACAGGATTTGCCAATATAGAAGGAACTAATCATGGTCCATTACATTATTGTGTCAGCAGCCTACAGCCCGGTATATAGTACCGGTATGTTCAAGGTACAATAAATATACACAAAAATGTACATGCTTACTAACAGTAATGGTTTTATGATAATGTGACGTTAGTAGAAACATTTCTGTGGAGTTCCCCTTTAAAATAGACTGCCTCTGTGAGCTTGGGACAGTATTTGTAATTCTGGTATTAACCACAAATCCCAAATGCAATTTAACCATAAAAATGGATGTCATTCTTTCCGATTGCACAAGGGCAGGCGATTGGCTGACTCTGCTCTGTTGCAGCTGGATATGGCAAAGATAAGATAGATGTGCTTTTGTGGGCACTTCAGGCTGTGCAGAAGCCTGGAGATTACATCCATATGTCACCGAATTTCTTGCATTATATTTTTCGTTTTTACACAAAGAGGAAAACAGGACACAATAATAACAGTTGCTTATAATGGGTTTTGCTTGGCAGTGACAGACGGATTTAAAGAATGAAAATCCTGAAATCGTAAATTCTCACTGTAGTTTCAGACATGTGGATGAATACACAGGGTCACTCGGGTCGACAAACATTGCTGTAGCAGGAGTAGCAGGCATATTAATTAAGAGTTTTCTGTATTATTAACTTTAATATTGTTCAGAAGGTCACACAGAAGTAAAGCAGAGCTTCAGATTTTATGTTATGGAGCCAACTAAAGACATTTGGTGAGTAAACCAGATGAAAGCACAAAAAAAGAATTAACAAAAAGATGTATAATATTATATATATATATATATATATGCACACATACATTTATATCTCATATACATAAATATTACATAAAGACACAAACCAGGAGCTCCTAGGTAAGTTAAAGAACTGGGTTTCACATAAACCTACCACAAGGGATGCACAATTTTTGGATACCCCTGCTTGAGAAGAGGCATCACAATTAAAAATGAATTAACATACTTGTATTCAGGCAAGAGTACACAGAAACCCTGCCTGCCTCAAGTACTGGAATTGTGCCGCCATGCCTTATACTTAGTCTTTGTGATAGAGAGAGTGTGTGTGTATATTAGAGAGAGTGGTTTATATTAGAGAGAGTGTGTGTATATTAGAGAGAGTGTGTTTATATTAGAGAGTGTGTTATTAGAGAGAGTGTGTGTTATATTAGAGGAGTGTGTGTGTATATTAGAAGAGTGTGTGTATACTAGAGAGTGTGTATTTGAGTGTGTATATTAGTGAGAGTGTGTGTGTATTTAGACAGGAGTGTGTGTATATTAGAGAGTGTGTGTATATTAGAGAGAGTGTGTGTATATTAGAGAGTGTGTGTGTATATTAGAGAGAGTGTGGGTTAGTGACAGTGCCTGGATCAGTCCCTTGAACATTAGACACTGATAGTGGTCATCATGATCTCATCCCTACACATTCCACCTCATGTGGGATTTCCACGTAGCTTGTATTTTATGGGTCAGCAGAATAAAACCATAGAAAGATATGTATTTTCAATGATAACATTATGTATCACAGGGGCACATTTAAATCCCAATTATAGAACCTAACTTACAAATGTAATACCACAATCTTCCAACTAAGTTCAGGATTGTTCCTTCGTGATCCCAAACACAATTTGCAAATCAGAGCTTCAAATAATCACATTGCCAGTAATCTTTCTGGCATGCATGACCTTCTCTACAAACGCGAAACAATTGATGTTTAGAGCTTGGTAATTTTATTTCCTTCAATCTCCAAATCCAATTACATTCTGTCTGTCTTGTCACTTTCTTGAGCAAAACTGAAGCCCTGTTTCAAAATTCTGATTACTTGCAATTTTCCTCACCTGCCAAGTCAATATCCCTGTACGTTGACCAAAGCATTAAGTTATTCTTAGGAAGAATCATAAAATCAATTACAGACATACTGTATGGATGGGAGGATCAGGACAAATATTGAAGTTTGGATATAAAACTTTAGTTTCTGAAGCCATGAGATGATAAAACAGCATTCCACATACTTTTAAACAATATGTATAAAGATTATTGGATCGGCTTTATACCGTACATAGGGATGAAGCGTTAAATTGGAAAAATACAGGACCAGAAACTCATGTTGATAACTTTATGAATCAAGCTGTATTGAAAAAAATATGCTATTGTTCTATTTTCTGAGATTAACCCACAGAGCCACTTTATAGCCCATCTAATGGTGCTTTCCTGCTTATGGGTATCTCAAACTTTAGCTGTATTGCATCTCTCTAGAGTTAAAACCTTCATCAACATATTCCTGTAAGGGCAATATAGCACTTGAGGTGGGTTCCAAGAGATCCCTGAAGGGGCGAAATGCCATACAAAGTTTGAGATCAACTAACTGAGGATGGATAGCCTTTAAGCAGGAGCATCTCAAATGTTTGCTCTCTTATGCCATTAGAGGAAAAATCAATATATCAGCCCACCCTAAAGTGTAAAAGTGAGTTAAGATGTGGACCTCCTTGCTCACTTGTGCCTAGATGCATACTAACCACTGGTGAGTACTGTGAAGGTAGAAAAGCATGGCTAGGGTTGTTCCCTTATTCAGAGAAAATTTGTCTTGCATTTCAGTTCAGCTTGGGAAAAATAAAATGATAATTTAGTGAAGTAGTTCCAGTGGGTAATTTGTACATTCCAGGACAGGCGAGTATAAAAGAAATTGATAAATATAAATGGAAATCGCATGCAGGACTGCTACTGTTGTGTGTCTGCTGAGTCAATCAACTTCACACTCAGGAGAAACTCTTTGATTACACAATTCAGGAGGCTCACTAAACACGTGATACATCTGGGACTACACAGCCAAAGAAGCATAATTAGATCAACATACATCATAATGGTCAGTGTAGAATTTTTTTTCTTTCTATTGTTCTTTTCTGCTCATGTCAAGTGTGCAAAATTGGGAAAGAGAATTCACAAGGATCTCCTTCGTATAAAAAGCCCCAAAGGAGAAAGCAGGTTCAAACTGAGAAAATGGTATAGCTTTAAAGAAGACAGCTTCTTGTTCTGTGTTTCTGCTGACCTGAACTAGTCATACCCCAGCAGGACAGGCTTATTTCATACTCTGTCCTTGTTGCAGGAAATTATAAGATCACCACATTATGTATTATTATATAATATCCAACATCTAAGGGAACTGAGCAAATAAACCCAGTTTCACTTATGATAAAAACATTTGCCTCCTTATTAATAGATGACAGAACGTATCTGCATGTCTCCAAGAATTTTCATGCATATTATGCCACAATAATAGCACTTACAGTAGACCAGCGCAGATCACAAACTGGTAAAGTTGCCATCCCGTGTTTAAAGTCACTGAGGTCTTCAGTATGACACATTCTCCTGCCAATAATTAGGGTGTCCACCATACTTTTGATTATATAGTGGGCCCCACAATACCATCATGAGTGGAATTCTAACTTTATTCCACAGTTTAAGATACCTAGATTTGTTGTCCTGAAGTTGTATTTAGGTTACTATATACTGTATTTGTGATGGTTCATACATTTTTCTTAAAATAATGTATGCCTTGTTTACTTGCCGAGTGGTTGTTTCATATTCTTGAAACTGTTGAAATACCAACAGAACTCTGATTTGTCTTGATCTTTCTTGTCAAACCCTCACCTTGTAACCTTATGAATAACACATACAGACCTTATGCAAATAAGTTATTCTGCTGGAAGCATATTGTCATACATATTTAAAGAGGATAACTCCAAAATGAGGTGTTTGACGAAGAATACTTTCCTCTGGAATGGGCAAGTAATAAACAAGACAGTTCCCTAGAATGTATAGAAGTCTTTGCTCATGGCAGCCTAGATAAAGAGTAGAGGAGAAGTTCATCTCTGAAAGAGAGCCTAAAAAAAGTAATACAATACAAAGCAAGTTTGGGATGAATGCTCCAAGGATGGACAGCAACATAACAGCCGGTCCTACGGTGCATTCAGGCTCCAGAACACCTCAAGTTTTAGCTCACTTATACCGTTACAGAGGAAAAATTACCATCAGCATATCAATCTGATCATTCCACAAGTGCAGTCCAGAACTGAAACGCAAGATACATTTTCTCTGTATGAAGAAACAAACAACCTCAGACTTATCTGCCTCAGTATGTCTCACGCCTAGGGTCTGGTTGGTATCCCTCTATGCTCCCGTAAGGACAGGCTATTAATCTTCCTTTATGGTATTTTGCCTTGAGGGATACTAGATACACCCCACTGACACGGCTCCTGCAGGTAGAGATGTATGTCTGGGGTTCTTGGTTCCCTTGTGCTGAGGAAATTTGTCTTGCGTTTCAGTTCTGGACTGCACTTGTGGCATGATCAGACTTATAGGTTGATGGAGCTTTTTCCATTGTATTGGCACAAGAGTGGCGATGCAGCGTAGGAAAGGCTATTAAATAGCTGTTCTCAGTGAGCTCATTGCAAACTTATTTTGTATGGGTCAAATAATTGGTCATTTTGGAATCAACGCCACCGGGTGCAGGTTGGAATATTTTTTAGTTGCCCACATTCCTTGGGCTAATTATTAGGACTGTTGGCTATCACTTGGCAATGGCCTCTAAAAGGTATGTTGGAAAAGGTTTTATAAAGGATCAATTAGCCTTTTAAACCTAAACTTAGATTAGTGAATACAAAGTATAATTGGAACACAGGAGCCATGGTTGCTGATATAGGGCCCCTGTACACCTAAAAATATATATTCCATTGAAAATCTGCTGTTTCCAGCTACAATAGTCATTTACAACGTCAACAATCTGAACCATTTGATTTTATTTTAATGGACAAAATTTGCTATTCTTTAAAAAACTGACTCTTGAACGGTAGCGCATGTGTATATTTTTTTAGTAGCATTCTTTTGCCAACAACTTACAAGGTTGCACGCACCTGCACGTGTATCTTATTAGTGAGTATTGAAGTTGGATTATGCTAGCATTTATTAGCAAGACTGAAGTAAACTGAGCATTCGACTTCCAAATCCACTTTTCCTCATTTACCTTCCTATGCCTTTCTCCATATGCATGTCCCTTTCACCATATTCATTTTCCTGTCTATGTATCACTCCCTTCCACCAGTTCTCCTCCCTTTTCTGTCCAAAGCCCACCTACAAAGTATTGGCTTCCACCATATTTCTCTCTACCACATGATGATCACCAAGGACAAGAGGGAAAGTTGAGAACTGTTAACATACGCATCATATTCCAGACAGAAAACACTTCTGTTATTGTTGCAGCTAAGGAGTGTGTGCTTGCAATGTTATTTAGCACTGGATGGTAGATAATATCTAATAAACGTTATTCAATTATCAATTTAAAGCGAAATTTCTCTTATTTGGTACCAAGCAAATAATTATCCCAAGGAATTATTGTTTGTGTCCATTTATCATAGAAAAAAATTGTATGAATGCATTCCATTTTCCCAAATACGACAGCCTGTTAAAGGTTTGCATCGCTGAAAACAACCTTTATTTTTAACTTAGACTAACCATTGTATGCATGATATTTTATTCATTTCGCTTGAGAGCAAAACATTCGCAATGTGGAATACAAGAAAAGATGTTATTTTGAAAAACATATTTACATATATCTAGTAGTTAGTATAACAATATATGTACAATACCATATATTTGTTTATATATAAAACACTGTAGAATAAAGACCATCTATGAATCAACAAACTAGCCTGGAAGTAGAATAATTAGGGGAAGTGTTATCTGCTCTGTCCATGGTACTGAATGTTATAGTCTAAAAAAAGATCATTGAGGTCCTATTTGGGCTCAAGGTGTTAAAACCCCTTGAATTGGAAACAAAATATGTACAACATCCTACACTTTATCAGCAACCACCACCCATGTCCTCTAACCACAAGAAGTAGTTCAATTAGCAGGAAATAGCAATATAGTTTTGCAAGTAACAGACACATATCTTGAGTACAAAACGTTCTTCATGAACATAGAAGAATGTAATAATAATTTTCATTTCGCCAACAACCCTACTTTCTTTTTCCTAAAATTAGCCAGGTCGTTCACAACCAAGGACTGACTTTGAAAAGCAAATCTTTTAAGACCAATCTGGGTTCATTTTCATTTCCTAATATTGTAGATTAGAGATATGTCTATGGTATGTCTGAGCTTGTTGATTAACTCCTCCGTAGAGAACGTTTGGTATGGCTGGACTGTCCTTATTGGCCTGATTTAGGAATGTTCATCATAACTATGTAATAGTTCTAAAAAGGCATTATGGCGTAAGCTACTTTCGTAATCAATCTAAAATTATTTATGGCTAAATAGGCAATTACACTAATACTTTGGTTCGGAAAACCTTACACTTTTGTTAGATAGTGACAATGTTATATCACCAAATGCAAAAGACAGCAGTAAATCTGTTGCACACGTATACGGAGTAAACAGATAAGGTTCCTGCTTAGGGAATCCATGTTCTGGTGTAAAAGGTTAGCTCATGCCAAAAACTTTATACGGATATGAGGAGATGCCCCAGAGGCAAAATTGGCTATTAGGTTTAACCAATGCATTATCCAGGAGGATGGAGAGGCCGCCGGGCAAGAGTAAAATGTCTTTTGCTGATTGGAAAAACAAACTAATTTACATGTCCTTCATTAAGTAAAATATAAATGAAGAGACCCATTTTTCATTTTGTTTGGAGCACTGGGTACTCTGGAACACAATCATTTAGAAGCGACTCTCTCTATAAATAATTACACAAATGTAGCTAATCTTCTAATGGGCTATTATAGATTAATAAGACAAATAAATAATGCATTTCCTAAAGTCCAGAAATAATAAAAACAAAATCGCCCAGCGACAGAACGTTTCTCTGCAGTGCATCAAATTAAATGTTAATTCGTAAGACAGCAAATCCAAAATGTTCTGCGGTAACTCTTTAGAATCTCCAGAAAACCAGAATGGGTAGACTCTAACAGGGAGTTCTTCAACGTACGGAAGCTGAGATGGCAGCCTGTGCCTAGGTCAACATTGTCCAATTGATTTCCTGGCCTGAAGTTCTCTTACTTCTCCTCGCCCAACATTACGGAGGCTGCTGGAACCAATCAACAACAATCCCCCCTCCCCAACATTTCAGGTGTCCAAATATACATATTACTTGTAATAACAAGTAAACAGAATTACAGGTTAATTGTTTAAAATGTTGGACCTGGGAAAAGATGGTTGTTAAATTCTTCCTTGGAAGGTTCTCACAATTTTATTTGTGTCATTACAGGAAAAAACTCCATTAACACATCAATCTCGTTCTGCCCATTTATATATTTAGTGTGTCAACTCTTTGTAAGCTCCAAATCTGTTATTTTCTCCTGTATAGCTGAAATGTTTATTATTTGAAAATAAATCAGCCAACGAGAAGCTTCCACACTTGAAACAGACTGAAATACCGGTTTACATTTACCAAGGTCAAACACAAATTCAGTTGATACAGTGGGTTGTGCCGACTCGCAGCAACAATCTATTTGACTGACCTTTAACAAATATTTTCCATAAAAGTTCTGTCAGTTACCCCCGGCTTCATTTCAGGCTTGAAATATTTTAACATAACAAAAATATATACTATAGATATATAGTATATATATATATATATATATATACACACACTGATCAGCCATAACATTATATATTATGTAGGTCCCCCTTTTGCCGCCAAAACAGCCCTGCCCCATCGAGGCATGGACTCCACTAGACCTCTGAAGGTGTGCTGTGGTATCTGGCACCAAGACGTTAGCAGCAGATCCTTTAAGTCCTGCAAGTTGCGAGGTGGGGCCTCCATGGATGCATCCTGGCACCGTGTGTTCTCCAGGTAAGCGACGCACCAGGCCATCCACATGATGTAAAAGAAAACATGATTCCTCAGACTAGGCCACCTTCTTCCATTGCTCTGTGGTCCAGTTCTTGTGCTCAGGTGCCCATTGTAGGCACTTTCAGCAGTGGACAGGGGTCAACATGGGCACCCTGACTGGTTAGGCCCCATACGCAACAAGTTGTGATGCACTGTGAAATCTTTCTATCAGAACCAGCATTTACTTTTTCAGCAATTTGAGCTACAATAGCTTGTCTGATGGATTTGACCACACTGGCCAGGCTTCGTCCACACATTCAAGTATATGTTTTTGTAAGTTATATATTAAAAGTGATACAAAGTTTGAAAAATACCTTACCACCATAGCAACCAAATCCTCTATTCATTAGGATCATTTTGTTAGCTGCATTGGTGATAAAACCACTGTTTGCAGACATAAGTGGGATATTAGCATAATTTCATTTTATACATTATTTATTCAGCATTTTGTATCAATATACCATATCGGGATGGAATGATACTGCTCAAACAGAAATGCTTTAGTGGTGGGATTACTCTCAGCATGACTTTAGTTGAAGGTTGTTAGATCTTTCATCTTTAAGTCTTTTTTTCTTAAGCCAACTTTAGGTTTTGGGGAATAAATCCTTTATAAATACTTTATCTGTGCATTGACCTATGTGATAGTACCAACTTCAGAAATAGTTTTTCTTTGCTAACAAACTAAACGGTGCCATAATAACCTTCTTTGTTCCACGTAAAAATAAAACATTAACTCATTATGATATTGTAATTACTATTCTGTATAACTGAAAAAGCCAAGGGACTTGTTAGTGTCCTTGTGGCTTATCCTATAGTTTAGGAAGCCAAGTGCAATTACTTTTTTAAATACTTTTTATTGGACAATTCTTTACATTTGGTTTTACTTTTTGATTATTTTTTTTCACAGTTTAGAGATGCATAGAACCCAGGCATCTCACTTAAAATAAAAGGAACTCCTTACCGCATCATTACCACATTTTACCATTTTTTAACCTCTTCATTCCCTCTTCAGTTTTTTGGTACCTTTAGTTCTGGAGCGGTTTTGCCATTTTTACCATATATGGCTTCAATTGAGATTCTTCTTTTCTGTGTTTACTGTGCCCACACAAATTACACATCCTCTTTTCAGACCAAATAGAGCTTTCAATTGAAACCATAGAAACATGCAAAAAATAATAATTGTGAGTGCTAGCCTATTAAAAAAAAAACTTTCTGTGCAATTTCCTTAGAATTTCTTCTACACGTTAGATGGCCCTGTTGAACAATGACCAAATTTATGTTTGGCAATATACTCTGATTATAGACATACCCCACATAGTGCCCTATAGGGTAGTATTTTTCATAGTTATGGCTTAATATGTTTGGGGGTAGTGAACAGTGATGGGGGCTATACATTTTACATGTAGAGCTAGGGCAATGGGATGTAAGGTTTTAGTTTTTTTAATTATTTTTTATTTTAAATATTTGTTGTTGGTGCAATATGCATAGATATCTCTCAAGGGAACTCTATAACATGTTAGTATGCCAGTGACATCACTTAGCTCACCTTATTGTTTATTTTTAATATTTATGTATTTATTATTTTGTTTTAGTGATTTTTTTTTTACTTTTTCCATAGAAATGGTGCAATCATCTCCCCGTCCCCTCATACTCGCTGCCTTAGTGACACCCTTGACTCTGACCTCTAGTTCACCTCCCACATCCATTCTGTTTAAAAAGCGACATCTTAAAAAGATTGCCCACACTTTTTCCTTCCTAACACAAGATGCCACTAAGGCTCTTGTTCATGCCCTCATTTTCTCCGCTCTTGACTATTGTAACTCTTAGCTGTCTTAGCTGGTCTCCCTCATACCCGCCACACCCGTCTACAATCCACCATGAATGCTGCTGCCAGACTTATCTTCACCCCCATCCCTTTACTAAGATCTCTCCCCTCCCTCAGTCATTTCAAAATCTTGAATCGGCAAAGGTGTTCATAGCGGTTCCCCTCTCTACATCTCCTCAATCATCTCTAATACACTCCTGACCGATCTCTCTGCTCATCCGATGATCGCCTCTCCTGTCTCCTGCTCTGATTTCTTACAAGACTTTTCAAGGACTGCCCCTATCCTCTCCCTTCCCTGGCCTATCTGTCCCCCTGCCTTTGGTCTTTGGTCTTTTAAGGATGCCTACGAACACCCTTCCTCCCATCTTTCTCTGCTCACTTTCCTAGTCCCTCTCTTGCCTTCATACAACATTTATACTAGTGTGGCTTCTGTCATTCACCTTCACTCCATCTAGATTGTATGCTTGTTTGACCAGGGCCCTCCTTACCCTGCTCAATGTTATACCCTATTATATACTACTTGTAATGTCCTATTTACCCATTGTACAGCACTGAATAATATGGAAGCACTATATAAAATAAGTAATAATGAGGATCTCCCCTACCAGCTTTATTGGTAAACTAGGAAGGCCAATCAGGCCATCGAGTGGACTCAAAGGTTGCTGCCACCCTTAGCCTTCCTTGCCTAGATGAGAACACACACCACTATATGTACCCGTACCTTATGATGTGCAGTCATCCCTGTTATTACATCTGCAGTGAACTGTGATCGTCATGATTTTTACCTTGCTCCTTAGAACTTGGGAATCATAGTCTAAAGATGCTGTGATGCCAATGGTGGCCTGTTTCTGAAAGCGATCTGAGGCAGCTAAAGGCAATGCATACGGGTTGCCGTATGGTGAGATGGCCTTGTAAACATTTACATTGTTTACAGAATATTTTTTTAACCAAACTTGTATCTAAAATGATAAGTTCCCTCAAAGAATCTTAAGGGGACATTCTTTTTTTTTAACCTATGCTCAAATACCTAGAATAGCACCGGTAATAGTGAAATAGAAAAAAGGAAGTCATTGAATAAAACAATTTCTCACTTGTCTCATTCCACTAACAACTTGTGTTTCCTGTTTAGCTACTCTCGCTCTCAACTCATACAGTTACACTTCTCTTTCAATCTACTTAACCCTTTTTTGGTCCATTTTAAACCATCACAGGTTTTGGCATTATTAGATGTAGTTATTAGAACTGTAGCTTATACAATTAATTTGTGATGACTGTAATTGTGGCGATACTGAGTTTTTAACATAGGGGACTATATTACTTCAGGGAAGCTGTTGTAAAAAAGGGGGCACAACTAGCATCATCTAAAACATTTCCTGACCTTCCCTTTAGACAAGAATCATCCATGTAACAATAGGCCAGAGATAATTTCATGGGGAAATATAATCACGCAGATACTGAATGCATTGGCTAGATTTTCCAAGTTGTTGATGATGTTGGTGACCAGTACATGCAGAGTGCTGCCCATTGTATTAACCCCAGAAGGGAAGGAGTTACGCAGTTATATATCCCACAGACTGCAGGGCAGCACTTTATATGGCACGCTCAGGAATATGTGAAATGTTTACATGTCCTGCAAAACATGGCCAATGTGTGCATAGAAGAACTAGTCATTGAGTGGTAGCAGTAGCGTTATGGCTGTGACTGTCACTCAGAGGATGTCTCTGCACAGGTATAACGTGTTGCGGGAACATTCATATTACATCCCACTGTGCACCACTGTAACCCAAGCTTTAAAATGTCCTCTCGATAGACTATAATCTCTAGCAATGTACAAGTACATATCCTGCAGACTGAATTGTATCCCATTTCTATTTTTTTCCCATTTACTTGTCTGAGGAGTGATGCAAAGAACTGGCTAATATACATTTAACTTTGTGGTTCATTAACTAGTTTACACTGAGGAAGGGAAACAGTTAATGGGACACACACAGCCTATTCACATATCTGCCCTTTTTCCCCTTTCCCACTAGGGATATATGAATCTCCTAGATGTGAACACTCTTAGCCTGCCTTACCCAAGATCGAGATCTGCCCACGCTAGTGTAATGAGGAGATAAACTGGTAGCTGGATGCGCTTAATGTCCATGTCCATGGTCTCTGTGACCTCCTGACAATCTGGAGCAAGTACCTATAAGGGCTGGCTGAATTAGAAAGAGAGGAGAAAATTCTGGGTGCGTAATTCTAATTAGGAAACATGTTTGGGACTGGGGTTCGTGGGTATGGGGACCCATAAAGAACACATAGAGAGAGTTCTAAGGAAGTTGTCAATTTGCACGCAAAACACAAATAACACAATTCCCGAGCAAAGGCTGGATTGTACCTAGAAGCCAAAAAAGTGTACTTTTCTAATAAGCTTAAAATTAAAAATAGCTGTGCTGTGTCTGGAGATAATGTGGTTTATTCACTGTGGGCAAGTTGCTGTTTAAAATATGAATTGTTCTAGAAGAAATTGAATGGTCTGCACAGAGCCCTGACACCAACCCCACCGAACACCTTTGGGATGAACTGGAACCGGAGTGCTGGTTCGTCACTGCTCACAGTCCTCCACACTCCTTCTCACACATCACCCTTTTACCCTACCCAGAGCATTTCCATACCGTACTATTACCACAGACATTATGTAACTCCACTGTGCTCCCACCTCCGTGAGCGGGCCTGTTCAAGTAGGACTGGCCTTGTTTCAGGAATTCCCTCGCCAATTTGCCAATGAGACCACTCAGACCAACAATGTTGATGAATGTAAAATAACGCACAATATAGCATTGGAAGTACTGTTCTGTCAGCAAAAACAGAAAAGAGGATTTTTTTTCTGAGGACTTAAAGGTAAGTAGGAAATGCAACAAAGCTTCGGAAAGAGCAAGCGCGGTGCTGGGTTACACAGCAAGAGGCATTAGTAGCTGAAGGCAGTGGTTCTGCCACTTTACAGATCTCTGGTTAGACCATTAGGTGTAATCTAAGGACGTTTTACTTCATGAAGAGGGTGGTAGATACGTAAAACAGCCTTTCAACAAAAGTGGTAGAGGCATAAAGTTATCATGAATCTAGCACAAGACTCGTTAACCCCTTCACAATGCATTGTCATTAATGGGTTTAAGGACAACTCGCTGTCCTTAAGGGGTTAAGATCTTTACATCAGGAAAAATGGTCAGGCTATTTGTGCCAAATGGTTCTTATCTTCCATCAAAGTCTATGTTTTAAGTAAAACATTTTTTAAACCAGTAGCCCAGCAGCTTAATAACAACTGCAAGGAATTTCAATTACAGAACATATTAGTTATTCATCCTATAAGTAAAAGGAAAGTG
The DNA here is from genome assembly GCA_009364415.1 of Spea multiplicata. Classification (NCBI taxonomy): domain Eukaryota; kingdom Metazoa; phylum Chordata; class Amphibia; order Anura; family Pelobatidae; genus Spea; species Spea multiplicata. The sequence continues at coordinate 10,623,604 of VKOC01000006.1, read as the reverse complement.
GGTCAACAGCCCACTAAAACCGTTCTGCAAATCAGTGAACAGATAACCCGCACAGGAAAGATGAACACATTCGATCATTGTATTACTTATTACTCAAATTACAACAGAGTTTAAAATGACATTTTAGTTGCAGTGGTTTGGAAGTTTATGTCACTGGGACGGTGGTAGTTAAGTGAAACAGTCTTTTAGCAGAGGTGGTAGAGGTTAACAAAGTGAGAGAGAACTTTATACTGCCTTGGACATAAGGCTATCTGGAATATATGACAAAAACGAATAAATGGGGAAAAATGGGCTGAGTAGACGAGATGAATGGTTCTTACCTGCCATCAAACTCTGTATGTTAAAACTTGGGGAGTTTATCCAATATCCAGTGGCGTCGCTACAGGGGGGCAAGGAGGGGCAATTGCCCCCCCTTGGTTAATCCTTGCCCCCCCTGTTGCCCCCCTGCCGAATTTGGAATAAAGTCGCAATGCGACTTTAAATCCCGTTTTTATTTTTATTTTTTATTTTTTAAAATTTGGAGGAGAGAGAGGATGCAGCCCGCGTAATCGGCAGCCAAGGCAACCGATCTTACGCGGGCCGCACCTCGAGCCCTGCTACTTACCTGTGGGAGGGTCTTCTGCACTGCATAGAGGAAGCGGAAGCCAGCAGAGAACGCAGAGGGAGGCCGCGCCCCCTGCTGAAGTCTGTGAGCGGCATCGAGGAGC
>VKOC01000006.1:10587032-10614324 GCA_009364415.1 Spea multiplicata | reverse complement strand
GGCATTAAGTCTTGGGCCCTGAGCTTTATTTGTAGGCATCACCACAGTATAAAATGCTGCATTTCACTATTGCATATACATGGCTTAACACAATTGGTTACTAATAGCTGACGGCAGTGTGATCCAAATGTGTGCCAATAATGCGGGTTCAAGTCTTGGTTACAAATCCATCTAATAAGTTCATGATAGGGTTAAGAAATGATACACTTTTGTAGAGACTAATAACAAGTTGGGAACAGCTGCCTACCATTCAGTAGACTTTGATGAGTATCCGCCTTGTATCCTAAGGGGCAAAATTTGCATTCCACAGTTATGAAATATCTTGGGGATTATACATCAAAGGCTCCGATTCTAAGGAAACATTTTATTCAGTGTAAAGGTTTTTGAAGCTTGGCGAAATTCACAATCTGAAATAAAGTAATCTCCTTTATTTTGAAATTGTTAATATGATAGCTCCATTTTGTGCCATGCTCCAGTAATAAGCTTATGGAATTACGGATTATGTTACTTTATTCTAAGTTTCTTCATTGTAATGGGGATAATAATGAAACTTGTAAAAAGACAAGCCAAGTGCCTCTTGAGCGTCATAAATAGCATCTTCTGAACATCAATAAAAGACAGCAGACTGTTCTTTTTCATTTGTTAACGTTAAAACAAATCCCATTTTCCTCTTCCTATGGGCTTTCCTGACAGATTTCCAGATTTCCCTGGATGCTGTTAGTATAGCTGTTGATTTCCAACCCTTTTCTTAAATTTTTTTCTTCGCAATAGTCTAAACAAAATGACACACTCAAACACATACCACACACATCACACTTTGCCACACAAACTAAATTCCCATGTCTCAGCATGACCTCTCGTCTTAACTTTTCTGCGTGACCCTACCAAAAGGTAACGTCACATATCTAAACATTATATATAGATAGATATATAGCAGTGCACATGTGTTTATTAGGTCTACTGCAGTAAGAGTCTTTAAAGGGTTGTATCTTTCCGCTAGATACATCTAAAAAATTGGATCCCAGCCATATAAGCTTGCAATTTTATGTTTCTAGCTATTTTATATAGATATTCTGCATCAACTATTACCGGTATATTTCTCTCCATTGCATCTATTATATGTAGTAAACATTCCATAAATACTCTAAAATTGGATTAAAATGTTTCTTTGAAGGCATTCCCCACCTAGAATGATATGAACTGTAGGTGATTTTTTTTGCTGCCTCCTACAGGCCAGGGCACAATAATCACTGAAGGCCACAGGGAATTGCATGACCTTTATCCTAGAAGGCATCACTAGTTTTAGAATTGTGAAACTGCGTATGCCCATTTAATGCAGTTTAATCACCTCCATCCTGGTTTGTTCCTTTAAACACTGTAGCAAGGCTGTAGCACCCATTAGTAGATAGAGATAATTATCAGAACCAGAGGAAGCGCTTGTTATATGGTGTGCGGCCATATCAGTGTTCTGAAAAATGAACAATTTGAGATCATCTTGATATTCCTTTTATATTGCCTTCTGGAGCGGTGATTCTAAAACTTTCCTTTTTCATAGCAAATTGAAATCTGACATGAAAATCAGATCTCATTTAAACCCTTTTTCTTACAAATCAAAGTATATCAACTCATTTTTAATGTTTTGGGCTTTAGAGTATTTTTAATTCAATCAATTGTGTCATGTTTCTCTCTCTCTCATATATAATATATATATATATATATATGTATTCTATGTTGCAGAGCCACTTTATCTGGTATGTTACCTTGTCTACCTTGAGGCAACACATTGGGAAACCTTAATGTTCAATCCTAGATGTGGCTTCTTGTGCTTCTGATAGAAACGGTAAAGCGAACACAATTTGCACAACTACCCCTTTAATAAAGATAGTTATATAGCTTCAGCTCTGAGTTTTATGGGTATTCACAATAGAGTAACACAAAAAAATTTAAAAATATAATTCGTACGCAGTCCATAATCACAGGTAAGGGTTAACATTGATCTGGCTCTGTATCTAAACTGGAGGTGAGGGGAAATCAAATGTGGTTCTTTACGAAATACATAAACATGCGTATACATGAACATCCAATATGATTTATATGCTGTAATTATCTGAAGAATTCTGAAGCATTTCAGGTATTTCTGAAAAACCCTGTTATTTATATATATATATAGGAAAAAGGCGTTTATTCTTACAATTTCATGGAACCAATTGTAGGTAATACTTATATATATATATATATATATATGTAATCTTACAACTCAAGTATACCAAATTTCCCTCTGATATGTGATAAAGGTCACAGCCATTATACCACATTCACAAACTTAATTTTACTTTGATGTCCACATTTAAACAGAGTAAGACAGACTGCACCTGGTAGCCAATATGAAATAAATATCCAATGTCTGCAAGTTTGGCTGTTGCCGATTTCACTATCTATCTTAATCTGAAACCGAGTGTGTTTGTTTCTTACATATGACATCATTAAGTGTGGATAGAATTGTCAGAGGGTGAAACCGCTACGTGGCACAGTAGGATATTTCAATGTCGCTGTGAGATGTCGGATCCCGGGGTCATTGTAATATTATAATGCCCTGTGGAAAAAGGAAAATCATCCTATTGTTGTATTGCCTCTGCTATTTCTAATATTGTGATAACATGCATCCCTGGGGAAGAAAAATGGCATCTTCTACATCACATTGCCAATACTTAGCAGAGGAGGAACTCCATTGGGTGAGGAATTGATTAGGGTTAGGCTGAAAATTGGAGATGGCGCTGTTTGGTTTCGATATACATTACAATGGAAAAGAAACCTTTTCCTCTAACAGAGATTTTATGAAAGCCATAGTACCTGTAGACTACTATATCAAGAAAGACAACTGGAGGTATCCCAAGAGATCCCAGGACAAAAGAAATGCTAAAGGCTTCTGCAAGTTAAAAGAGTGAGTGTACTTACGTCTTTGCCTTTTGCTAATTTGCGTTGGCAAAAGGAAGGTAAAGGGCGTTTCTTTTGAATATTTTTGACAATAAGTAGAATAGCCATTCTCTTGAATGAAAGAAAGGAAATTGGCAAATTAGAACATTTGGAGGTCAGTTCTGAAAAAAAAAACAGTTGTATCAAAAAATTCTGACATCTTATATATCGGATGTGACTATATTTGCTATTAATATATAGCAAATACATTTCAAGGATTGCATGGCTTCTGTGTATGAATGAGGAGTTTATTTGAAAGCTAATGTAATGCGGTTTAATTTTCATCTTCCTTAACGTTCATTGTGTCAAATGTGATGGTATTAATGCATATTTTTTATTTAACACAGGTGCAGAACAGACCAAAGCATTATGGAAGGGAGTAAGTAAAAATTCTCATCTCTATTCTTGATGTATTCTCTCTGGTCTGGTTTGCCAGCTTACTGCAGCTCCAAGCAGTTTTCTTCCTTAACAGTGTAGCGTTGGACCATTAATCATGCTTGTTGAAGGGCTGCTCTGAGCACCTGTTCCTTTTCGAAAAGCAGCGTGTGAGTTTGACATTGCTAATGCCTTATTTTACTTGTTAATTTGTTTTTAAATAAGTTTAAGTGATTTATCCATACATTATTACTCATACACATTCTCTTGTAATTATGCCGAATTTGTAATGCATGTAGGTTTCAGCAGCCTTTTTTTGGTTATTATAATCTGGTGTATCCATCACATCGGATGAATAAAGCTACATAAGTAATCTCATTCATTCTGTTTAGTGCAGTAGAGGAATGTGAGAAGTATCACAGCAACACAGTGGCTAAGAAGCAATGGCTTTTCTAATGAATTTATCCATATAAATATACAGCATGTGTAACTGTTAATATAATAGCAAAAAAGGAAACATTATAAAATCTAGAAAAGTAAACATTCTGTATTCAACAGCAGCAAAACTACACATCTATGTGACATTGTCATATGGATAATAATTCATTCATCAGGAATTTTAATAAACAGTAATTTTGTTGTGACAACATCTCAGGACAGTGGTTGTGGAATGCATTGTCTACACGATACGCGTGGCATACTAGGAGAGACAAGAAAGAGTCAATGAGACATCAGAGGAAAAGATACAAAGCGAAAGAGACACTGAGGTTTATTCACTAAAGGATGAGTTGACATGACTTTGCGTGAACGTTGTGGTTTTAGTTTTTCTGATTTCACAATACATTATGAAGATCTATCCTCAGTGTGCTTCTGCTGCAGGAAGAGCTTGGCTGGCCTTTTAGTTATGTATGGTTAAATCAATAAGGTTTCTTCAAAGTACACATTACATTATATACACATTATATTATGCCAGGCCATGCCCTTTTACTGGAGAAACTTGCGAGTGTTGGTCATTAATAATGAATAGTAAACTCTCCCGCAAGTTCTTCTGCTATCTATTCTTTAGTCAGTAAGGCCCATTGAATGAAACATTTTGCATATGAAACAATAAATAGAAAGAGAAAGAAAAAAATCAATGAGAAGAAGTATGAGAATTACGAAAAATATAATATAAAATACAGTGAAAGAATGAAAAGGAGGAAAGAAAGAAAGTGGATTTTTTTTCTTATATTAAGTCCCATTGCAGAGGTAAAAACAGGAAGTTAACAACACAGGAAGCCTTTCATTTATATGCACCATTCACTAATTATGAAAAATAGCTGAATAACATTTGTTCTTAAGTTATTGTACGTGCATAACATCCACCACTTTGTTCCTTTTTGGTTATAGCGTACATTTTTACACACCCTGCTTCCTGGATACTTCATGTATTACCTAAAGGAACCAAAACTGCAAAAGTCACCAGCTTTTTAGAAAAGTTGTATATTTGTTCTTCTTTATAAATGATATTTTATGATGATAATGATTTCCTGTGAACCATCTCTATAGGCTGACTTGGTAATAATGACAGAAAGTGTTGGTAGAAGCTGTGCCAGCCAACCTGGGATAACAAAAGATGGAGCTTATTTTTAATGTACCAAAAAGTTTGAAAACACCTCCCTGAGAACATATAGCTGCTTAATAGTTTGTCCTATGTGTTAAGCAGCCTCTTATACAGAGGGATCCATGTTATCCCTCTGGCTCCATATTGTCGACTCAATCTTAAGGCCATATGACCAAGCTTTCTCTCTCTCCCTTCTGGGTAGGTACCCTTATGGCACACATGAGCAAGGAGGTCTAGACTCCTCTTTACACTTAGGGTGGACTCCAAGAAATGGTGAAATCACACACCAAAAAGTTTGAGAGCCACTTAAAAGCATTCCTTATGGTGCACCCCTTCCCAGGTACCTACTGCATTAAACTGAAGGTCCAAATGTATGTCTGGGGTGGTTGGTTCCCTTGTGCAAAGGGGATTTTCCTTGCATTTAAATTCGGGACTACCTCGGGACTACCTGCGTGGGCATGATCAAACTGATAAATCGATAAAGATTATGTAATGGCATAAGTGAGTTTAAACTTGAGTTATTCCGCATGGTTATATACTATTGAGCAGGTTGTCAAGCAGCCATTGGTATTCAGGCGAGTTATTCTCAAACTTTTAGATATCTTATTGCTCATATCTCGCTCTTATACTCCATTTTAGATAATCCAGCAGCATAAACAGTAGTCTAAAACCCTGGTTAATCTTTGTGATTCTCTGACATAAGTCTCTGCTGTTTGTGATCCTGCGCTGGAATATTATGGTGCATTACAAACACGGATATGGCAAAGAACTCACAAAAGCACACATGTTATCCTTCTAAAAGCACAACATATAAGATAGTTTCTTCTGTCTATCAGGTTTCATGGCGTCCTTTCCCGGGAGCAGGCAGACGAGCTTCTGGCTGGAGTGGAAGGAGCATACCTGATTCGAGAAAGTCAAAGGCAATCCGGATGCTACACTCTGGCCCTTAGGTAGGAAAGTACAAAGTGCGTTTGAAATAATCCATCGCGAGCTCAGTAGTTATTTAGAGCTGGGTTTTCTAACTGATTCCCATATTGATTCTGTTAGAGTTCCTATAATTGTCTGCTCAGGAGAAACAGAAAAAAATGCTTCTCATTTCCATTAACTATTTGCTTCCTCCTATTTGTGTCATATTTATTCATCATTTGTTTGCCTATCACTGTAGAGTATTGTGGCCCTTCTGTCTTAATTACACCAATTTCATATATTCGCAGGATAGCTAGGTATCTTCTGTTGTGAACCACAACTCCCAACAATCACAGACAGACTTTAGGACCCACAGCCACAGGTTAAGTGAGGCCGGTCCTCAGTATGATGTGTTGTTCTCCACCACGCACAACATGCACATCGCCAACAGATTCTTTTAAACCATTGTACACAGAGGATGTAGGCTGCATGGATGGCCATGAATCATTTATGACTACAGTGTTTATAATGCAAGATGTTTTAGAATCTGGAGCGAGCCGAAACAAAGTGGTGCCACATTGTAAATGAGAATCACTTGAGTATTAACAAAGCCTGCTCAAGTCTGTATTCCCTGAGCGTAGTTCCTTTGTGCTATCAGGTGCTAAATAACTAAAAAGACATAACAGCACTAAGGCTGACTGCTTTTTTTAACCATTCCGGTGTCAAATGTTAAGCAGTGCTTTATAAAACAATGCCTAGTGCCTCCAATTCAGCATGAGAAGGGTTCATATATTTGACCCAGAGATTGCTGGTTGAAGCACTGCTTTTTCGGTTCTCCGGGTCAAGACCTGAATCCTCCGGGTCGTGGGAGCGGGGTCTTGACACGCCCTGCTCCCCACCCATTTTCCCTTTAAATGGGGGTGTTTCCCACTGCTTTCAGCAGGAGCGCCCCCATCATCAGGGGGACCTCCCACTGACATCAGGGGGAACTCCCATCAACGTCATGGGACTGACCGCTGACGTCAGTGGGCAGTCCTGGCCGCGTCCCTCAAGAAGTTCCCAGGTATGATAATGAGATGCCAAACTTGCGGACTCAAACATTTGGTCCTCATGTGTATCCTGTCTATGGCAAGGATGTTTTCTATTTTTCTTTGTATACTATTCCATGCCACTTAGAAAACAGGTGAGTTATGTCACAATTGTGTAGTTTGTTCACAAGATCGAACAAATGTTTGTACCACCACTGCCTTTCAACATAATGTTTATTTACTACGAGCTTTTTAATCACCTATGAAGTATCTAACAATTCTGTGTCTTTGCGATGTCAAAAAGTTGTCATTTTCCTCATTTATGTAATATTACCTGTCGTCCAGGTTTGGTCACCAGACGTTAAACTACAGACTTTTCTACGATGGCAAGCACTTCGTGGGGGAAAAACGGTTTGAATCCATCCATGATCTGGTAACAGATGGCCTTATAACTTTGTACATAGAGACAAAAGCTGCTGAGTATATTGCAAAAATGACAACCAACCCCATTTATGAACAAACTGGGTACTCATCAAAACTGAAAGGAAAAGTCACAAGGAGGCTAAGCAGGACGAAAAACGAATCAAAGCGATTACACCTGTCAAACGAAGGAAACCCATCCGTGGAAAAGGTAAACGGTGCATTTGCTATTTCATCCTCGAAGCATTAATAATTTAAAAGGGGAGATCCATGCCAGGGCCGAGACACAGGCTAGCAATACCTCCATCCTTTGTTGTGTCATAAAGCATTAGGTGAAACATTGCTTAGTAGCCATTGTAGTAGCCAGCTGGTTATCAAAGTGTTATCAACCGGGGAGCTTCACCCAATGGCCAATTTATGGCGGACATACTTCTTTAGTAATATATTTTTAGATTGTTATTCCAATGATAACTTAATAGATGGTAAATGTATGTTTTCAAAAAGTGGCTGGAGGGGTTAAGAAGTTATAACGTCCTGCTTGGGCTGACAGTGGGGTTCAAATAAAGTCTTTTCCGAGGGAATCATGGGAAATGAAGGGCAATTGAATTGTTATGCAGTTTGTTGGAAGACAGAGCTAAAAAACAAATTGGATTAACATAAAAACAGAACATCAGCTTGATTAAATAATAACACAAATGGTTCTCTTTATGCAGCGATAGAATTCCAGATACAGTCACATGCGACCTAACTGGACAAACGATGTTTGTGATCCAATGTCGGATAATTTTATCCATGGATATTTCTCTGCCGCAGTTCACTGCGCTGCTATGTGCCGTTTAGAAATACTTCATGATCAGTTTAGACGGATGGAAAGAACGCAGTCCATGGATTTTAGTTTTTACATTTCTGACCTTCATTGACAAACAAATTAGAGAACACCTCAGTCATGCCAGAGTTTTTTCCCCTTTGGGGAGGTTAATGTAAATGTGTCAGTGAAGCTCTAATGAGAGCGGAGGCTGTGGATGTGAAAATAATGATGGCATTGCCTGCGGTGTTCTGTCCTGATGGAATGTGACTTGCTTGTGATTTATAAAGTAGATGGGACTTTTGCGTGCACACATGGAATAGTGATACTACCGGGTCCCTGCCCCAGATGACCCAAAGAAGACAAAGAGCTAATACAGACGCATCCTTACTCACTAAGCAACAGTGCAATTCAGTAGGCAACACACTGCCAAGCACAACGTGACTAAAGACTGAAGCAGTTACAAGTGATAGAAAGTGGAGAACATCTTAGAGTGTCTATTAACCAATTGGCTGCCAGGTCCAGTGCATTTCATACCTTATGGCCATAAAATAGTTTCATGTTAAAGGCAACCAAATGTGGTAAATGAAGATTAATTCCTTAATATTACCCATTTGAGTGCCAGGACCACACTTTGCATACTCAATAAATGGCAAATGAAGGGATTTGACATTTACCCCAAATACTAACCTTTTGCTGTTCACTATACTAAATTCTGTCAGTGCATTTCTTATAATAGTAATAATATATATCTGTTAGTAACCAACTTTATGCTATCAATGGGAACAGTTGTATAGACCTCCTGTTGTTAGGATGTCCCCATTATCCACCCTTTTCGTTACATTACTGTCGCTCTTTGGTGACAGGATTCAGAAAGCACAACGGATATTGATTAAGGCTTTGGGTGATGCTGAATTCAGCATCTGTGTCTTAAATCCGTGGCGAGCAGCAATCACTTCCAAACATTCTAAAGAAATCACGACTGACCTCTAGTGGCTATTATATGTACATGCAGGTAATTTTGTACACCTTACAGATATGCAGTTAAGCTTCTATGTCTAGAATGAGAAAAAAAATATTTAGGATAGATACAGAGATTTAGGGGGGCATTCGGTGCATGTGGTGTCTAAAATGTCTCGGAATGTCCCATTCAGCATATATAGACTTTTGGGGCAATGCTGTGCTTCCTTCTTTGTGGAAACAGTTTGGGAAAGGCCATTTTTATGGTTGGATGGGTTTGGTGTGGAAGAACTTGACTGGCCCCCACAGAGCCCTTACCACAACCCCATCGAACACCTTTGGGATGAACTGGAATGGAGATTGCAAGCCAGGCCATATTGTTCAACATCAGTGCCTGACCTCACAAATGCTGTACTGTATGAATGAGCTAAATTTCCCACATGAACACAAAATCTTGTGGAAAACCTTCCCAGATGAGCGGTCCCTTGCTCCCACGGTAATATTACATATGCACTTGTGCGCATATTTACACACAGCAACAGACATACATATACTAATATACACACACAAACACATATGCACTCATGCTAACACACACATACATACTCCCTCTAACACACGTGCACACTCATGCTAACACATACACATGCACACTAATTTTAACATACATACCCTCTCTATAGCCAGCAAGCATTACAAATACGCTTTAAAGATCCTAAGAAGGAATATGCTAATTGTGATAAAATATATGTTACTCTTGTTTACACATGCCTGCTATTTTGCCCGTATCTTTGAACTTAGCACAGGGTGGAATTGCACATAGCCAGGCGTACTTTATTGTCTTCTTGACAACTTGATTAAGTTTATTCCAAGATAGAACATACAGACAATGACGCACTGCAGCATACAGTTATCAAGAGCAAATCTTTAGGCCCCACCTAGTAAAAAGAAAAAAAAACCTTTATTCTATGCTATGTAATCTGCTGAATGGCAGTATGTCACATCTTCTGAATGCAGATGGTGGGCAAAATGCAGAAAATAGGAAGCAGAAAGAAGTGTACCCATACACACCATGTTATTGGGTTTAGGTGTTTCAACCACACCCATTGCTAACTTGTAGGTAAAAGCAAGCACATAGACAATCATCTCCATAGACAAACATTGACAGTTGAATGGGTCGTACTGCAGAGCTCAGTGACTTTAAACGTCATATGATGCCACCTTTGCCACTAGTCAGTTTATGACATCTCTGCCCTGCTAGATCTGCCCCAGTGCACTGTGGAAGCATATAGGAGTAACAACAGTTCAGCCACGAAGCGGTAGACCACGCACATTGACAGAGTGCTGTGGTGCTTCACGGTCCCATTCCAGCATCACTGTGCCTCAAAGCAAGGTCCATAAATACTTTTGTGTAGAGAAACTTGAGTGGCCTGCACAGAGCCCTGACCTTAACCCCATTGAGTACCTTTGGGATGAAATGGAATGCTGATTTCAAGTCAGACTTTCTAGTCCAACATCAGTGCCTGGGCACCAATCCCCACATACTAAAATCTTGTGGAAAGCCTTCCCAGATAAATGAAGGCTACTATAGACATAATGGGGGGAGGAAGTCAACTCAGTATTAATGTCTATGGCCTTGGATTGGAAAGGTCAACAAGCTCGTATAGGTATGGTGGTCAGGTGTCCACATACTTTTGGTCATACAGTGTAAGTATGTCAAAAACCCTGTACTGAATATAAAATCTAATTTCTACAAGTTCTAATCTAATTTCTACAAATCTGCAAGTTTTTGTCTCATGCCCTTAACATCTTTAGGTGTTTATCACTTTTTTGCCCACTATTAGCACCATTTAAATGTGTTTCTTGTACACAGTCATTCAAGCAGGACCCGGAGAAGGTTTAAAGTTATTAAACTTAGCATAGTCTGCCTGTAGGTGCACGCATGTACCCTATGTCTTTTTGTAGAGGCTCCAAATAAAGTAGCAAACATTTAAACATGTATACATTGAAGACATGTTCCTTATATATCTTTATGCTGTATTGGAAGGTACATATAGTCATATTAGTGAAAGCAGAGATCTAACATTCATGGTCGCAGGCTGGTTGTGGCACTGACAAACTGTTAAAGGCAAAGATCGCACAGAAAGGCTGTTTGGTGTGAAAGATTGCACAAGCAAGCTGCTTGTGGACACTGACAAGCTCTTTGGTGGCAAATATGGCACAGCTGTTTGAGGGCACTGATAAGCAGTTGGGGACAAAGATGACACTGAAAAGCTGTTTGGGGACAAAGATGGCAGAGGCAAGCTGTTTGGGGCAAAGATGGCACAAACAAGCTGTTATGGGGCTAAGAGGGCACTAATACACTGTATTGTGGCAAAGGTGGCACTCACAGGGCTGTTTGGGGGGCAAACTGGCACTGTGGGACATGTTGCTTGGTGAAGTCACTCTTTCCGTTTTCCTTAAAGTAAGCCTTTAAGATTTCAGTCCTAAAGCAAAATAATGATCACTTAATGCTATTTATTTACCAAATCAAATGGAATGAATCATTGCTTAGAAGATTCACATCCTATCAATCACTCCTCCAAGGTGTAGTTTTATGTTGATTTATACTTATATGTTCCTGATATTTCTGCTTATTTGTTCATTCATTCATTTGTCTTTGGACAGGAGTACAGAGATTAAAAGTGGTAAAAATAGAAGAATTAGAAGAAAGTTAAGCTTTTTTTTATATTACATGTTTTTATACTTGCACAATAGTATTTTTTAGGATAAGTCATGCTGCTAATACTTTTGCATACTGTGATGTATGCCCACCAGCGAAATGCTATGGCTGCCAAAGCATGAAAACCCAGGCATATGTTTTTGTCGTTTTGGATCTCCGTAGTGAAAGGGAAGGGAATCAGTTACTCAGCTACACGTCCTACATGCTATAGGAGCAACGCTTTGCGTATACTGGTCACCAACATAAGAAAGGTACATGTGTCCAGGAACAAATAGTGAACAAACAATTGGTAGATGATGTCCTGATACTAATATAATGCCATTTTTCAAACGGGCACATAGGGGATCCTTAATTAGAAGTATGCTTTGTGTAACACCCAAGCTGCCTTGTAAAGTCATTAATTTTGGTATTTAAGGCAAAGGTATCTGGCCTTTTGTGCTTTCTGTTGCATAACAATAAATGATCCGTGGCCATCTGAAATAAGGCCACACATTCCTTAAAAGCAAAACACAATGGCAACACTGTACTTCTTTCGGTCCCCTTAATATACATTCCACAGGTGTTTATAGACAATATATTAGAAGAAGAATATACACAATGAACAACGGATCCAGGTCTAGAAATCTCTCTTTTTTTTCTTATTTAATTTTACCTGTTACATAGTATGCAACCTTATGCTGAACCACGATGATGGTTAAGTGTCAGTTTTTGCATATAAAAATGGGGGTGCATTGTTTTAACTGTATATAGTTACCATAGCAACCAGTAATGTTGGCTGCTATGATGTAAAGGCATTTCAAACTTTTCACCAGAAAATAACTTTTGTGGTTAAAAATTCCCATTCAATTATACTAAATCAATCAATAAGATGACTCAATGTTTAAGGTCAGTAGGTTTTTCACTGTAGAAAAAGTACATGTTATTTGATGCTTATTGATTTGCTTTGTTACTGTGGACTTTTTGATGCACTTCTTTCTAAATTAAGTTTCTGGGTCAAATAGTTAACTGATTTGCTACAGTTCTTTGAACAATCAGCAGTTCAGCCCAGGTTTATGTATATATATAAATGGCACAACCACTGATCGCACTGGGAATGGTTATTTTTCTTTTCTTAACAGTAAAACATAAAGTTTTTACATTGAATGAAGACTCGCTTAGGTCAACCATTCTATTGGTAATTGATCCACTAATCACAATTTAAAATATAACCATTTATAATGAACATATTGTGTTCCTGGCTTCCGGGTTATATGACCCAATGAAGTCATGTGATATTAACCTCGTTTCACATATATATATATATATATATCAGTTTAGAAATGTTCTTTATCTTAAGCACACTTTTTACCAATGTCTATGTAACAGAAAAAAACAACTTCACATTTGTGCATATGGCTTATGTGAAAGAGGTGGGCACAAGGTGCAGTCAGCCAAACACAGTACGTGGAACATACATCATGTTTATGGTCATGGAGGTAGGATCATCACTAGGTTAAGAAATGGTTCCTGCCCATGGCGTATTGGATCAGAGAATGGTCTAGTATTTACATGGCTAAAAGCTGCTTCTTGTTGCAGGTGAGGTGTAGAAAGATACGTTTAGTAGTTTATTGGCGGTTATTTCTTTGCAAGACCCAACAATGTTGATGTGATTGCATCAATATCATTTAAAGGCTTCTATGGGTGACCTTGGCTCCAATAATGTTGGTTGGATTTTAAGCCCCGTTTAGTGGAGATCATGGTGAGATGTACTTTTAGTAAATCGTGGAGAAATATTGTTAGAATCATTCCAATAAGACATTTCACATGGATGAGTAGATGAGGTTGTGTGTAGAATTTAATATAACATCTATTGGTAGAAGCTCGGTAGAGTGCATTGCTTTCTTCCATGGAAAGGGTTCATAGCCTAGACGAAAATGTTTGCCCCACCTAATATAATCTAAAGCATTACAGAAACATTGTGTTTTCAAAATATTTATTTTTATTATAATAAAATACGAACAGGGATTCTATGCTTAGAGGTGTTTCACCTACAAAAAACTATAGTAAAGCAGCTATGAGTTTTCATAGCCATAGTAACAAAAGTCTGATTGTGTTCCTTTAAATACTGCAAGTGGGTATTTTTTACTTTTGCCACCAGGGGTCCTTGCGTTCTAAGTAAATATGAACAAATGCCACATTTACTGATAGAATATAAAGGAATTCAAACAAAAAAAAACCTGTCACATGCTAACACAATGATCTTACAAAGTATAACTGCAGTGTAAAGTGCCTAATTGATAGATTTTAAATGAGTACTATATTTCTGTGCTGATATATATATATATATATACCGTATATACGCTTATATAAAAAGTGGGTTTGTCTTTCAAGTGAATTTCTGAAGGAGATGAAGGAATTCTTTAAACAAACGGGAGTTTCTTTTCCTTTGTTTGCACTGCATATTTCTATTTGCATGACCTTAAACAATCAGTACTTTGCTAAGCATGAGATAAAACCATTTATTTTTTGTAAAATGTCATGTCGGGCATTATTTCCTTCGGGCTGCAGAGAAAGCATATTATAAATCTATTATTTTAATGCCCTGGAAAATAAAATATTTTTTTTTAAATCATCACATATTACCTAAACAACCAGAAATGGAGTTATAGATCAATAACTGTTTAAATGCACCCATGCCATCTATCTTTTCTACATTTTGCTTAAATCTTATAACCAAATGCCGCTTATATGGTTTTTTAATACAGTATACCTTTTTTAAAAAATTATTATCTTTTTTAGCATGTTTATGGTTTTGTATCTAAAACTAAGAAGCAGGTGCAGATTAAAACGCATTGTGTATTATGCTGATCCTGACCTTGCAAGACTGTATAAGGCTTTGTTGGGCTTTTGTCTGCA
This sequence comes from Spea multiplicata, assembly GCA_009364415.1. NCBI lineage: Eukaryota > Metazoa > Chordata > Amphibia > Anura > Pelobatidae > Spea > Spea multiplicata. The sequence continues at coordinate 10,599,637 of VKOC01000006.1, read as the reverse complement.
TTAACTGAGTGAGCTGATTGATTTGTATGTCCATGCGTGAATGTTCGGTCTTAGTCTGTTGTTAAGCACTTTATCTTAATGACACCAGGATGGAGCTTTCCTCTTCTTCATGCAGCTTTTTTTGTGTGGGGTGGAGATCGAGAATAAAATAAGAATATGTATCTCCATTTAGATCTGTGTAATGCATTATGTTTTAGGAATTAATTTACAATTAAGATATTTTTTAATGGCAAAAACTATTTGACTTTGTATACCCTGCTGGTTTTTAGTTAGCAATACAATGAATGTTAAAAAAATAACATTGATGACCTCTATGTATTTATTTTAAAGGTGAAGTTTCATGTAGCTGCTCTTTATATGATAAGCAGCAATGGAAACATGGCATGGAAAGACAACACGCAGTCACTCTGTCTCTCAAGAGCAGTGACAAGTATTAAATCTGAAAACAGAGACACTTACAAGGAGGGCAAAATAAGCAAGTGTAAGATAGGACAAAGGCAGTCTCATTGCAAGAGCTGCACTGGCCCTCTCAAGAATTTATGCATTATGCAGGTCCAGCATAGACGTTCTTCCAGCAGAAAGCCACTAGGCATGGCCCTCTATAATTCATAGTGAAGTAGGGGAGTTGAAATGGTCAACTATCCTGCTAGCTCCTAATTAATACATTCCAATAACACAATACAGAAACACAAAGAGACAACTGACCGGCAGATTATAGATGTGCAACACAGGATGACGGTCACTGACAAACTTGGGAAGTCTTCAAAAAGTGCATTTTTTCTTTTCTTTTTTTGCATTAAAATCACTTTACTTTCATCTACCACACCAATGCAGTTGGTAATATTTAAGTTGGTAGCTTTTTGTGGAGCAACCCCTTTAAGGAGCTTTTGGGTAAAAGGATAGCATGAATTCTTGGAAGCCTAGCCAGGGTTGGCCAAAGCTGGCGCCCAGAACTGTGAGCTTTCCTTCCTTTGTTTTTTTATTCCTGGGGCTACAGTCATACAAAAGAAGGAATTATTCAAGAAAGGTTTTATGGCAAACATGATATCTTTATTTATAAATGTCATGTTTTATCTGCATCACAACCCCCCCCCCCCACACACACACACCCGTCGCTGCTGGGGCTTTACTAATTTCAAACAGACTTGAAATAATAAAAACATTTCTCTCTTTGACGCACATGTGGAAGACCAGAGTCGTTCATCACTCACATTCTTTGTAGTGTTAAAAGAGACCATTCATTCTCTTAACTAAGGAATGCTATGTGATGCAGGAAGTAACTATTGGCATCATAGGCTTGGTTATATAACTCGTTAATGTGGTTGGTTATTAGTATCAACCAATTGCTTCTGGTCTTTGTTGATTGCGCACTAATATGTTAGTCGTCTTAATTTCTCTCTCATCTTGCTCTCCCCTAACATCTATTACACCTATTCTTTTAATCATGTTTTTCCACACTATTGTCTATCTACATCCCCCGTATTTTCCACACCAGGGACTGCAGACATGGAGGCCGACGACATGGGGAATGGGGGATCATGGATGAACACTGGCCAAGTGGCTTTCCTACGGGGGTGGTTTATAGCCAGAACACTCAGTACATCAGTTATGCTAAAATGTAGACCTAACAGAAGCAACATGAATATCTATAATTAATTTTCTATGATAGCATTCTGCCATAGTTGCGACACTCGGTATTATGTCCGCCATGCATTTGTGTTACCTTAATGCATAATCCCTATAGAATTCATTACAGTTAGCCGTGGACGGAAGCCTTATCCCACATAATAAAGAAGAAAGACTTTAGTCACCTACAGCCAGGAGCACACCGAGGCATATTTAAAGGAATGCTATCATCACAGCCTTTATCATCTTTTATTGAAGACATTTATTTCTTGTATGGTTGTTTGTTTACACATTTAGTTCAAACGTTTCCTTCAGGGAAGCTGCAGGACACAGAATATGATGATTGATGATGATTTGATGGTATTTGTGGCATTTGTAATCTAGCATAGATGGCTTCATGTTTCTTGGGAACCATGGTGCACGGCATTTTTGTGTTGACGTATTTTAAGTGAAAGAATGAAAGCATGTTAAAAACTGGCAACTTTTACCATAATCATAGCCCCATCTGAGCCATCACAAGCATATGGAACCATTTTAAACAAATTACAGTAATTACATGCTGTCCATGGGCATTACATTGCAGGGGACTTGTGTCTATTGTACTGCCATGCCATTCTAAGTTGAAACATGTCAATATTGTTTGCCAAGAAAGAAGAAAAACAAATCACAGTTTCCTATTTGACTTGTAAAATATGCTGTTTTTGTTACAGCTGCATATTTGTTTGACCAGTTATTATTAAAGACACTGTCTAGTGCATTCATGTTTTGTATGCCATACATATTGGAGTCCATTTTGCATGGACTTCAATGTAACTTGTAGCATGGATTGGCTACCCCCCACTGGGGAGAACATTTCTTCTGCTTCTGGTAATATAAATGCTTTTCCCAGTATACCTTCAAATCTTCTGATCTACCTTTAAAACTATATTCATTTAGAAAACCCAATAAAAGCCATTTAGAATAAAAATGAAAATTGTACTGCACTTATTATCTGTGACATTTCTTAACAGATTCTTGGAATTTTATGAGCTCTTGAAGACCTTTTTTACCACTTTAATATGATGGCATCAAGTAAAGTTTAGTTGTTCTTCAGGGATTTATAGCCTGTTATTTTATATGGTTGTAATTAAATTTTCTATAAGGTACAGTAAGTGGTAGCTCATAGCTTACAGTCTTCAAATGAAGGTTTAGTGGGATTATCATAACCTAAAAGCATCTATTTATGCTATCCTGTAAATCACGGTATTGATAGGCTGGGAGGCTGCTGATTAATACTAATCCTATTACTCATCTCTGTGCTCAGCAGGTTATCTCTCTTGAACACCTGCAATGTCTATGGGCTCATTTCAGTCTGCACACAGCCCAAGCACCACCTGGCATATGCCCACATGATCTGCCATTTGTAAAATCAATACTCCATGTATTCCATTTATGGAATTAGTGGTGCAACGGGTTGGCTTCATGTCCTGAGAATCCTAGTGCCAGACAAATTGCTCACCATTGTTCTTCCTTTTTGTGTTTTTGCAATCATCACAGTTGAAAATGTGGTGTCCATGGTCAAAGGAACAGATCAGTGTAATAGTGGTAGCGTCTGAGTAACATTAGTGACATAGGAACACAGTGCCTGAGTCTAAGTGGTCACCTGGGAACTTTTGGGCCAGGCTGCGCGTAGCCTACTCTGTCTATCAGTGGGTGGTCCAGTAATGTTGGTGGGCAGCCCGCTGACGTTGTGGGCCTTCCTGCTGATGTCACAGGACACCCCCCATTTAATTGGGAAATGGGCGGAAAGTGGGGCATCTCAGCATCACACACATGCAACCTGGCGGATTCGGGTGTTGAACTAGAGAGTTCCCAGATATGGTGGTATTGGCACTGGCAGAAAGCAGAAACACCGGGCAAGGCCTCAAATACCTCAAAAGACCTATCATAGCTTCACCCATTTTAAACCTTATTGGTATGACATTGGGTTAGGTCGACTCAACCCTGGGCTTGTTTCCACTGGCAACATACAATAAGTTTACATTTGTTATGGTATTATCACTGCCTTTGAGTCCACAGCTAAACATATAATTGAAGCCTGAAGCATTGTAATAAAATGTTTTGCAGCCACTCGAAAATAGAATTAGGACATCTTACAAAACATTGCATTACCTAGCAGTCATATGACTTTTATTTTAAGAACCATTATTATGTCTATCCTATGCACTGCACCTATTGCACCCTCTCAATGAAGTAAAACTTCCTAGACCTAAAAATAAGGAATGCCCATAAAATAATTAGGATTGCAAGTTAAGTGTTATAAACATGACACTTTTACCTAGTGTTTATACTCAATGCTTATATCATCATAACCTGACTAATTTATATTGCTATTTTTCAGGTATCCATGCTTTTGGGAAATTAAGGGTTAATTTGACTGATCTGACTCTTCTTAGTTGCATGCTCTTTCATGCCAAGAATCAGGTGTAAGGCCCTGGTATACCCTCCGGCCTGATCCCCTATACAGAACTGCATTGTTTGCTAACAGGAACATTGGGGGGAAATATTAATAATTCATCAATCTCTACTTCCATATAAATATTAAAATACTCACAGGATGGTATTTGACCCCAAATTATCTATAAAAAGATATGCGGAACTTGATTGATCTTTAGGATTTAAAAATCACAGATATGCTGTGACCACCATATGGCTAAAATGCCTTTACATTAACCCATATTGGGAGAATATAATAGAAAACATATTTCATATTCCAGCGTTCTTAATCCCCTAGGATTTATAGCTAATCTTACTAAATTAAAACCTTTAATAATTTTAAAACAAACAGATTGTTGCTTATGATCCTTCTAAAAAAAACCACTGGGTTGATTCCAAACATGTGCTTAAAAGAAAGTGGTAATAAAGGACTTGTGATTATTGCCAAAATAAATATAATGAAAATATTTGGGGATGTATGTTTTAAATATATTTTAACATCTAACAACCTAGTCAGGGGCGTAACTAGAAATCACAGGCCCCGGCACAAAAATTGTCCAGGGCCCCCAACCTCCCCAAGCAACATGTCCTACAGTGTCCCCAAAACAGCTTGTGAGTGCCACCTTTGCCCTCATGCAGCTTAACAGTGCCCCCAAACAAGTTGCCTGTGCAGTCTGCTCCAGCTTGTCAGTTCCCACAAACAGCTTAGCGATGCAATATTTCCCCCAACCAGCTTCCTGTGCCCCTTACCTCCACTCCAACATACACTCTGGCACACGTACACGGATCATTATGACCACCTGCCTAATATTGCATAGGTCCCCCTTTTGCCTCTAAAACAGCCCTGACCCGTTGAGGCATAGAATCCACTAGATCTCTGATAGTGGTATCTGGCACCAAGACGTTAGCAGCAGATCCTTTAAGTCCTGTAAGTTGCAAGTTGGGCCTCCGTGGATGCATCCTGGTGCACCACTCGATGTAAAAGAAAACGTGATTCATCAGACCAGGCCACATTCTTCCATTGCTCTGTGGCTCACATGTCCATTGCAGGCAGTTTCAGCAGTGGACCGGGTTCAGGTACGCAGCCCAATATGAAACAAACTGCAATGCACTGTGTCTTCTAACACCTTTATATTAGAACCAGCATTAACATTTTCAACAATTTGATCTTCAGTAGCTGTTATGTTGGATTGGACAACACAGGCCAGCCTCCTCACGTGCATCAATGAGCCCTGGCCGCCCATGACCATGTCACCAGTTCACCGCTTTTCCTTTTTTGGATTACTTTTGATAGGTACTGGTCACTGCCGCCAGGAACACCCCACAAGAGCTACCGTTTTTAAAATGCTCAGACTCAGTAGTCTAGCAATCACAATTTGGGCCTTGTCAAAGTCGCTCAGTTCTTTACTCTTGTCCATTTTTTCTACTTCTAACAGATCAAGGACAAAATGTTTACTTGCTGCCTAATATATCCCACCCTCTGACAGGTGCCATAATAACAAGATTATCAGTGTTATTCACTTCATATGTCAGTGGTCATACTGTTATGCCTGATCAGTGCACGTAAACACACAGAAATTTACACATGCTAACACACCTACTCATACTCACGTATACACACTCATTCTAACTCCACTGATGCTAACACACACTCCACCTCATACCACTCACACACCTATGCTCATTCACAAACAAACTTACACATACACATCTTTGCTCACACACACTGATTTCTTTATTTCTAGCAACCTCTGTGAAATATGCATCCAAGTCTATCTGCTTTAGACAATCCATTTAACTACACTATATGGACAAAAGTATTGGGGCACCTAACATTACACCAACAGAGACATTCTAAATACATAGATCTTAACATGAAGTTGCCCCCCCCCCATATGCAGCTATACCAGCTTCCGCTCTTCTGGAAAGGCTTTCCACAAGGTTTTGGCTGTTTCTGTGTGAATTTCTGTCCTTTCATCCAGCAGAGCATTTGTAAGATCAGGCACTGATGGTGGAGGAGATGGCCTGGCTCGCAATCTCTGTTCCAGGTCAGGGCTCTGTCTGGGCCAGTCAAGTTTTTCCACAGCAAACTCATCCAACCATATCTTTATGGACCTTGGTTTGTTGCTTAAAGAATGATCAGCCCTGGGTGGCAAATGTGCTGTGATCCACTGAACTTTTATAACCCATTTAATGCGGTGTTCCATTACAAACATTACACTACACAACAAAAACCCCATATGCTTAATGAACTGAGTTTCATGGCTCAACATAACTTGCTGCCCACTCAACTCACACACATAACACTGGAGTTAGTTGAAGGCAATTCCAGGTTCAGATTAGAATGGAACTTTGTGGGTATAGCACAGTGCCTGGGAAATTAGTGTAGCAAAGGGGTTATATTTTTTGTCTGTGGCCACCATCCTAAATTATTCCAGTACCATTTTAAATTCCATGTACAATGATAAGAATATGCAGGACCATGAGTTATTGTAGTTTAAAGTGTTAATTATTAGTAACTGCAGCCTCATCCACATGTTCTTTTTGATATATATACAAAACTTGCATATATAATAACAGAGTTATTTAATGCACTCACAACAGTGTATTTTATCGGGTGAGCTTTATTGCTAAGCTCAGGAGAGTTGCATTATTTTTTTATTTCAATTTTGTCACCATGCTTTCTGCCTGGTGCTTTGATCACAAGTAATTGTGCGGGATAACACACAGATCCTCGTTCGTGACTGTTACCTAGCCTTTTTATAAGGTGAAGTAAAGTACAACTGCACTTAAGTGGTTAACTTTTCTAGAAACTCTGACCTTGTTTTGCGTGCAAGAGATAATTTGTAGGTAGTCACTGATATAAGAGGTCAGTGAGTTTTGTAGTGCATTCAGAATAACTATTCAGTTAACAGAGTGAAACAGAAGCCATTGGAATTAAGGATCATGCATTGTTCTTGCGTATTATTTTATCGGATTGGTGTACAGTTTAGACCTGTGTCTCACAGAGGTTATCAAGTTTGATGCAATAGCATGAATCCCTTCCATTTGTTTCTGGTTATAGCTGGTCCCCAGAGCATAGTGTGTGATAAAGGCATGGGAAAAAGGGACTATCTGTCATGACTCCTAGCCCCAGCTGGCTATGTTTTGCGATAAGCACACATAAAACAAATGTCGGTGGCCTGAGAGTGATAAAAAGATCTGGGATAAATAATATTTGATGTGGTTCCGCAGCACAGCAATCCACTGACATCAGGTGGACATCCTATGACAGCACCACGTTTAAAGGCACTGAGCTCTTTAGTATGACCTATTCTACTGCCGATGTTTGTCTATAGAGATGGCTGCCTTTGTGCTTGATTGTAGTAAATCAGTTGAAACACCTAAGCTCAATAGTAAGGAGGAGTGTCCACTTTTAGTTAGAAAGTGTATGATATATTTGCTGCTTGACAGTTTAACTAAGGTAGAGCTTACAGCTTTTAAAAAATTGGCCAAATGTTCAATGCTTACTATCCAGTGCTTATTCCAAACATATTTAACCGAAAGATACTGAAGCAAAAAGGACATGTGAAGTATCCAGCCATGTTAGAGACAGGCCGGCAGCAGAACCATCAAACTACCCTAATCAGCTTCAAAACATTGCAACATGGCAATATGAGAACTACAATGTAATTTTACAGGCAAGTGTTCTGGTAAAGGGAGATGTTGTGATCTTCCCAACTGGCCCATGGTCTCCGCTGGCTAAAAAAGGAGGGGAGTAGGGTTATTCAGCAGGATGTTGCCTGAAATAAATCTTGAGTGTCTCACTTTAAATAAGACACTTGGGATGTAAATCCCCCCAAAAAGTAAAATAAGAGTTGACCAGACCAGGGTATAGCTACTTACCTGCCCCCTTGTTAAGTCTACCCTGAGCATGGTCCTATTGTATAATTTAAAAAACAATTTTCGTATGTTTTCTCTCGCAGACCTTCACCCTTTGAGTGCAAGAGGGCTGAGCAACAAGTGGCTCATTCCGCCTGCACGGTAAAACTATAATTACATATATAACAGCAATAATATAGGAATAAGACCAATGCTGCTTTAGAACGTGTTAAAATCAGCAGAGTAGGTGGAACAGCAGATTTAAATGTGTTTATACACTTTATTTTTTTCCTTGCAAGAGAATAGTTGCATGTGGTTATGCCTACATATGGCAGTAAAGGAGATTATAGACTATAAGGGTCACATATACTAAGTTGAGATAAGCTCCACCATATGGACAGTTTTGCCGATTGAACAGGACTGACTTAAAACAGCACAGGACACATCACATGTACTTGTTTACTAGTATTCTGGTTGTCAATGCTGTGGGTGATGTTCCCATACCTAGGAACTCTCAAGGGTTTTTGGTGAAAGCATTTGTCGAGTTGCTACATCAACGCTACATATTGGGCTATTAAAGGGTTAATATTTTCAGAGTCTTAGGGTCAGCTCATTTAGAAAGCTCCCAGGTATTGATGTTACCGGTAAACACTCATAAGTAGGCAGAATTGGGATTAGACCCATGTTAGAAGGGCAGCAGCATTCAGAACATGCCCCAATGACAACATAAAACATGTCTCAGGAAAGCCATTACTGTTTGTAACTATGATACGTTAACAATGGGCATCTAGTGTTAGAATTAGGTAGCCAAGTGCTAGCCTGTTTGATAATGTAAGGGTGTTCTGAGTGTCTCAGACATTATTGTTCTTGACATGGTCAATAGTTCATTTTATATGACAATATAAAATGTTAATTCTTGGTTTCTGAAAAAGGCGACATGGCCTCCAGCCGCTTGTTTTGTACGCAAAGCTGAAGTGCTAAACGTACGCTGTCCCCATTTACAGTTTATTAGACTTAACATCTCACCCCTTCCAAATTCTTTTTTTTTTTGGTTGTCGTTGACAGCACCCTGTCATCACGCTGAAACATTTACATGAAATTACGGAAACTGTTTATTTAAACAAAGCCGATTGCACCGTAAACATGCATACATAGCTCTCACACTAGCAGCCTTGTATACATAGCTTGGGTCTCGGTAGGCTTTAATATTTGGTCATTTCCTCCCAAGGTTTAAACCAATAACTTTGTTAATTAAGAGTAAGTCATGGAATGCAGGGGAGAGAAGCTTAATAGTCATGCAGAGGATGGTCCAGAATGTCCATACAAACAGGGGACGTGGTGGGAGCAGGATTCAATTAGTTTCTGTTTATTACATGGCCCACTGTTGTAATAGAGAATAGAAGGATTTATTCACTAAACAGTGTGCTTATCTGAGATGACACAGCAACCTAAACTCATCCTTGAGGTGGTGTCAATGGAATTTATTGTTCTTGAAAGCTTATAATTGTGTCTTCATACACCAATAGATGTATTTTTCTGACAAAACTTATTACCGTATTACGCACACTCTAGTTATTAAAACAATGTCCACTTAATTGTTTAATTATTAATTTAATTTTATAATTATCTTAATTTAAAGCTGGTATTTGTTTAGTGTTGTTAACTAGGGTTGATTGCCATGTATGAGGGTAGGCTACCCAGACGGGGCTTGTTGGCCATGTAGACGGCGGGGGGGAGTAAAGTAGTAGGACTTTTTTAAACGTTTGTAAATGGGTCAAAATTATTTTTCTATGTTTAGTACATCATTTTGTAAAAATGCTTATATTACAGTGCGTAACATCAATATAGATCATACATAAAATGGAATCCTAGGTGGGTCATCTGGTTCTTATGGCCCACGGTCTGTTTTAACAAGATTGTTGCAGAAATGGTAAAAAAAAACAACAATTCTATCTGTTTTGCTGATTGTGTTTATTGGCCACACCTGTATATTGGAAGCATAACTAACCGTAAATCTCGGAAAGAAGATAATCAGGCTTTTAGAGTCATTTCTCTGCATTGCCTGGAGGAACCTTTGCTACTGTTTTGGTTTCATGTAACTTCCTTTTGCTGTGAGTGTTAATTGACTTGTTAAATTCCACAATGCAAATGTTTGTATAAAAAAAAATACGGTACTGAAATGGCCCCCAACCTTTTAGGCATTCAATGAGGCACACCTTCAGTGGTGAAGTTAGAGCATGGACGTGGATAGGGCTAGAGATGGATCCAATGCAAGGCATTCTACCCAACGAATGGCTTCCAGGACTAGCAGTGCCCCTATATGAAGATGGTCATTCAAGTGAGGGAGATCTCCTGGTAGCCTACCCTGGGTCGTTCCCAGCTACGGAGGTAACCAGCACTCATCTGCAGCTCATCTGCACGGCATAGCAAGAAATTCCCACTGACAACCGAGCTGCTTCCCATGGCTGTGTGTGATAGGAGTTATCATTTACACCAGCTTAATTTCCAAAACTTAATGATATCTGATCTGTAGTCCATGGGAGGACCGGCAACTTTCAGCCCAGGGGCAAGCACAGCAAATGGTCATTTGGCAAAGGTTCGATCTATGACATTTAGATTAGTCCAACACAGATTTACTAATAGGAGCTGTACAGAAAGTCTATAAGAGGGGCATAGGAAGGATACAGTTATGGTGCAAATGCAGCCAATGTCCTTGTTTTTCTTTCCATGGTATTCCAAGTAAAGTACATAAAGAGGAGGGAGCATAGCTCCTAGCTGTGGATCAATGGCCATTTACCCCCTGTCGGACATGCATAAAATCCAAAGCATTTCTCCCACGACGTAAGCATATATATTTTTTGCAATAACCTGCAAGTTCAGTTAACAATAGGTGTTTCAAAACACGGATAGCTGGTTATACTAACTTTTTGGGTAGGAGTCTATTAGCATGGCACATCTGCTGTGATTTTTTTTTCTTCATCACAGCTAACCACCAACTCATTTTTTAATAAATAAACCTATTTTCCACCCTTTTGATGTTCAAAGTAAAACCGTTTCCATTTTTTAACCGATTGACTTACCATGATTATATAGAACATAATAGTCTTTCCCTAATATTCATAATATTCCACAACAAACGGCTTTAGACCAGGGTGCTGTTGGAAGACTACAATTAAATCTTCAGCAGCAAGACCAATTTCCCCGGGACATCAGATCTCTGATTTTGGTTAATTCCTTTTGATAATGAATATTCCTTTTAGCTATTCTGAACACACTACACTAAATTAGTCGAGATCTGCTGGAGCAGAGAAAGCTTCTTTCTAGCAGAATGGCTGACCTAGATTCAGAAAATGGGATTGAGTTAAGTCATTTATACATCGAAAGCTGAGGAGTGCTCTTCTCTCTTTAGGGCAGTCTCTGATGTTTGGAAACTGTTAATAGACGATACCGCTTTCTCACTTTTGATCAGAGCATTAAGAGGTATTAATGCCGCTTCCTTCTATAATTATTTTAGCTTCAGACTAAGGAGTGCAGCTTCCATCATGCTGTAATTCTAACATAGCTACATAAAGTTATGACCTAAGTTTCCTTCTATGAGACAAAGGATTACTGTGGCCTGACTTTACAAAGAGAAATATATACAGAAACTTGGGGTGAACTACAGATATCACTATGACTTAGATTAAAACTCTGGTGTAATTGGAACTTGTCTTTTTTAGAGTCACATAGACTTGACATGGCTCACCTCTGCAAAGTGAGTGGAGTTATGTAGTGGATAGAACATATGCAATAGTGGGCTGAGCCACCACTCAGAGGAACCTGATCTTCCACTTTTTGGACCATACCACCGCTAACAGAAAGTCACTCAATGATTTGATCATTTTCGTAACAATAGTCAACACACAATTGGAACTGGAATCTCCTAAACTCTATCACACTGGTTACCATGTAAAATGTCCAGGGTACTCTCAAACGTAGTACTTGATGATCTACTATCAAATGATCTACTATGTGATCATTTTTTTTATTATTATTATGAATATTATAACACACCCATGGACCCAAAAAAGCTGCACACAAAATTAGAGTTGCATACCAATTTCAGAATTATTGATGATATAATAAACAAATACTGTTTCAACGATCACAAACCTGCAGAAAAGTAAATATTGAAATAAGTATGTCATTCTTGGAAGAAAAGTAGGTTATTGATGCATGGAAACATTTCAGCGATATATCAAATGGGGCATGTCATGTTAAGCAGGCAAAACTGCATAGATTCCTATCTAGCATCCGATCCGGATCTTTGAGGAATGTTACCTTGGTCTCTATGTATTTACAAATAGGGTTCTGAGTTTTTGGGGGGTTTTGTATTTTTTTTTTAGAAATAATGTGTATTTATATAGGAAATCCACATGCCTTGACGCAACATGTGAGGGAACACATCTTTTCTGGTGTCATTTCCGTGTGTTCTTTGTAGTCCGCACATTTGGTAAAATGTACAACTGTAGCAGGCAAAGCCACGTAACATTCTTTATATTTAGACTATGTATTGTATGGGAAGTTTAAAATAAGTATGAAAACAAAGATAAAAAACTTGTAGCCAGGGCTGCCATCAGAAATATAGGGCTCCACACAAACCT
>VKOC01000006.1:10570066-10586932 GCA_009364415.1 Spea multiplicata | reverse complement strand
GCCAAATGTTCAATGCTTACTATCCAGTGCTTATTCCAAACATATTTAACCGAAAGATACTGAAGCAAAAAGGACATGTGAAGTATCCAGCCATGTTAGAGACAGGCCGGCAGCAGAACCATCAAACTACCCTAATCAGCTTCAAAACATTGCAACATGGCAATATGAGAACTACAATGTAATTTCACAGGCAAGTGTTCTGGTAAGGGGAGATCTTGTGATCTTCTCAACTGGCCCATGGTCTCTGCTGGCTAAAAAAGGAGGAGAGTAGGGTTATTCAGCAGGATGTTGCCTGTAATAAATCTTGAGTGTCTCACTTTAAATAAGACACTTGGGATGTAAATCCCCCCAAAAAGTAAAATAAGAGTTGACCAGACCAGGGTATAGCTACTTACCTGCCCCCTTGTTAAGTCTACCCTGAGCATGGTCCTATTGTATAATTTAAAAAACAATTTTCGTATGTTTTCTCTCGCAGACCTTCACCCTTTGAGTGCAAGAGGGCTGAGCAACAAGTGGCTCATTCCGCCTGCACGGTAAAACTATAATTACATATATAACAGCAATAATATAGGAATAAGACCAATGCTGCTTTAGAACGTGTTAAAATCAGCAGAGTAGGTGGAACAGCAGATTTAAATGTGTTTATACACTTTATTTTTTTCCTTGCAAGAGAATAGTTGCATGTGGTTATGCCTACATATGGCAGTAAAGGAGATTATAGACTATAAGGGTCACATATACTAAGTTGAGATAAGCTCCACCATATGGACAGTTTTGCCGATTGAACAGGACTGACTTAAAACAGCACAGGACACATCACATGTACTTGTTTACTAGTATTCTGGTTGTCAATGCTGTGGGTGATGTTCCCATACCTAGGAACTCTCAAGGGTTTTTGGTGAAAGCATTTGTCGAGTTGCTACATCAACGCTACATATTGGGCTATTAAAGGGTTAATATTTTCAGAGTCTTAGGGTCAGCTCATTTAGAAAGCTCCCAGGTATTGATGTTACCGGTAAACACTCATAAGTAGGCAGAATTGGGATTAGACCCATGTTAGAAGGGCAGCAGCATTCAGAACATGCCCCAATGACAACATAAAACATGTCTCAGGAAAGCCATTACTGTTTGTAACTATGATACGTTAACAATGGGCATCTAGTGTTAGAATTAGGTAGCCAAGTGCTAGCCTGTTTGATAATGTAAGGGTGTTCTGAGTGTCTCAGACATTATTGTTCTTGACATGGTCAATAGTTCATTTTATATGACAATATAAAATGTTAATTCTTGGTTTCTGAAAAAGGCGACATGGCCTCCAGCCGCTTGTTTTGTACGCAAAGCTGAAGTGCTAAACGTACGCTGTCCCCATTTACAGTTTATTAGACTTAACATCTCACCCCTTCCAAATTCTTTTTTTTTTTGGTTGTCGTTGACAGCACCCTGTCATCACGCTGAAACATTTACATGAAATTACGGAAACTGTTTATTTAAACAAAGCCGATTGCACCGTAAACATGCATACATAGCTCTCACACTAGCAGCCTTGTATACATAGCTTGGGTCTCGGTAGGCTTTAATATTTGGTCATTTCCTCCCAAGGTTTAAACCAATAACTTTGTTAATTAAGAGTAAGTCATGGAATGCAGGGGAGAGAAGCTTAATAGTCATGCAGAGGATGGTCCAGAATGTCCATACAAACAGGGGACGTGGTGGGAGCAGGATTCAATTAGTTTCTGTTTATTACATGGCCCACTGTTGTAATAGAGAATGGAAGGATTTATTCACTAAACAGTGTGCTTATCTGAGATGACACAGCAACCTAAACTCATCCTTGAGGTGGTGTCAATGGAATTTATTGTTCTTGAAAGCTTATAATTGTGTCTTCATACACCAATAGATGTATTTTTCTGACAAAACTTATTACCGTATTACGCACACTCTAGTTATTAAAACAATGTCCACTTAATTGTTTAATTATTAATTTAATTTTATAATTATCTTAATTTAAAGCTGGTATTTGTTTAGTGTTGTTAACTAGGGTTGATTGCCATGTATGAGGGTAGGCTACCCAGACGGGGCTTGTTGGCCATGTAGACGGCGGGGGGGAGTAAAGTAGTAGGACTTTTTTAAACGTTTGTAAATGGGTCAAAATTATTTTTCTATGTTTAGTACATCATTTTGTAAAAATGCTTATATTACAGTGCGTAACATCAATATAGATCATACATAAAATGGAATCCTAGGTGGGTCATCTGGTTCTTATGGCCCACGGTCTGTTTTAACAAGATTGTTGCAGAAATGGTAAAAAAAAACAACAATTCTATCTGTTTTGCTGATTGTGTTTATTGGCCACACCTGTATATTGGAAGCATAACTAACCGTAAATCTCGGAAAGAAGATAATCAGGCTTTTAGAGTCATTTCTCTGCATTGCCTGGAGGAACCTTTGCTACTGTTTTGGTTTCATGTAACTTCCTTTTGCTGTGAGTGTTAATTGACTTGTTAAATTCCACAATGCAAATGTTTGTATAAAAAAAAATACGGTACTGAAATGGCCCCCAACCTTTTAGGCATTCAATGAGGCACACCTTCAGTGGTGAAGTTAGAGCATGGACGTGGATAGGGCTAGAGATGGATCCAATGCAAGGCATTCTACCCAACGAATGGCTTCCAGGACTAGCAGTGCCCCTATATGAAGATGGTCATTCAAGTGAGGGAGATCTCCTGGTAGCCTACCCTGGGTCGTTCCCAGCTACGGAGGTAACCAGCACTCATCTGCAGCTCATCTGCACGGCATAGCAAGAAATTCCCACTGACAACCGAGCTGCTTCCCATGGCTGTGTGTGATAGGAGTTATCATTTACACCAGCTTAATTTCCAAAACTTAATGATATCTGATCTGTAGTCCATGGGAGGACCGGCAACTTTCAGCCCAGGGGCAAGCACAGCAAATGGTCATTTGGCAAAGGTTCGATCTATGACATTTAGATTAGTCTAACACAGATTTACTAATAGGAGCTGTACAGAAAGTCTATAAGAGGGGCATAGGAAGGATACAGTTATGGTGCAAATGCAGCCAATGTCCTTGTTTTTCTTTCCATGGTATTCCAAGTAAAGTACATAAAGAGGAGGGAGCATAGCTCCTAGCTGTGGATCAATGGCCATTTACCCCCTGTCGGACATGCATAAAATCCAAAGCATTTCTCCCACGACGTAAGCATATATATTTTTTGCAATAACCTGCAAGTTCAGTTAACAATAGGTGTTTCAAAACACGGATAGCTGGTTATACTAACTTTTTGGGTAGGAGTCTATTAGCATGGCACATCTGCTGTGATTTTTTTTTCTTCATCACAGCTAACCACCAACTCATTTTTTAATAAATAAACCTATTTTCCACCCTTTTGATGTTCAAAGTAAAACCGTTTCCATTTTTTAACCGATTGACTTACCATGATTATATAGAACATAATAGTCTTTCCCTAATATTCATAATATTCCACAACAAACGGCTTTAGACCAGGGTGCTGTTGGAAGACTACAATTAAATCTTCAGCAGCAAGACCAATTTCCCCGGGACATCAGATCTCTGATTTTGGTTAATTCCTTTTGATAATGAATATTCCTTTTAGCTATTCTGAACACACTACACTAAATTAGTCGAGATCTGCTGGAGCAGAGAAAGCTTCTTTCTAGCAGAATGGCTGACCTAGATTCAGAAAATGGGATTGAGTTAAGTCATTTATACATCGAAAGCTGAGGAGTGCTCTTCTCTCTTTAGGGCAGTCTCTGATGTTTGGAAACTGTTAATAGACGATACCGCTTTCTCACTTTTGATCAGAGCATTAAGAGGTATTAATGCCGCTTCCTTCTATAATTATTTTAGCTTCAGACTAAGGAGTGCAGCTTCCATCATGCTGTAATTCTAACATAGCTACATAAAGTTATGACCTAAGTTTCCTTCTATGAGACAAAGGATTACTGTGGCCTGACTTTACAAAGAGAAATATATACAGAAACTTGGGGTGAACTACAGATATCACTATGACTTAGATTAAAACTCTGGTGTAATTGGAACTTGTCTTTTTTAGAGTCACATAGACTTGACATGGCTCACCTCTGCAAAGTGAGTGGAGTTATGTAGTGGATAGAACATATGCAATAGTGGGCTGAGCCACCACTCAGAGGAACCTGATCTTCCACTTTTTGGACCATACCACCGCTAACAGAAAGTCACTCAATGATTTGATCATTTTCGTAACAATAGTCAACACACAATTGGAACTGGAATCTCCTAAACTCTATCACACTGGTTACCATGTAAAATGTCCAGGGTACTCTCAAACGTAGTACTTGATGATCTACTATCAAATGATCTACTATGTGATCATTTTTTTTATTATTATTATGAATATTATAACACACCCATGGACCCAAAAAAGCTGCACACAAAATTAGAGTTGCATACCAATTTCAGAATTATTGATGATATAATAAACAAATACTGTTTCAACGATCACAAACCTGCAGAAAAGTAAATATTGAAATAAGTATGTCATTCTTGGAAGAAAAGTAGGTTATTGATGCATGGAAACATTTCAGCGATATATCAAATGGGGCATGTCATGTTAAGCAGGCAAAACTGCATAGATTCCTATCTAGCATCCGATCCGGATCTTTGAGGAATGTTACCTTGGTCTCTATGTATTTACAAATAGGGTTCTGAGTTTTTGGGGGGTTTTGTATTTTTTTTTTAGAAATAATGTGTATTTATATAGGAAATCCACATGCCTTGACGCAACATGTGAGGGAACACATCTTTTCTGGTGTCATTTCCGTGTGTTCTTTGTAGTCCGCACATTTGGTAAAATGTACAACTGTAGCAGGCAAAGCCACGTAACATTCTTTATATTTAGACTATGTATTGTATGGGAAGTTTAAAATAAGTATGAAAACAAAGATAAAAAACTTGTAGCCAGGGCTGCCATCAGAAATATAGGGCTCCACTCAAACCTTACGACAAACTCCTCCCATAACCCTGCTCGTGCACCCCACCATGGGGCTACCAGACTCTAAAGCTTGTGAAGGAGCCACCAGGACCCTATCCCCGGAAAGGGATAACAAGGCCCCAGTCCCCCTGAAGTGGCCACCACCCCACTCCATTGAAGGTGATGTTAGGCCCCAGCCCCTGGACAGGGGCCACCTGGGCCTCAACAAAGACCTAGAAATGGGTAGCAGGCCATGAGAGGCTAGTCCCATGTAGAAGACCACGAGAACTAATGAGGGGGCCTGTAAACTATCACAATGTCCAAACTTTTACTAGCGCTTAGTGGGGTATACTGCCCCAGGCCAACTAGACCCAGGCCTAGGCTGGCAAAGCCCAGGGTGGAGGCCGCCTCTCTGCTGCATGTATATTGAAGTGATCACAGAGCACTTTAATATGCCTCCTTCTAAAGTGGGGTTGTCAGAGATCCCAAAATGTCCCATTAAAGATGTTGTAAAATCATACATTTAGGGCCCTACATAGCTGTACATAGCACAAGTTGATATAATTACGATGGACAACAAATCAATCAATTCACTCCTAATGGTATTCCCACCTCAATAGCTACATATTGTTGAAAGGTATATTTCCTGTG
Source organism: Spea multiplicata (assembly GCA_009364415.1). NCBI lineage: Eukaryota > Metazoa > Chordata > Amphibia > Anura > Pelobatidae > Spea > Spea multiplicata. The sequence continues at coordinate 10,581,294 of VKOC01000006.1, read as the reverse complement.
CAGAAGTATTATCAATAAATGGACAGAAAACTCATGTTCTTGAAAGAGGAACTGAATATTTTGCTGCTGTTGTGTCCCTAATTGCTCCTATTATTTGAAGAGATTAGCTTCATTAGAATTACGTATGTAGCAGTAGAAGGTAATTACAGCACCGAGATACAGCGACAAAGCATACAGCCAGCTGATAGCCTCGGCTGCCATAAGTCTCTCTTACCTATCTCCATCAGGAAATGTGCTGCTCGGAACCCTATTATTACATCATAACCTTATCAACACACGAGCTGGCCAAGATATTGGATATGTATGCTGAAAGGTACAGACAGCCAGACAACCTTGACACTGTGTCTGTAGTGCTTTCCTACTCTTCTGGACCTCACTCTGCCATTTAAAGAGTTATTGGATTTTTCATTCCGGAATAAATGACTCCTTCACATAAATAATACACAAGGGTTATATTACATGTTTTTGTAGTTGGCCTACATTTTAAGAGGCGAAGTGTGGTTAGTTGCAAAACACATCATGGGAAGCAACATGCTGTAGAATTCTCTCCCTCGGGAAACATGGAATGCCAGAGTCATCATGTCATCTGCTGAATATCTCACAAAACCACTTATTTCAGCTTAAAAACACAGCCTTAATTAATTCTAAGAGAGGCACAGGTGCTGGGTGCATTTTAATGAATAATCAATCACAGGCATCAACTGAGTTGCAGATATTAGACAGAAGGGGCCATTTATACATTTCTCAGTGTAGTTATATATCCACCAAAGATGACATTTAAAGTTGCAAATTTTTTTTTTGCAAATCAATGTATTTTTCTGCCATCTAACCACTCAATAAGCCTAGGAAGTGATACAGAGTTCCAAAACTAATGCAGCAAAATAAATACTCCATCCTTTTCCAGACGTATCATTTTTAAGCATCAAAAATAGCCCCTGCATGAGGATGAATCTATGGTGGAAACATGGAGAGAGAGAGAGAGTAGGTATGAGAGAAATCAAATATTTGAAGGGGAACTGATATCTGCACATCTTATAGCATAACATTATTATTATTATTATTGTTATTATTATTATTATGCAATCTGTATAATTATTTTGGGTATATTTAGTTTCAAAATAAGAGACTGTTTTATCTCAGTGGAGGTGAGATCTGTGCAATGATCCTGAAAGTTATATGTATGGGCACGTAGGTGTTTTAAATCTGTAAACATCATTTATTAAGTATAATTGATTGTAAAGTGCAGGCTTGTGAAAGAGGCACGTAATACTTTGTCTATGTTTGCTTCTTTCTTCTTTATGAAGGCGCTGGAGCAGAAATAGTCACCATAGTTTTTATTTGTTATATGATACTTTGATACGATCCAAAATATTTTACACCGTGAACTCATCATGGAAATCCAACTCTGTCTGGTAACCTCACACAGCCACCAAATGTAGAATGTCCAGCTGTTCTGTGGCATCTGCAGGATTACAGACGGAGATGTTTAAATATAGATGGATAAAAGTGGAGACATACTTGGTATCAGTACATCAAAGGAAGAAGGAATAAATCAGAAATCACCATCTTAACTAGCCTTGCTATAAGAAAAAAAATCAGGTGCTGGAAATCGTTTTTCCTCGAGTTTTAAAAGGTTGTCCCTTGTCAAGATTACCATTTGGAGGTGTGCTTGGCGGCTTAAGATGGTTTAGCAGACTACATAATGTCCTTATTAAAGGTCCATGCGGATACTCACAGGGGCCAATATCTACTTTTGAGGAGCCGGGCTATAGAACAGTTCTTTCGCCTACAACTGAGCCAAGCCAGATTTGTCCTGACAACTTGTTCTCCTCCTCGCCGATAATCCAGACCAAGCGATACCACCTTTTACTGTTGACAGTTGTCGCTGCCCCTAAATGTCCAAGTAACTGTTGTTGTTCCTTGGGAACTTAGTTCATACCTCCTGTTGTTTATGAAGTCAGATGGAAATAGAAAACATTTTATACCCTATATGGCACAATGGCAAACAACGTACATGCCTTCCACTGACTGCCTGCTTCAAGCCGCCAAAAGTAGTGTGAAAACTAGACCACATAGGGGCAGTACACTGTAGCTCTGAATCTGCAGCTTCTCCCAAAGGTTATACTTTCATATGCATTCTTCATTGGCTGGGACACTAGACTATATTAGGGCACTGATGGTTTTGAATGCTCAAAGTTTGGAGACAGAGAATAACCCATTATAAAACTTGTATATTTAAGCAAACACATCAGAAATTATACGTATTAGGGGTCAAAACCCCCAAAAGAAGCCAGAATCTTATGGCAGTGTTGTACAGAATGCAATGTCCAATACATGCAACCCATTTGGTAGCTCTTGGTCAGAATTACAGCACACCAACTTGTTCCCAAAATGTCACTAAGAATTTCATACAACTGGCATTGGCTGACGCAAAGCAATGCATCTTCCCTTTAGCAACATGTCTGCATACTCATTAATCTGATTACATGTACTCTGAATGATACCAGCCTCGCAAAAGAGGAGCTTCAGGGAATATGTTTAGTAAGAGCTGCCTCTCACACGTCCTTGGCCTTTGTTAAATCCCCGACTATTATTCATGCATACTTCTTTTAGTACACAGAGGATATGAATTCCGATGTATTCATCATAAAAAGATCATTTTGATAACAGAGGAGGAAATACAAAAAGTACATGGAATACAGAAAGAACGAAAAAAAAGAATGTTTTTTTAAGTTATTTTTAATGCCAGCAGCACTTGGCATTTGCTTTTAGAACACGCCATAGGTTGTTTTTTTCATACACTGTTAATCTTCATGGTCATCCAATGACTTGTTGGGGTTAGTATTGCCAGAAACCTTCACATTTTCTCTTAATATTCTGTTGCGGATGCTGATGAATGTGCCTGGGAAAGGAGACGCTTCATCAGTAGGCAGCATTTCTATAGCTGTATGGCAGTTGCAGTCCGTGTACTTTTATATTGTTCGGTTCTACAATGCAAAATAGTCTGAATGAGTTAATACAGCTTGGTGAAACATTTATAAAGAAGCCCAGAAAGCTATTAAGGTAAATGCAATGGGCAATAGATTAAAAAACTGATGTGCAAGAGAGCCCTTCACTAATCCTCTAACTGCTACTGGATTTGCACTCACGTTGGATATGAAAAGGGAGAGATTTTATGATTGCAAGATTAAACCATCATCAGGATTTAGCCTCGTTTAATCTATTGGTGTGCAGGCTCACGGGCATCTTTTTTTCAGATTGTCAGGCAGGATCTATCCCAGTCTTTTGGACTCTGCGTCAGGCTTCCCACATCGGTTTAAATCGCTCGTAGAGCAGAAATGATGCTTCTTTTACAAATTAGTAGTGGCACCGATATGTAGATGTTTCTTTACCCGGCACACTAACAAACTTCTGGTTGGATGCTGTTGCTGAGGAGGGGGCTTTGTTCATTTTAAGCGTGAGGGCTGCTGTTGTTGCAGGCACACGCCTGTGTTAAGAAGTAAAACAAAGCAGAGCCGTTAGTTATTGAAATGCAGAAGCTCCTTCCATCCCACAAGACAGCCCATTCAAGTCACATGCCGGAGGTCTCCGCAGAATGGGCTGCAGCTGCTTCCAATCTGCTGTCTAGCATCAGAAGCAGCTGGACCAACCTAGTGACTGTCAGCCTACAAGGCTCAGAGGAGGAAACCAAAAAGATCTGGGATTCGGACACCATGCTGTCCGAGGAGTTATGGCTGGAGAATGAGAAAACCTATGCTGCTGTCCGCAAATCCAAAAAGGGCAGGAAGCAGCAGGAGCTGCTGGCACTGGCCTTGGGGGTAAAGGTGGGAGGAAGAAGTGCAATTTTATGGCAGCCTCTGAAACTTTTTGCCTATTCACAGATCACTTCACTGGTCAGAAGAGCAGCCCTGTCACAAAATGACAACCACTGCAACTATGAGAAAGCACACAACTTCAAGGTAAGAGTGGACTTTTAATCCATATTATTTCTCTTGTCGATCAAAAGCTTTCTTTTGTCCTCCTTTTTATTGCAAAAGGGGCAATGTGTCGTTTTCAAGCCCCCCTTCCATTAAAGGGTTAAGGATTATATTTATTCTAGTTTCACTATTTCACAGAATGTCTTGTAAGCCAAAGCGGGTGCCATATGAACATCTTTTCTCGTCTCCACAGAAAAGAACACACTTTCTCTTCCTTATAGTTAAATAAACTAAGCATTACTTGGCTCCTTGCTTTTGTTTGGTTCCAGTGGCCAATTTTCTTTGACGCTACCAAGAGCTTGTAACTTCACTCGTTAAAGTTGCTGCAAGTAATGTAGCTGCTCCATACACTTAATGTGTTTGCATTTGAAGAAGAGACCAGAGATCCCAAAGCCTATGTGTTTCTATATATCCAATAGAAGTATCACCTTCTACTAACGGATACATTTATGGAGTCTTTATGTACGATGCTAGAGACCGGGATACAAAATGTATTTTTTTTCCGAAAATTCTACTTTCATTTCTGTTTTAGCAAGAGAGAAAGAATAATGATTCTTGTACAAAATGTGAAAAGTCCCTTGGACTTTATTAAATAGAAGTATAACCCTCATTGCTCTCCTACGTATCACTTGTTGGGAAGGATCTCTCCTGCGATGATTGATACAGTTAGATCTGATCTGATTACCGTAAGCAGCGTTAAACTCTAGGAAAGCAAACGGCAGCTCTGAAGCTGCAAATCCCATGGCTATGGGTTATGAGAATTGTAAATCACTAACGGCTAGAGCTGTGCTAGCTGGCTCGGCTTAGTAAGACAGAAAGTAAGAGACCATGATATAGGTTTAACCAAGGCTGCATGATTGTGCATCACCCCTCAAGTAAAGGGTTAAACTAGTAAATTTTAGTCTGTCGGTGCAACACATTGTTGGCAATGTAAAAACCTAATTGACTGATGTGTTTTTCACCTGAAATAGTTAAAAGAATGACCGTAGAACAGCATCCACTCAGCAATCGAATGAATACAGCTCCCAAGATGCCCTGCCAGCTTTTAGCTTAGCATCATGGGAATTACAGAACAGCTGGAGCAAGCGGTTACTCAGCCGAGCTTTGTGTTCCCTGTCTTTTATACAATACATAAATATAAACAGAAAGGATTAATAATGTTGCTCTGTAATATATACAGCCTTGCATACATTGCATTTCCGATCACTGGAATTGATAATCTCAGAGCCACAAGGCACATCTGCTTCGTATCTTCAGTATTCTTGGAAGACAGTGGTTAACATAAAGCTTACACTTAAACAGAGTTGCTTATTTGCCTTATTGCTCCTGCTGGCTTTTTACCTTGAAGTCTTTTTTAGGTTTATGCTTATGTTCTATTTTCTGTCACGGTACAAATACAGCTGTATACTCTAAAGCCTGCATTCCCGGAATCTAGTCATTGTCTGGCATTAGGGGTGATCTGCTGTAGAGAGGATGGTTTTCAGTAACAGGGTAAATGCAGGTCACACTTATCTGTGATGCGTGAGTAGACTATAATTTGTTTATGGCATCATCACATTGAATCACTACTGGTCCCAGGACCCCGTGAGATGATGCAATTCACATGCGGAAATCTGCTTACTTTAAAATGATGCTTATGACACTGAGTAATGCCTCTGACCTTAGTTCAAGCTAAATCGGATGAATAAAAGACTCAACATATAGTAGCATTGGCTCTTTTGGCAGTCTTCCATCTTTCTATATTTCCTAGTATGTGGTCTGGGTCATCATACTTAATGACTAGCCAAGTCTTTTCATTCACCGGGTGCTCATTTATTGTTTATTTTTTTTTTTTTTAGATATATTGATTGTTAGAGAGAAAAGTATTCCTGAGATGTAAGGAATGCAGTGAAAATAATATGAGCAAATTATAGTTTACTTCTGGTCGTAATGGATTGAGAAATGCCCTGATGGATTTAGTATGTAAAAACATCTAGGTGATGAAGAATAATAAAGAGTTTCCCAAGAATTTAAAGGATTTAATGGGAAGAAGAAAAAAAACCAGGATGATGTTTAATTTATGGCAAAAGGAGCAACTCCTTAGGTGCTCATAGCATTTGTCTATTCTGCCCCCTTAACAACCTCCAAGGAGACCCTAAGGGTAAACAGTGTCACTGTGGAATTAGTGGTCTGTGAAGCTGATTTATCCTGGAGCCTAGCATTAGACAGCTTATAGAATTTAAAGACTCACTGGTTGATATATCTGTGCCAGCGGACTTAAAGACATCCACCCCATCACGCTACACCAACAGGATTGGAGCTTCAACAATGGCAGCAGGTACAACTGATGGAGGCTTACTCAAGACCTAATAATAATAATAATTACTATTTTTATTATTATTATTATTAAAGAAGCTTTGCAAACTAACCACTAAAGGAGGAGGATGGAAGGAACGGATTTGCATTTATTGTTTAATTGAATGATTACAGACAGGAAGTCCAAATAGCATCGTGTAGCAACGTCTAACCCCCAAACCGTGCTGTAGTAAAGGGAAAATAAAAACTGGAACATTCAGCTAAAGGAGATGACAAAGGAAAAATGTGATCTTGCCTTTGCTCATTTTATTGGCAAAGCAGGACATTGGTTTTTATTCAGCTGCCAAGACATGTCGTATAGGCCCAAAAATTGCTGTATTTGCAAAATAATATGTCGTTCCCTATTATTTTCTCTTATTCTTCCCTTTCTCTTCCAAGTGGAGGAACACAGTGATGTTTCAGGAATTCACATCATCTGTTGTACTAGCCTCTGAATGGAAATGATTTTGGTATAAAAAAAAATACAAAATACCCGTTTTCCTTCTTTTGTTTGCCGATGTTTGCCAATGCACCTTTGTGGCACACTAAGAGTTAGATTATTCTGCATTACAATCCTTATTGATATAGGGGTCTATTAACTAAAGAGAGGATTAATAGGAGAGTTTGCAGGAGAGTTGTGGCTCCAACTCCTTGGGGTTTATTCACTAAAGGGAGAAGTGTGGGTTTCAACTTCCTTCACTTCACTATTCATTGTAAAGGGCCACCACTGATGGGTTTATCCAGCAAGAGCTGTCCTTGGATAACCGATTCAATGGAGAGTTGTAAAAGAATCCCTGGTTTAACTGCATTATACAGAGCCAGCCGAACTCTTCCTGCGGCCTTCATAATGGATAGTGAAGTGAGGGAGTTGAAACCTATTAGTGAATAGAAGCGTTTGACCTCAATGTGCATTACAAAGTGACATCAGTGAGAAGTCCACTCAACTCTTGAATTATGCATTATGCAGGGCCATTTCATTCCTTCTTGCTGCAGAAACATGCAAGTGCTGGCCCTTCATAAATAATGGTGACAAGGGGGAAGAGAATAAACCCTATTAACATTGCTCCCAGTTTTTTGAAAGAATACTGGCTATTAGTTAAACAAAAGTAGGTTTTTTGAGAAAGACAACATTTCACATCCAATGTTACAACTACAGCCATGTTGTAAGCCTGAGCCTCTGGAGTGCGAGTAGTTTTCACTTCCATATAATAAGGATAATGTTCCGTGCCAATGCCGCTGTCTTTTTTCCAGCACAGTATTGCTGAATAAACAAGGCTGCCTGTTGAAAATCGTTTCCGTATTTCCATGGCATTAAACGTTCCCAGTGGACAATCGGCATTTGTGGTTAATATAGAAAAACTTTGCTGGTTTGCGCTTAAAAGTATACCACAAAAAGCGTTGTGTTCTGTAGTGTTGTGAAAAGAAACAGTAATAGACCATTGTCTCAAAATACATATTCTATACAATTACATGACAATATCCATTAGCAAATTGAAACTTTGGAGACTTTTCACAATTTTAAAAAACTTTGGGTCCAATGAAATTCAGTTTCAAATCAAATTCAGATCTTGAACAAACCTCTCTCATTTTGCAGTTGGCCTATGTCGTCCCCTAGAGTGGTGTCGGTAGCTCTTTTGGATGGAATGGTCCTATCTGCACTACCGCACAATTCATTATTATTGTAATAATAGCACTTTCCAGGCATTTTACCAGAATTACTTTTTTTTAATATTTATATATACTAAACCTTTTCTATTCTAGTATTTCTGGTCTTTTGGGTATTAAATGTAAAATTTGATTTAAAACTGTAAAATGTTGCCTTTTGCAAGGCCATGGGAATGACATTTAGAAATAATGCTTTAAAGGTAGAGCTCATCGAAAGTTGATCTTGGTTACTTGAGCACCATGGTAGGAATTAATGTACACTTCCATTTAATGGATAATATATATATATACTATAAATATATATAATATATTTATTTATAAAAAAATAATATGTAGTTTAATTGTATTTTAGTTTTTTTCATGTTCCCATGTTGCTTCATATAGCATTATTATAGGCACTGTTTAGATTCCTTTAATTGGGATTTTCGATTCTGTGTTACATTGTGGATGAACCACAGATAACTTGCACCTGATACACTAATGCAATATCTTTCTCTGGCTACCTTGTCACTTAAGCAGTAAAGATGACTGCTCCACTACTTTGCCTGCAGTGTTTATCAGAAAACTGCAGGTTATGGAGGCAATGTACAAAAGAATGCCATCTTAGTCGTAACTAGAAGGGAATTTGTACACTACTCTAGTCTTTTGGGGTTTTTTCGTATTAGTAATATGCTGACTGCTTGACGGTAGCGATCTAAGGCAGCTCATTTCCACTATATACAGCTTACCCCGTTTCACGCTGCCCGCGCCTTGCATAGAACTCCAGAGTCACTTGGGGTTTCTCATAGCTGAAGGCAGAGAGAACAGACATAGTGTGATGTTCCAACACTTTCGAAGAGCTTACAAGGGTGTAGAAACAAGCTGTCATTTGGTCGTGAACAGCAAATGCTTTGTGACTCGGATGTTACAATTTCTTTATCCATACCAGTGTACACTATGGTCATGCAAAATGCAGAGACGCACGCATGAAATATGTATCGCAATGGGTTTTCTTAGTTTAAATATTAATAGTGTCATTTTTGCATGTGTCCCGCTGCTCTTGTATTGTATGCGCAATACATATTTTCAGTGAATGCTTTGTAGCAGTTGGACTTTATAACTCCTTTTTGATATAACACATGTGATATGTTACATATTCACATGTTGTTAACATTTTACATGCCAGTGTTCTGTGCTAAGTATAATCATTGAACATGTTATTAAGCATTCCTGATTCACATCAACCAGTGGGTTTTTTGGGGCTACATTTATAACCTCCTAATAAATGGTTTAACTGGATACATTGGCAGAGATAGAAAGCCACTGGTTTTAAAAGTTATTTTTAGTTTTTTCACATGAGTCTGCACTTGTGTGTTCTACATTCTAAAGACCAGGTATCTTTGCAGGCATGGGCACTGTTTTGTGCAGAAAAGCACACTGAGACTATTTTGATCTTGAGGTATTCCCTACGTAGTTTTAAATGCCAACCACAAGCTTTCTTGTAGGTAAAACTTACCTGGACCACAAGTTCCAGCTTGGGGCAACTTAGATTTAAACCAATGAGTAAAAACATGTTACTACAGGAGATACCTGCGTTCTGTTGTTACCAATATGTAATTGGAACTAGGGGTCTGTAGTGGAGAGCCCCTGACTATCATCGCCAGTACCCTTCCCAGGTCCTCCTGAGAGCCTTGCTGGAAACATCAGGTCTGGGGTGGCTGTTCTCCTTTCAGAATATATTCTACAGATGCCTTTTAGCATAGTGTTATATCTCTCTCTCTCTGTGGATATGTGTTTCCTGATCTTCTCACACAATAAAGCAGACAACTGCCAGTACCCAATGAAGCAGACAACGGAGAGCATATTGGACAAGGGACGTGGCATTTATCCTCTGTAGAGCAAAAGAAAGATCGATGCAAAGATATAACAAAAAAGTTATCAAGACAAACTAACCAATAGGTAATGAGCATTCAAAAACAACTAGTGAGCAACGGGAGGTGTGCTAAGGCAGCCAATGGGAGAAGAGTCTACTTTCCCCGGCAGCCAATGAAGAGAACCTAATCTCTCCATGGAATCCTGTAAGGGAGAGCAACCAGTAATGAAGTGACAGAAAGTGTAATTAATAATAGATGAACAGATATCGTGCATGTTTCTTTATTACAAAATCATAAATGGCTGTATTTAAACACGTCAGCCCTAAAAATTAGAATCATTATAATCATGTATTTTTTTACCTTTATATTTTTACTGGAGTTTTCAAGTGAAAACTCCAAAAATAAAAGGACATACTAAAAACAAATGGGCCTCTCTTGGTCTGGCAAAAGTACAAGTATTCGCTATAACTAAACTCAGACATGTGGCCATACTAATTAAGATAAGCTTAAAGCAACAAAACTAACATTTAGTGTTAAAATGACTTAGAAACATAATTTTGTGGATTAATGAGACACAAATAAATATTAAGAAGTAGTTTAAATAGCTTAATACTCTTAACATTATGTTTTATACTGATTTACCATCCCCTCTATTACAGTAAAACATCCCATCTGTCCAAACGCTGAATAGATGTTATTATACGGAGCCAAACTTGGTAAATTAGAATCGACAAAAATCTTTTGACTCATGTAATTCTTCTGGGAAAAGAGGTCGGAAGTCTGTAAAAGTATGTGTGTTAGCAAGACTGAGACCCTGGGAAAATATGCAGCTTTCAGTTCTGCAGAATGTAAGTTGGCTCTCTCTCATTCCAAGAGAAAACAGTTTTTCCTTCTTAAAGCACTTGAAAGGAGAAAGACTGTAAATAAATGTAACACCAAAGGTCTGTTAAGGTGCTTTCTAGATTTGGACCACACATATGATATTTATTTGAATTTTAACCCCTTTGATGAGCAGTAGGAGATTTCTGCATGTTGTTTTTATGTTTGTTAGTGTATTTCAAGTACATATGTTTTCCTCTGTATACTACCCAAGAGTTTCTATTTAGGAATGACAATCCTTATTTAGGACCTGCACCTTCTTTTCTTCTCTGATGCCTCTGTTTGCTTTGTATGTGTATGATCTGGCCCTCCCTGTTGGGCGATCTCATACACTGCGATCGGTAATGGAGGGACGCACAGCTCTCTGTGTGATCCACTACCGGGGAGTTCAGTGTAAAACAAGGCAGCGTCTCCCTAAGAAGAAACCTCAAATATTTTTTTTTTTAATCACATCTTCAGGGGTACTGTCTAGTTTACGGAGAGATCCCTGAGGTTAAGGAAGACCCCAAAAGAATAACTA
>VKOC01000006.1:10526802-10569966 GCA_009364415.1 Spea multiplicata | reverse complement strand
CATATGTGGGGGGGCAGCATTGCATGTCTGGGAGGCAGCGTGGCAAGCCTGTGCTCAAATGTGCATAAATTGGGGGGCTGGTTGGGAAATAAAGACAAGAAATGCATTTTATCAATTTTTTTTTATTCTGCTGTTTGTATTTAACATCATTTGTTTATTAAATTATTTTAAATAAATGAAAATCTAAATGAAAATAATCGTTAGTTGCAGCCCTACTCCCAAGTTTCCAAAATATTCAAATTGCTAATGGATATTGTCATATGATTGTATAGAATATGTATTTTGAGACAATGGTCTATTACGGTTTCTTTTCACAACACTACGCTGCCGGTTTTTGTGATATACTTTTAACCCCTTAAGGACAATGGGCGGTCCCTAAACCCATTGAAAACAATGCATTTTGAGCCCGTACATGTACTGGCTTTGTCATTAAGGGGTTAAGAGCAAACCAGCAAAGTTTTTCTATATTAACCACAAATGCCGATTGTCCACTGGGAACGTTTAATGCCATGGAAATACGGAAACGATTTTCAACAGGCAGCCTTGTTTATTCAGCAATACTGTGCTGGAAAAAAGACAGCGGCATTGGCACGGAACATTATCCTTATTATATGGAAGTGAAAACTACTCGCACTCCAGAGGCTCAGGCTTACAACATGGCTGTAGTTGTAACATTGGATGTGAAATGTTGTCTTTCTCAAAAAACCTACTTTTGTTTAACTAATAGCCAGTATTCTTTGAAAAAACTGGGAGCAATGTTAATAGGGTTTATTCTCTTCCCCCTTGTCACCATTATTTATGAAGGGCCAGCACTTGCATGTTTCTGCAGCAAGAAGGACTGAAATGGCCCTGCATAATGCATAATTCAAGAGTTGAGTGGACTTCTCACTGATGTCACTTTGTAATGCACATTGAGGTCAAACGCTTCTATTCACTAAAGCGGGAGTTGAGGTTTCAACTCCCTCACTTCACTATCCATTATGAAGGCCGCAGGAAGAGTTCGGCTGGCTCTGTATAATGCAGTTAAACCAGGGATTCTTTTAAAGCTCTCCATTGAATCAGTTATCCAAGGACAGCTCTTGCTGGATAAACCCATCAGTGTTGGCCCTTTACAATGAATAGTGAAGTGAAGGAAGTTGAACTCTCCGGTCACTTCTCCCTTTAGTGAATAAACCCCAAGGAGTTGGAGCCACAACTCTCCTGCAAACTCTCCTATTAATCCTCTCTTTAGTTAATAGACCCCTATATCAATAAGGATTGTAATGCAGAATAATTTAACTCTTAGTGTGCCACAAAGGTCCATTGGCAAACATCGGCAAATTTCAGGGAAACAAAAGAAGGAAATCGGGTATTTTGTATTTTTTTAAATACCAAAATCATTTCCATTCAGAGGCTAGTACAACAGATGATGTGAATTCCTGAAACATCACTGTGTTCCTCCACTTGGAAGAGAAAGGGAAGAATAAGAGAAAATAATAGGGAACGACATATTATTTTGCAAATACAGCAATTTTTGGGCCTATACGACATGTCTTGGCAGCTGAATAAAAACCAATGTCCTGCTTTGCCAATAAAATGAGCAAAGGCAAGATCACATTTTTCCTTTGTCATCTCCTTTAGCTGAATGTTCCAGTTTTTATTTTCCCTTTACTACAGCACGGTTTGGGGGTTAGACGTTGCTACACGATGCTATTTGGACTTCCTGTCTGTAATCATTCAATTAAACAATAAATGCAAATCCGTTCCTTCCATCCTCCTCCTTTAGTGGTTAGTTTGCAAAGCTTCTTTAATAATAATAATAATAAAAATAGTAATTATTATTATTATTAGGTCTTGAGTAAGCCTCCATCAGTTGTACCTGCTGCCATTGTTGAAGCTCCAATCCCGTTGGTGTAGCGTGATGGGGTGGATGTCTTTAAGTCCGCTGGCACAGATATATCCACCAGTGAGTCTTTAAATTCTATAAGCTGTCTAATGCTAGGCTCCAGGATAAATCAGCTTCACAGACCACTAATTCCACAGTGACACTGTTTACCCTTAGGGTCTCCTTGGAGGTTGTTAAGGGGGCAGAATAGACAAATGCTATGAGCACCTAAGGAGTTGCTCCTTTTGCCATAAATTAAACATCATCCTGGTTTTTTTTCTTCTTCCCATTAAATCCTTTAAATTCTTGGGAAACTCTTTATTATTCTTCATCACCTAGATGTTTTTACATACTAAATCCATCAGGGCATTTCTCAATCCATTACGACCAGAAGTAAACTGTAATTTGCTCATATTATTTTCACTGCATTCCTTACATCTCAGGAATACTTTTCTCTCTAACAATCAATATATCTAAAAAAAAAATAAACAATAAATGAGCACTCGGTGAATGAAAAGACTTGGCTAGTCATTAAGTATGATGACCCAGACCACATACTAGAAAATATAGAAAGATGGAAGACTGCCAAAAGAGCCAATGCTACTATATGTTGAGTCTTTTATTCATGCGATTTAGCTTGAACTAAGGTCAGAGGCATTACTCAGTGTCATAAGCATCATTTTAAAGTAAGCAGATTTCCGCATGTGAATTGCATCATCTCACGGGGTCCTGGGACCAGTAGTGATTCAATGTGATGATGCCATAAGCAAATTATAGTCTACTCACGCATCACAGATAAGTGTGACCTGCATTTACCCTGTTACTGAAAAAAATCCTCTCTACAGCAGATCACCCCTAATGCCAGACAATGACTAGATTCCGGGAATACAGCTGTATTTGTACCGTGACAGAAAATAGAACATAAGCATAAACCTAAAAAAGACTTCAAGGTAAAAAGCCAGCAGGAGCAATAAGGCAAATAAGCAACTCTGTTTAAGTGTAAGCTTTATGTTAACCACTGACTTCCAAGAATACTGAAGATACGAAGCAGATGTGCCTTGTGACTCTGAGATTATCAATTCCAGTGATCGGAAATGCAATGTATGCAAGGCTGTATATATTACAGAGCAACATTATTAATCCTTTCTGTTTATATTTATGTATTGTATAAAAGACAGGGAACACAAAGCTCGGCTGAGTAACCGCTTGCTCCAGCTGTTCTGTAATTCCCATGATGCTAAGCTAAAAGCTGGCAGGGCATCTTGGGAGCTGTATTCATTCGATTGCTGAGTGGATGCTGTTCTACGGTCATTCTTTTAACTATTTCAGGTGAAAAACACATCAGTCAATTAGGTTTTTACATTGCCAACAATGTGTTGCACCGACAGACTAAAATTTACTAGTTTAACCCTTTACTTGAGGGGTGATGCACAATCATGCAGCCTTGGTTAAACCTATATCGTAGTCTCTTACTTTCTGTCTTACTAAGCCGAGCCAGCTAGCACAGCTCTAGCCGTTAGTGATTTACAATTCTCATAACCCATAGCCATGGGATTTGCAGCTTCAGAGCCGCCGTTTGCTTTGCCAGAGTTTAACGCTGCTTACACTAATCAGACAAGATCTAACTGTATCAATCATCGCAGGAGAGATCCTTCCCAACGAGTGATACGTAGGAGAGCAATGAGGGTTATACTTCTATTTAATAAAGTCCAAGGGACTTTTCACATTTTGTACAAGCTGGGGATCTTGGAGATCGTTATTCTTTCTCTCTTGCTAAAACAGAAATGAAAGTAGAATTTTTGGAAAAAAAAAATACATTTTGTATCCTGGTCTCTAGCATCGTACATAAAGACTCCATAAATGTATCCGTTAGTAGAAGGTGATACTTCTATTGGATATATAGAAACACATAGGCTTTGGGATCTCTGGTCTCTTCTTCAAATGCAAACACATTAAGTGTATGGAGCAGCTACATTACTTGCAGCAACTTTAACAAGTGAAGTTACAAGCTCTTGGTAGCGTCAAAGAAAATTGGCCACTGGAACCAAACAAAAGCAAGGAGCCAAGTAATGCTTAGTTTATTTAACTATAAGGAAGAGAAAGTGTGTTCTTTTCTGTGGAGACGAGAAAAGATGTTCATATGGCACCCGCTTTGGCTTACAAGACATTCTGTGAAATAGTGAAACGAGAATAAATATAATCCTTAACCCTTTAATGGAAGGGGGGCTTGCAAACGACACATTGCCCCTTTGCAATAAAAAGGAGGACATTAAAGCTTTTGATCGACAAGAGAAATAATATGGATTAAAAGTCGACTCTTACCTTGAAGTTGTGTGCTTTCTCATAGTTGCAGTGGTTGTCATTTTGTGACAGGGCTGCTCTTCTGACCAGTGAAGTGATCTGTGAATAGGCAAAAAGTTTCAGAGGCTGCCATAAAATTGCACTTCTTCCTCCCACCTTTACCCCCAAGGCCAGTGCCAGCAGCTCCTGCTGCTTCCTGCCCTTTTTGGATTTGCGGACAGCAGCATAGGTTTTCTCATTCTCCAGCCATAACTCCTCGGACAGCATGGTGTCCGAATCCCAGATCTTTTTGGTTTCCTCCTCTGAGCCTTGTAGGCTGACAGTCACTAGGTTGGTCCAGCTGCTTCTGATGCTAGACAGCAGATTGGAAGCAGCTGCAGCCCATTCTGCGGAGACCTCCGGCATGTGACTTGAATGGGCTGTCTTGTGGGATGGAAGGAGCTTCTGCATTTCAATAACTAACGGCTCTGCTTTGTTTTACTTCTTAACACAGGCGTGTGCCTGCAACAACAGCAGCCCTCACGCTTAAAATGAACAAAGCCCCCTCCTCAGCAACAGCATCCAACCAGAAGTTTGTTAGTGTGCCGGGTAAAGAAACATCTACATATCGGTGCCACTACTAATTTGTAAAAGAAGCATCATTTCTGCTCTACGAGCGATTTAAACCGATGTGGGAAGCCTGACGCAGAGTCCAAAAGACTGGGATAGATCCTGCCTGACAATCTGAAAAAAAGATGCCCGTGAGCCTGCACACCAATAGATTAAACGAGGCTAAATCCTGATGATGGTTTAATCTTGCAATCATAAAATCTCTCCCTTTTCATATCCAACGTGAGTGCAAATCCAGTAGCAGTTAGAGGATTAGTGAAGGGCTCTCTTGCACATCAGTTTTTTAATCTATTGCCCATTGCATTTACCTTAATAGCTTTCTGGGCTTCTTTATAAATGTTTCACCAAGCTGTATTAACTCATTCAGACTATTTTGCATTGTAGAACCGAACAATATAAAAGTACACGGACTGCAACTGCCATACAGCTATAGAAATGCTGCCTACTGATGAAGCGTCTCCTTTCCCAGGCACATTCATCAGCATCCGCAACAGAATATTAAGAGAAAATGTGAAGGTTTCTGGCAATACTAACCCCAACAAGTCATTGGATGACCATGAAGATTAACAGTGTATGAAAAAAACAACCTATGGCGTGTTCTAAAAGCAAATGCCAAGTGCTGCTGGCATTAAAAATAACTTAAAAAAACATTCTTTTTTTTCGTTCTTTCTGTATTCCATGTACTTTTTGTATTTCCTCCTCTGTTATCAAAATGATCTTTTTATGATGAATACATCGGAATTCATATCCTCTGTGTACTAAAAGAAGTATGCATGAATAATAGTCGGGGATTTAACAAAGGCCAAGGACGTGTGAGAGGCAGCTCTTACTAAACATATTCCCTGAAGCTCCTCTTTTGCGAGGCTGGTATCATTCAGAGTACATGTAATCAGATTAATGAGTATGCAGACATGTTGCTAAAGGGAAGATGCATTGCTTTGCGTCAGCCAATGCCAGTTGTATGAAATTCTTAGTGACATTTTGGGAACAAGTTGGTGTGCTGTAATTCTGACCAAGAGCTACCAAATGGGTTGCATGTATTGGACATTGCATTCTGTACAACACTGCCATAAGATTCTGGCTTCTTTTGGGGGTTTTGACCCCTAATACGTATAATTTCTGATGTGTTTGCTTAAATATACAAGTTTTATAATGGGTTATTCTCTGTCTCCAAACTTTGAGCATTCAAAACCATCAGTGCCCTAATATAGTCTAGTGTCCCAGCCAATGAAGAATGCATATGAAAGTATAACCTTTGGGAGAAGCTGCAGATTCAGAGCTACAGTGTACTGCCCCTATGTGGTCTAGTTTTCACACTACTTTTGGCGGCTTGAAGCAGGCAGTCAGTGGAAGGCATGTACGTTGTTTGCCATTGTGCCATATAGGGTATAAAATGTTTTCTATTTCCATCTGACTTCATAAACAACAGGAGGTATGAACTAAGTTCCCAAGGAACAACAACAGTTACTTGGACATTTAGGGGCAGCGACAACTGTCAACAGTAAAAGGTGGTATCGCTTGGTCTGGATTATCGGCGAGGAGGAGAACAAGTTGTCAGGACAAATCTGGCTTGGCTCAGTTGTAGGCGAAAGAACTGTTCTATAGCCCGGCTCCTCAAAAGTAGATATTGGCCCCTGTGAGTATCCGCATGGACCTTTAATAAGGACATTATGTAGTCTGCTAAACCATCTTAAGCCGCCAAGCACACCTCCAAATGGTAATCTTGACAAGGGACAACCTTTTAAAACTCGAGGAAAAACGATTTCCAGCACCTGATTTTTTTTCTTATAGCAAGGCTAGTTAAGATGGTGATTTCTGATTTATTCCTTCTTCCTTTGATGTACTGATACCAAGTATGTCTCCACTTTTATCCATCTATATTTAAACATCTCCGTCTGTAATCCTGCAGATGCCACAGAACAGCTGGACATTCTACATTTGGTGGCTGTGTGAGGTTACCAGACAGAGTTGGATTTCCATGATGAGTTCACGGTGTAAAATATTTTGGATCGTATCAAAGTATCATATAACAAATAAAAACTATGGTGACTATTTCTGCTCCAGCGCCTTCATAAAGAAGAAAGAAGCAAACATAGACAAAGTATTACGTGCCTCTTTCACAAGCCTGCACTTTACAATCAATTATACTTAATAAATGATGTTTACAGATTTAAAACACCTACGTGCCCATACATATAACTTTCAGGATCATTGCACAGATCTCACCTCCACTGAGATAAAACAGTCTCTTATTTTGAAACTAAATATACCCAAAATAATTATACAGATTGCATAATAATAATAATAACAATAATAATAATAATAATGTTATGCTATAAGATGTGCAGATATCAGTTCCCCTTCAAATATTTGATTTCTCTCATACCTACTCTCTCTCTCTCTCCATGTTTCCACCATAGATTCATCCTCATGCAGGGGCTATTTTTGATGCTTAAAAATGATACGTCTGGAAAAGGATGGAGTATTTATTTTGCTGCATTAGTTTTGGAACTCTGTATCACTTCCTAGGCTTATTGAGTGGTTAGATGGCAGAAAAATACATTGATTTGCAAAAAAAAAATTTGCAACTTTAAATGTCATCTTTGGTGGATATATAACTACACTGAGAAATGTATAAATGGCCCCTTCTGTCTAATATCTGCAACTCAGTTGATGCCTGTGATTGATTATTCATTAAAATGCACCCAGCACCTGTGCCTCTCTTAGAATTAATTAAGGCTGTGTTTTTAAGCTGAAATAAGTGGTTTTGTGAGATATTCAGCAGATGACATGATGACTCTGGCATTCCATGTTTCCCGAGGGAGAGAATTCTACAGCATGTTGCTTCCCATGATGTGTTTTGCAACTAACCACACTTCGCCTCTTAAAATGTAGGCCAACTACAAAAACATGTAATATAACCCTTGTGTATTATTTATGTGAAGGAGTCATTTATTCCGGAATGAAAAATCCAATAACTCTTTAAATGGCAGAGTGAGGTCCAGAAGAGTAGGAAAGCACTACAGACACAGTGTCAAGGTTGTCTGGCTGTCTGTACCTTTCAGCATACATATCCAATATCTTGGCCAGCTCGTGTGTTGATAAGGTTATGATGTAATAATAGGGTTCCGAGCAGCACATTTCCTGATGGAGATAGGTAAGAGAGACTTATGGCAGCCGAGGCTATCAGCTGGCTGTATGCTTTGTCGCTGTATCTCGGTGCTGTAATTACCTTCTACTGCTACATACGTAATTCTAATGAAGCTAATCTCTTCAAATAATAGGAGCAATTAGGGACACAACAGCAGCAAAATATTCAGTTCCTCTTTCAAGAACATGAGTTTTCTGTCCATTTATTGATAATACTTCTGCACAGGAAATATACCTTTCAACAATATGTAGCTATTGAGGTGGGAATACCATTAGGAGTGAATTGATTGATTTGTTGTCCATCGTAATTATATCAACTTGTGCTATGTACAGCTATGTAGGGCCCTAAATGTATGATTTTACAACATCTTTAATGGGACATTTTGGGATCTCTGACAACCCCACTTTAGAAGGAGGCATATTAAAGTGCTCTGTGATCACTTCAATATACATGCAGCAGAGAGGCGGCCTCCACCCTGGGCTTTGCCAGCCTAGGCCTGGGTCTAGTTGGCCTGGGGCAGTATACCCCACTAAGCGCTAGTAAAAGTTTGGACATTGTGATAGTTTACAGGCCCCCTCATTAGTTCTCGTGGTCTTCTACATGGGACTAGCCTCTCATGGCCTGCTACCCATTTCTAGGTCTTTGTTGAGGCCCAGGTGGCCCCTGTCCAGGGGCTGGGGCCTAACATCACCTTCAATGGAGTGGGGTGGTGGCCACTTCAGGGGGACTGGGGCCTTGTTATCCCTTTCCGGGGATAGGGTCCTGGTGGCTCCTTCACAAGCTTTAGAGTCTGGTAGCCCCATGGTGGGGTGCACGAGCAGGGTTATGGGAGGAGTTTGTCGTAAGGTTTGTGTGGAGCCCTATATTTCTGATGGCAGCCCTGGCTACAAGTTTTTTATCTTTGTTTTCATACTTATTTTAAACTTCCCATACAATACATAGTCTAAATATAAAGAATGTTACGTGGCTTTGCCTGCTACAGTTGTACATTTTACCAAATGTGCGGACTACAAAGAACACACGGAAATGACACCAGAAAAGATGTGTTCCCTCACATGTTGCGTCAAGGCATGTGGATTTCCTATATAAATACACATTATTTCTAAAAAAAAATACAAAACCCCCCAAAAACTCAGAACCCTATTTGTAAATACATAGAGACCAAGGTAACATTCCTCAAAGATCCGGATCGGATGCTAGATAGGAATCTATGCAGTTTTGCCTGCTTAACATGACATGCCCCATTTGATATATCGCTGAAATGTTTCCATGCATCAATAACCTACTTTTCTTCCAAGAATGACATACTTATTTCAATATTTACTTTTCTGCAGGTTTGTGATCGTTGAAACAGTATTTGTTTATTATATCATCAATAATTCTGAAATTGGTATGCAACTCTAATTTTGTGTGCAGCTTTTTTGGGTCCATGGGTGTGTTATAATATTCATAATAATAATAAAAAAAATGATCACATAGTAGATCATTTGATAGTAGATCATCAAGTACTACGTTTGAGAGTACCCTGGACATTTTACATGGTAACCAGTGTGATAGAGTTTAGGAGATTCCAGTTCCAATTGTGTGTTGACTATTGTTACGAAAATGATCAAATCATTGAGTGACTTTCTGTTAGCGGTGGTATGGTCCAAAAAGTGGAAGATCAGGTTCCTCTGAGTGGTGGCTCAGCCCACTATTGCATATGTTCTATCCACTACATAACTCCACTCACTTTGCAGAGGTGAGCCATGTCAAGTCTATGTGACTCTAAAAAAGACAAGTTCCAATTACACCAGAGTTTTAATCTAAGTCATAGTGATATCTGTAGTTCACCCCAAGTTTCTGTATATATTTCTCTTTGTAAAGTCAGGCCACAGTAATCCTTTGTCTCATAGAAGGAAACTTAGGTCATAACTTTATGTAGCTATGTTAGAATTACAGCATGATGGAAGCTGCACTCCTTAGTCTGAAGCTAAAATAATTATAGAAGGAAGCGGCATTAATACCTCTTAATGCTCTGATCAAAAGTGAGAAAGCGGTATCGTCTATTAACAGTTTCCAAACATCAGAGACTGCCCTAAAGAGAGAAGAGCACTCCTCAGCTTTCGATGTATAAATGACTTAACTCAATCCCATTTTCTGAATCTAGGTCAGCCATTCTGCTAGAAAGAAGCTTTCTCTGCTCCAGCAGATCTCGACTAATTTAGTGTAGTGTGTTCAGAATAGCTAAAAGGAATATTCATTATCAAAAGGAATTAACCAAAATCAGAGATCTGATGTCCCGGGGAAATTGGTCTTGCTGCTGAAGATTTAATTGTAGTCTTCCAACAGCACCCTGGTCTAAAGCCGTTTGTTGTGGAATATTATGAATATTAGGGAAAGACTATTATGTTCTATATAATCATGGTAAGTCAATCGGTTAAAAAATGGAAACGGTTTTACTTTGAACATCAAAAGGGTGGAAAATAGGTTTATTTATTAAAAAATGAGTTGGTGGTTAGCTGTGATGAAGAAAAAAAAATCACAGCAGATGTGCCATGCTAATAGACTCCTACCCAAAAAGTTAGTATAACCAGCTATCCGTGTTTTGAAACACCTATTGTTAACTGAACTTGCAGGTTATTGCAAAAAATATATATGCTTACGTCGTGGGAGAAATGCTTTGGATTTTATGCATGTCCGACAGGGGGTAAATGGCCATTGATCCACAGCTAGGAGCTATGCTCCCTCCTCTTTATGTACTTTACTTGGAATACCATGGAAAGAAAAACAAGGACATTGGCTGCATTTGCACCATAACTGTATCCTTCCTATGCCCCTCTTATAGACTTTCTGTACAGCTCCTATTAGTAAATCTGTGTTAGACTAATCTAAATGTCATAGATCGAACCTTTGCCAAATGACCATTTGCTGTGCTTGCCCCTGGGCTGAAAGTTGCCGGTCCTCCCATGGACTACAGATCAGATATCATTAAGTTTTGGAAATTAAGCTGGTGTAAATGATAACTCCTATCACACACAGCCATGGGAAGCAGCTCGGTTGTCAGTGGGAATTTCTTGCTATGCCGTGCAGATGAGCTGCAGATGAGTGCTGGTTACCTCCGTAGCTGGGAACGACCCAGGGTAGGCTACCAGGAGATCTCCCTCACTTGAATGACCATCTTCATATAGGGGCACTGCTAGTCCTGGAAGCCATTCGTTGGGTAGAATGCCTTGCATTGGATCCATCTCTAGCCCTATCCACGTCCATGCTCTAACTTCACCACTGAAGGTGTGCCTCATTGAATGCCTAAAAGGTTGGGGGCCATTTCAGTACCGTATTTTTTTTTATACAAACATTTGCATTGTGGAATTTAACAAGTCAATTAACACTCACAGCAAAAGGAAGTTACATGAAACCAAAACAGTAGCAAAGGTTCCTCCAGGCAATGCAGAGAAATGACTCTAAAAGCCTGATTATCTTCTTTCCGAGATTTACGGTTAGTTATGCTTCCAATATACAGGTGTGGCCAATAAACACAATCAGCAAAACAGATAGAATTGTTGTTTTTTTTTACCATTTCTGCAACAATCTTGTTAAAACAGACCGTGGGCCATAAGAACCAGATGACCCACCTAGGATTCCATTTTATGTATGATCTATATTGATGTTACGCACTGTAATATAAGCATTTTTACAAAATGATGTACTAAACATAGAAAAATAATTTTGACCCATTTACAAACGTTTAAAAAAGTCCTACTACTTTACTCCCCCCCGCCGTCTACATGGCCAACAAGCCCCGTCTGGGTAGCCTACCCTCATACATGGCAATCAACCCTAGTTAACAACACTAAACAAATACCAGCTTTAAATTAAGATAATTATAAAATTAAATTAATAATTAAACAATTAAGTGGACATTGTTTTAATAACTAGAGTGTGCGTAATACGGTAATAAGTTTTGTCAGAAAAATACATCTATTGGTGTATGAAGACACAATTATAAGCTTTCAAGAACAATAAATTCCATTGACGCCACCTCAAGGATGAGTTTAGGTTGCTGTGTCATCTCAGATAAGCACACTGTTTAGTGAATAAATCCTTCTATTCTCTATTACAACAGTGGGCCATGTAATAAACAGAAACTAATTGAATCCTGCTCCCACCACGTCCCCTGTTTGTATGGACATTCTGGACCATCCTCTGCATGACTATTAAGCTTCTCTCCCCTGCATTCCATGACTTACTCTTAATTAACAAAGTTATTGGTTTAAACCTTGGGAGGAAATGACCAAATATTAAAGCCTACCGAGACCCAAGCTATGTATACAAGGCTGCTAGTGTGAGAGCTATGTATGCATGTTTACGGTGCAATCGACTTTGTTTAAATAAACAGTTTCCGTAATTTCATGTAAATGTTTCAGCGTGATGACAGGGTGCTGTCACCGACAACCGGAAAAAAAAAGAATTTGGAAGGGGTGAGATGTTAAGTCTAATAAACTGTAAATGGGGACAGCGTACGTTTAGCACTTCAGCTTTGTGTACAAAACAAGCGGCTGGAGGCCATGTCGCCTTTTTTTCCAGAAACCAAGAATTAACATTTTATATTGTCATATAAAATGAACTATGAAGATCATGTCAAGAACAATAATGTCTGAGACACTCTTACATCATCAAACAGGCTAGCACTTGGCTACCTAATTCTAACACTTGATGCCCATTGTTAACCGTATCATAGTTACAAACAGTAATGGCTTTCCTGAGACATGTTTTATGTTGTCATTGGGGCATGTTCTGAATGCTGCTGCCCTTCTAACATGGGTCTAATCCCAATTCTGCCTACATACTGTGTGTTTACCGGTAACATCAATACCTGGGAGCTTTCTAAATGAGCTGACCCCAAGACTCTGAAAATATTAACCCTTTAATAGCCCAATATGTAGCGTTGATGTAGCAACTCGTCAAATGCTTTAACCAAAAACCCTTGAGAGTTCCTAGGTATGGGAACATCACCCACAGCATTGACAACCAGAATACTAGTAAACAAGTACATGTGATGTGTCCTGTGCTGTTTTAAGTCAGTCCTGTTCAATCGGCAAAACTGTCCATATGGTGGAGCTTATCTCAACTTAGTATATGTGACCCTTACAGTCTATAATCTCCTTTACTGCCATATGTAGGTATAACCACATGCAACTATTCTCTTGCAAGCAAAAATAAAGTGTATAAACACATTTAAATCTGCTGTTCCACCTACTCTGCTGATTTTAACACGTTCTAAAGCAGCATTGGTCTTATTCCTATATTATTGCTGTTATATATATAATTATAGTTTTACCGTTTAAGTGCAGGCGGAATGAGCCACGTGTTGCTCAGCCCTCTTGCACTTAAAGGGTGAAGGTCTGCGAGAGAAAACCATGCTCAGGGTAGACTTAACAAGGGAGCAGGTGAGTCGCTATACCCTGGTCTGGTCAACTCTTATTTGACTTTTGGGGGGGATTTACATCCCAAGTGTCTTATTTAAAGTGAGACACTCAAGATTTATTTCAGGCAACATCCTGCTGAATAACCCTACTCCCCTCCTTTTTTAGCCAGCGGAGACCATGGGCCAGTTGGGAAGATCACAACATCTCCCTTTACCAGAACACTTGCCTGTAAAATTACATTGTAGTTCTCTTATTGCCATGTTGCAATGTTTTGAAGCTGAGCGCCGTGATATGAAGCCATAGTCATTACATCGCACAGTGACCGGATAAGTAGGGTAGATTGATGGTTCTGCTGCCGGCCCTGCCTCTAACACGGCTGGATACTTCACACGCCCTTTTGCTTCAGTATCTTGCGGTTAAATATGTTTGGAATAAGCACTGGATAGTAAGCATTGAACATTTGGCCAATTTTTTAAAAGCTGTCAGCTCTACCTTGGTTAAACTGTCAAGCAGCAAATACGGTATATCATACACTTTCTAAGCAAAAGTGGACACTCCTCCTTACTATTGAGCTTAGGTGTTTCAACTGATTTAATACAATCAAGCACAAAGGCAGCCATCTCCATAGACAAACATCGGCAGTAGAATAGGTCATACTAAAGAGCTCAGTGCCTTTAAACGTGGTGCTGTCATAGGATGTCCACCTGATGTCAGTGGATTGCTGTGCTGCGGAACCACATCAAATATCATTTATCCCAGATCTTTCTATCACTCTCAGGCCACCAACATTTTTTTTATGTGTGCTTATCGCAAAACATAGCCAGCTGGGGCTACGAGTCATGACAGATAGTCCCTTTTTCCCATGCCTTTATCACACACTATGCTCTGGGGACCAGCTATAACCAGAAACAAATGGAAGGGATTCATGCTATTGCATCAAACTTGTTAACCCCTGTGAGACACAGGTCTAAACTGTACACCAATCCGATAAAATAATACGCAAGAACAATGCATGATCCTTTATTCCAATGGCTTCTGTTTCACTCTGTTAACTGAATAGTTATTCTGAATGCACTACAAAACTCACTGACCTCTTATATCAGTGACTACCTACAAATTATCTCTTGCACGCAAAACAAGGTCAGAGTTTCTAGAAAAGTTAACCACTTAAGTGCAGTTGTACTTTACTTCACCTTATAAAAAGGCTAGGTAACAGTCACGAACGAGGATCTGTGTGTTATCCCGCACAATTACTTGTGATCAAAGCACCAGGCAGAAAGCATGGTGACAAAATTGAAATAAAAAAATAATGCAACTCTCCTGAGCTTAGCAATAAAGCTCACCCGATAAAATACACTGTTGTGAGTGCATTAAATAACTCTGTTATTATATATGCAAGTTTTGTATATATATCAAAAAGAACATGTGGATGAGGCTGCAGTTACTAATAATTAACACTTTAAACTACAATAACTCATGGTCCTGCATATTCTTATCATTGTACATGGAATTTAAAATGGTACTGGAATAATTTAGGATGGTGGCCACAGACAAAAAATATAACCCCTTTGCTACACTAATTTCCCAGGCACTGTGCTATACCCACAAAGTTCCATTCTAATCTGAACCTGGAATTGCCTTCAACTAACTCCAGTGTTATGTGTGTGAGTTGAGTGGGCAGCAAGTTATGTTGAGCCATGAAACTCAGTTCATTAAGCATATGGGGTTTTTGTTGTGTAGTGTAATGTTTGTAATGGAACACCGCATTAAATGGGTTATAAAAGTTCAGTGGATCACAGCACATTTGCCACCCAGGGCTGATCATTCTTTAAGCAACAAACCAAGGTCCATAAAGATATGGTTGGATGAGTTTGCTGTGGAAAAACTTGACTGGCCCAGACAGAGCCCTGACCTGGAACAGAGATTGCGAGCCAGGCCATCTCCTCCACCATCAGTGCCTGATCTTACAAATGCTCTGCTGGATGAAAGGACAGAAATTCACACAGAAACAGCCAAAACCTTGTGGAAAGCCTTTCCAGAAGAGCGGAAGCTGGTATAGCTGCATATGGGGGGGGGGCAACTTCATGTTAAGATCTATGTATTTAGAATGTCTCTGTTGGTGTAATGTTAGGTGCCCCAATACTTTTGTCCATATAGTGTAGTTAAATGGATTGTCTAAAGCAGATAGACTTGGATGCATATTTCACAGAGGTTGCTAGAAATAAAGAAATCAGTGTGTGTGAGCAAAGATGTGTATGTGTAAGTTTGTTTGTGAATGAGCATAGGTGTGTGAGTGGTATGAGGTGGAGTGTGTGTTAGCATCAGTGGAGTTAGAATGAGTGTGTATACGTGAGTATGAGTAGGTGTGTTAGCATGTGTAAATTTCTGTGTGTTTACGTGCACTGATCAGGCATAACAGTATGACCACTGACATATGAAGTGAATAACACTGATAATCTTGTTATTATGGCACCTGTCAGAGGGTGGGATATATTAGGCAGCAAGTAAACATTTTGTCCTTGATCTGTTAGAAGTAGAAAAAATGGACAAGAGTAAAGAACTGAGCGACTTTGACAAGGCCCAAATTGTGATTGCTAGACTACTGAGTCTGAGCATTTTAAAAACGGTAGCTCTTGTGGGGTGTTCCTGGCGGCAGTGACCAGTACCTATCAAAAGTAATCCAAAAAAGGAAAAGCGGTGAACTGGTGACATGGTCATGGGCGGCCAGGGCTCATTGATGCACGTGAGGAGGCTGGCCTGTGTTGTCCAATCCAACATAACAGCTACTGAAGATCAAATTGTTGAAAATGTTAATGCTGGTTCTAATATAAAGGTGTTAGAAGACACAGTGCATTGCAGTTTGTTTCATATTGGGCTGCGTACCTGAACCCGGTCCACTGCTGAAACTGCCTGCAATGGACATGTGAGCCACAGAGCAATGGAAGAATGTGGCCTGGTCTGATGAATCACATTTTCTTTTACATCGAGTGGTCCACCAGGATGCATCCACGGAGGCCCAACTTGCAACTTACAGGACTTAAAGGATCTGCTGCTAACGTCTTGGTGCCAGATACCACTATCAGAGATCTAGTGGATTCTATGCCTCAACGGGTCAGGGCTGTTTTAGAGGCAAAAGGGGGACCTATGCAATATTAGGCAGGTGGTCATAATGATCCGTGTACGTGTGCCAGAGTGTATGTTGGAGTGGAGGTAAGGGGCACAGGAAGCTGGTTGGGGGAAATATTGCATCGCTAAGCTGTTTGTGGGAACTGACAAGCTGGAGCAGACTGCACAGGCAACTTGTTTGGGGGCACTGTTAAGCTGCATGAGGGCAAAGGTGGCACTCACAAGCTGTTTTGGGGACACTGTAGGACATGTTGCTTGGGGAGGTTGGGGGCCCTGGACAATTTTTGTGCCGGGGCCTGTGATTTCTAGTTACGCCCCTGACTAGGTTGTTAGATGTTAAAATATATTTAAAACATACATCCCCAAATATTTTCATTATATTTATTTTGGCAATAATCACAAGTCCTTTATTACCACTTTCTTTTAAGCACATGTTTGGAATCAACCCAGTGGTTTTTTTTAGAAGGATCATAAGCAACAATCTGTTTGTTTTAAAATTATTAAAGGTTTTAATTTAGTAAGATTAGCTATAAATCCTAGGGGATTAAGAACGCTGGAATATGAAATATGTTTTCTATTATATTCTCCCAATATGGGTTAATGTAAAGGCATTTTAGCCATATGGTGGTCACAGCATATCTGTGATTTTTAAATCCTAAAGATCAATCAAGTTCCGCATATCTTTTTATAGATAATTTGGGGTCAAATACCATCCTGTGAGTATTTTAATATTTATATGGAAGTAGAGATTGATGAATTATTAATATTTCCCCCCAATGTTCCTGTTAGCAAACAATGCAGTTCTGTATAGGGGATCAGGCCGGAGGGTATACCAGGGCCTTACACCTGATTCTTGGCATGAAAGAGCATGCAACTAAGAAGAGTCAGATCAGTCAAATTAACCCTTAATTTCCCAAAAGCATGGATACCTGAAAAATAGCAATATAAATTAGTCAGGTTATGATGATATAAGCATTGAGTATAAACACTAGGTAAAAGTGTCATGTTTATAACACTTAACTTGCAATCCTAATTATTTTATGGGCATTCCTTATTTTTAGGTCTAGGAAGTTTTACTTCATTGAGAGGGTGCAATAGGTGCAGTGCATAGGATAGACATAATAATGGTTCTTAAAATAAAAGTCATATGACTGCTAGGTAATGCAATGTTTTGTAAGATGTCCTAATTCTATTTTCGAGTGGCTGCAAAACATTTTATTACAATGCTTCAGGCTTCAATTATATGTTTAGCTGTGGACAAAAAGGCAGTGATAATACCATAACAAATGTAAACTTATTGTATGTTGCCAGTGGAAACAAGCCCAGGGTTGAGTCGACTTAACCCAATGTCATACCAATAAGGTTTAAAGGGGGTGAAGCTATGATAGGTCCTTTGAGGTATTTGAGGCCTTGCCCGGTGTTTCTGCTTTCTGCCAGTGCCAATACCACCATATCTGGGAACTCTCTAGTTCAACACCCGAATCCGCCAGGTTGCATGTGTGTGATGCTGAGATGCCCCACTTTCCGCCCATTTCCCAATTAAATGGGGGGTGTCCTGTGACATCAGCAGGAAGGCCCACAACGTCAGCGGGCTGCCCACCAACATTACTGGACCACCCACTGATAGACAGAGTAGGCTACGCGCAGCCTGGCCCAAAAGTTCCCAGGTGACCACTTAGACTCAGGCACTGTGTTCCTATGTCATTAATGTTACTCAGACGCTACCACTATTACACATATCTGTTAGATCCCTTGTTCCTTTGACCACATTCTCAACTGTGATGATTGCAAAAACACAAAAAGGAAGAACAATGGTGAGCAATTTGTCTGGCACTAGGATTCTCAGGACATGAAGCCAACCCGTTGCACCACTAATTCCATAAATGAAATACATGGAGTATTGATTTTACAAATGGCAGATCATGTGGGCATATGCCAGGTGGTGCTTGGGCTGTGTGCAGACTGAAATGAGCCCATAGACATTGCAGGTGTTCAAGGGAGATAACCTGCTGAGCGCAGAGATGAGTAATAGGATTAGTATTAATCAGCAGCCTCCCAGCCTATCAATACCGTGACTTACAGGATAGCATAAATAGATGCTTTTAGGTTATGATAATCCCACTAAACCTTCATTTGAAGACTGTAAGCTATGAGCTACCACTTACTGTACCTTATAGAAAATTTAATTACAACCATATAAAATAACAGGCTATAAGTCCCTGAAGAACAACTAAACTTTACTTGATGCCATCATATTAAAGTGGTAAAAAAGGTCTTCAAGAGCTCATAAAATTCCAAGAATCTGTTAAGAAATTTCACAGATATAAGTGCAGTACAATTTTAATTTTTATTCTAAATGGCTTTTATTGGGTTTTCTAAATGAATATAGTTTTAAAGGTACATCAGAAGATCTGAAGGTATACTGTGAAAAGCATTTATATTACCAGAAGCAGAAGAAATGTTCTCACTGTATGTAAGGTTTATACAAGTGTGTGGATGGGGGTGGGGGGTAGCCAATCCATGCTACAAGTTACCGTACATTGAAGTCCATGCAAAATGGACTCCAATATGTATGGTATACAAAACATGAATGTACTAGACAGTGTCTTTAATAATAACTGGTCAAACAAATATGCAGCTGTAACAAAAACAGCATATTTTACAAGTCAAATAGGAAACTGTGATTTGTTTTTCTTCTTTCTTGGCAAACAATATTGACATGTTTCAACTTAGAATGGCATGGCAGTACAACAGACACAAGTCCCCTGCAATGTACTGCCCATCGACAGCATGTAATTACTGTAATTTGTTTAAAATGGTTCCATATGCTTGTGATGGCTCAGATGGGGCTATGATTATGGTAAAAGTTGCCAGTTTTTAACATGCTTTCATTCTTTCACTTAAAATACGTCAACACAAAAATGCCGTACACCATGGTTCCCAAGAAACATGAAGCCATCTATGCTAGATTACAAATGCCACAAATACCATCAAATCATCATCAATCATCATATTCTGTGTCCTGCAGCTTCCCTGAAGGAAACTTTTGAACTAAATGTGTAAATAAACAACCATACAAGTAATAGATGTTTTCAATAAAAGATGATAAAGGCTGTGATGATAGCGTTCCTTTAAATATGCCTCGGTGTGCTCCTGGCTGTAGGTGACTAAAGTCTTTCTTCTTTATTATATGGGATAAGGCTTCCGTCCACTGCTAACTATGATGAATTCTATAGGTATTATGCATTAAGGTAACACAACTGCATGGCGGACATAATACCGAGAGTCGCAACTATGGCAGAATGCTATCATAGAAAATTAATTATAGATATTCATGTTGCTTCTGTTAGGTCTACATTTTAGCATAACTGATGTACTGAGTGTTCTGGCTATAAACCACCCCCGTAGGAAAGCCACTTGGCCAGTGTTCATCCATGATCCCCCATTCCCCATGTCGTCGGCCTCCATGTCTGCTGTCCCTGGTGTCGAAAATACAGAGGATGTAGATAGATTATAGTGTGGAAAAACATAATTAAAAGAATAGGTGTAAAAGATGTTAGGGGAGAGCAAGATGAGAGAGAAATTAAGACGACTAACATATTAGTGCGCAATCAACAAAGCCCAGAAGCAATTGGTTGATACTAATAACCAACCACGTTAACGAGTTATATAACCAAGCCTATGATGCCAATAGTTACTTCCTGCATCACATAGCATTCCTTCGTTAAGAGAATGAATGGTCTCTTTTAACACTACAAAGAATGTGAGTGATGAACGACTCTGGTCTTCCACATGTGCGTCAAAGAGAGAAATGTTTTTATTATTTCAAGTCTGTTTGAAATTAGTAAAGCCCCAGCAGCGACGGGTGTGTGTGTGTGGGGGGGGGGGTTGTGATGCAGATAAAACATGACATTTTATAAAATAAAGATATCATGTTTGCCATAAAACCTTTCTTGAATAATTCCTTCTTTTGTATGACTGTAGCCCCAGGAATAAAAAAACAAAGGAAGGAAAGCTCACAGTTCTGGGCGCCAGCTTTGGCCAACCCTGGCTAGGCTTCCAAGAATTCATGCTATCCTTTTACCCAAAAGCTCCTTAAAGGGGTTGCTCCACAAAAAGCTACCAACTTAAATATTACCAACTGCATTGGTGTGGTAGATGAAAGTAAAGTGATTTTAATGCAAAAAAAGAAAAGAAAAAATGCACTTTTTGAAGACTTCCCAAGTTTGTCAGTGACCGTCATCCTGTGTTGCACATCTATAATCTGCCGGTCAGTTGTCTCTTTGTGTTTCTGTATTGTGTTATTGGAATGTATTAATTAGGAGCTAGCAGGATAGTTGACCATTTCAACTCCCCTACTTCACTATGAATTATAGAGGGCCATGCCTAGTGGCTTTCTGCTGGAAGAACGTCTATGCTGGACCTGCATAATGCATAAATTCTTGAGAGGGCCAGTGCAGCTCTTGCAATGAGACTGCCTTTGTCCTATCTTACACTTGCTTATTTTGCCCTCCTTGTAAGTGTCTCTGTTTTCAGATTTAATACTTGTCACTGCTCTTGAGAGACAGAGTGACTGCGTGTTGTCTTTCCATGCCATGTTTCCATTGCTGCTTATCATATAAAGAGCAGCTACATGAAACTTCACCTTTAAAATAAATACATAGAGGTCATCAATGTTATTTTTTTAACATTCATTGTATTGCTAACTAAAAACCAGCAGGGTATACAAAGTCAAATAGTTTTTGCCATTAAAAAATATCTTAATTGTAAATTAATTCCTAAAACATAATGCATTACACAGATCTAAATGGAGATACATATTCTTATTTTATTCTCGATCTCCACCCCACACAAAAAAAGCTGCATGAAGAAGAGGAAAGCTCCATCCTGGTGTCATTAAGATAAAGTGCTTAACAACAGACTAAGACCGAACATTCACGCATGGACATACAAATCAATCAGCTCACTCAGTTAATGCAGACAAAAGCCCAACAAAGCCTTATACAGTCTTGCAAGGTCAGGATCAGCATAATACACAATGCGTTTTAATCTGCACCTGCTTCTTAGTTTTAGATACAAAACCATAAACATGCTAAAAAAGATAATAATTTTTTAAAAAAGGTATACTGTATTAAAAAACCATATAAGCGGCATTTGGTTATAAGATTTAAGCAAAATGTAGAAAAGATAGATGGCATGGGTGCATTTAAACAGTTATTGATCTATAACTCCATTTCTGGTTGTTTAGGTAATATGTGATGATTTAAAAAAAAATATTTTATTTTCCAGGGCATTAAAATAATAGATTTATAATATGCTTTCTCTGCAGCCCGAAGGAAATAATGCCCGACATGACATTTTACAAAAAATAAATGGTTTTATCTCATGCTTAGCAAAGTACTGATTGTTTAAGGTCATGCAAATAGAAATATGCAGTGCAAACAAAGGAAAAGAAACTCCCGTTTGTTTAAAGAATTCCTTCATCTCCTTCAGAAATTCACTTGAAAGACAAACCCACTTTTTATATAAGCGTATATACGGTATATATATATATATATATCAGCACAGAAATATAGTACTCATTTAAATCATCAATTACGCCACTTTACACTGCAGTTATAGTTTGTAAGATCATCGTGTTAGCATTTGACAGGTTTTTTCATGTTTGAATTCCTTTATATTCTATCAGTAAATGTGGCATTTGTTCATATTTACTTAGAACACAAGGACCTCTGGTGGCAAAAGTAAAAAATACCCACTTGCAGTATTTAAAGGAACACAATCAGACTTTTGTTACTATGTCTATGAAAACACCTCTAAGCATAGAATCCCTGTTCATACTTTATTATAATAAAAATAAATATTTTGAAAACACAATGTTTCTGTAATGCTTAAGATTATATTAGGTGGGGCAAACATTTTCGTCTAGGCTATGAACCCTTTCCACGGAAGAAAGCAATGCACTCTTTCCAAGCTTCTACCAATAGATGTTATATTAAATTCTACACACAACCTATCTACTCATCCATGTGAAATTTCTTATTGCAATGATTCTAACAATGACCTCAATATCCACCCAAAAATATTTCTCCACGACCTAATAAAAGTACATCTCACCATGATCTCCACTAAATGGGGCATAAAAACCAACCAACATTATTGGATCCAAGGTCACCCATAGAAGCCTTTAAATGATATTGATGCAATCACATCAGCATTGTTGGGTCTTGCAAAGAAATAACAGCCAATAAGCTACTAAACGTATCTTTCTACACCTCACCTGCTACAAGAAGCAGCTTTTAGCCATGTAAATACTACACCATTCTCTGATCCAATATGCCATGGACAGGAACCAGTTCTTAACCTAGTGATGATCCTACCTCCATGACCATAAACATGATGTATGTTCCATGTACTGTGTTTGGCTGACTGCACCCTGTACCCACCTCTTTCACATAAGCCATATGCACAAATGTGAAGTTGTTTTTTCTTTTACATAGACATTGGTAAAACGTGTGCTTAAGATAAAGAACATTTCTAAACTGATATATATATATGTGAAACGAGGTTAATATCACATGATGGGTCATATAACCCGGAAGCCAGGAACATAATATGTTCATTATCAATGGTTATATTTTAAATTGTGATTAGTGGATCAATTACCAATAGAATGGTTGACCTAAGCGAGTCTTCATTCAATGTAAAAACTATGTTTTACTGTTAAGAAAATAAAAATAACCATTCCCAGTGCGATCAGTGGTTGTGCCATTTATATATACATAAACCTGGGCTGAACTGCTTATTGTTCAAAGAACTGTAGCAAATCAGTTAACTATTTGACCCAGAAACTTAATTTAGAAAGAAGTGCATCAAAAAGTCCACAGTAAAAAAGCAAATCAATAAGCGTCAAATAACATGTACTTTTTCTACAGTGAAAAACCTACTGACCTTAAACATTGAGTCATATTATTGATTGATTTAGTATAATTGAATGGGAATTTTTAACCACAAAAGTTATTTCTGGTGAAAAGTTTGAAATGCCTGTACATCATAGCAGCCAACATTACTGGTTGCTATGGTAACTGTATACAGTTAAAACAATGCACCCCCATTTTTATATGCAAAAACTGACACTTAACCATCATCGTGGTTCAGCATAAGGTTGCATACTATGTAACAGGTAAAATTAAATTAGAAAAAAAAAGAGAGATTTCTAGACCTGGATCCGTTGTTCATTGTGTATATTCTTCTTCTAACATATTGTCTATAAACACCTGTGGAGTGTATATTAAGGGGAACGAAAGAACTACAGTGTTGCCATTGTGTTTTGCTTTTAAGGAATGTGTGGCCTTATTTCAGATGGCCACGGATCATTTATTGTTATGCAACAGAAAGCACAAAAGGCCAGATACCTTTGCCTTAAATACCAAAATTAATGACTTTACAAGTCAGCTTGGGTGTTACACAAAGCATACTTCTAATTAGGGATCCCCTATGTGCCTGTTTGAAAAATGTAATTATATTAGTATCAGGTTTTACATTAAAAAAATCCTTCATAAAGTTCCTTCATCATCTACCAATTGTTTGTTCACCATTTGTTCCTGGGCACATGTACCTTTCTTATGTTGGTGACCAGTATACGCAAAGCGTTGCTCCTAAAGCATGTAGGACGTGTAGCTGAGTAACTGATTCCCTTCCCTTTCACTACGGAGATCCAAAACGACAAAAACATATGCCTGGGTTTTCATGCTTTGGCAGCCATAGCATTTTGCTGGTGGGCATACATCACAGTATGCAAAAGTATTAGTAGCATGACTTATCCTAAAAAATACTATTGTGCAAGCATAGAAACATGTAATATAAAAAAAGCTTAACTTTCTTCTAACTTTTAATCTATGTACCCCTGTCCAAAGACAAATGAATGAATGAACAAATAAGAAGAAATATCAGGAACATATAAGTATAAATCAACATAAAACTACACCTTGGAGGAGTGATTGATCGGATGTGAATCTTCTAAGTAATGATTCATTCCATTTGATTTGGCAAATAAATAGCATTAAGTGATCATTATTTTGCTTTAGGACATAAGACTGAAATCTTAAAGGCTTACTTTAAGGAAAACAGAAAGAGTGGCTTCACCAAGCAACATGTCCCACAATGCCAGTTTGCCCCCCAAACAGCCCTGTGAGTGCCACCTTTGCCACAATACAGTGTATTAGTGCCCTCTTAGCCCCATAACAGCTTGTTTGTGCCATCTTTGCCCCAAACAGTTTGCCTCTGCCATCTTTGCCCCCTAAATGCTTGCCTGTGCCATCTTTGTCCCCAAACAGCTTTTCAGTGTCATCTTTGTCCCCAACTGCTTATCAGTGCCCTTTATTCCAATACAGCATAAAGATATATAAGGAACATGTCTTCAATGTATACATGTCTAAATGTTTGCTACTTTATTTGGAGCCTCTACAAAAAGACATAGGGTACATGCGTGCACCTACAGGCAGACTGTGCTAAATTTAATAACTTTAAACCTTCTCTCGTGCTTGATTGACTGAATAGTGGGCAAAAAAGTGATAAACACCTAAAGATGTTAAGGGCATGAGAAAAAACTTGCAGATTTGTAGAAATTAGATTAGAACTTGTAGATTTTATATTCAGTACAGGGTTTTTGACATACTTACACTGTATGACCAAAAGTATGTGGACACCTGACCACCATACATATACGAGCTTGTTGGCCATTCCAATCCAAGGCCATAGACATTAATGCTGAGTGGACCCCCCCCCCACCGTGTCTATAGTAGCCTTCATTCATCTGGGAAGGCTTTCCACAAGATTTTAGAGTGTTGGACAAGAAAGTCTGACTTGAAATCAGCATTCCATTTCATCCCAAAGGTGTTCAATGGGGTTAAGGTCAGGGCTCTGTGCAGGCCACTCAAGTTTCTCTACACAAAAGTATTTATGGACCTTGCTTTGTGCACTGAGGCACAGTGATGCTGGAATGGGACCATGAAGCACCAGAGCACTCTGTCAATGTGCGTGGTCTACCGCTTCGTGGCTGAACTGTTGCTACTCCTATATGCTTCCACAGTGCACTGGGGCAGATCTAGCAGGGCAGAGGTCATAAACGGACTAGTGGCAAAGGTGGCATCATATGACGTTTAAAGTCACTGAGCTCTTCAGTACGACCCATTCAACTGCCAATGTTTGTCTATGGAGATGATTGTCTATGTGCTTGCTTTTATCTACAAGTTAGCAATGGGTGTGGTTGAAACACCTAAACCCAATAACATGGTGTGTATGGGTACACTTCTTTCTGCTTCCTACAATACAGAATATTTTCTGCTTTTTGCCCACCATCTGCATTCAGAATATGTGACATACTGCCATTCAGCAGATTACATAGCATAGAATAAAGGTTTTTTTTTCTTTTTACTAGGTGGGGCCTAAAGATTTGCTCTTGATAACTGTATGCTGCAGTGCGTCATTGTCTGTATGTTCTATCTTGGAATAAACTTAATCAAGTTGTCAAGAAGACAATAAAGTACGCCTGGCTATGTGCAATTCCACCCTGTGCTAAGTTCAAAGATACGTGCAAAATAGCAGGCATGTGTAAACAAGAGTAACATTTATTTTATCACAATTAGCATATTCCTTCTTAGGATCTTTAAAGCGTATTTGTAATGCTTGCTGGCTATAATGTTTGTCATTTTTCCATACTGGAAAAAGCGTTGGTTATGCTGAAGTTCTGCGCCTCGTTATAATGTACCTTGATCTGTAAAACGTGTCTTCGAGCAGTCAATTAAGTTTTGTTAAATGCATCTACATACTATGGAATAGAGCTACTTACAGTATAGGGCATGTGGAAACAAGGTCATAAATACTTCAATGAAAAATAATTCTTTATATTATTGTACATAAGGGAAAGAAGGTAAGGGGGTGAGAGGGTATGTATGTTAAAGTTAGTGTGTATGAGTAAGTGTGTATGTGTTGTTAGAGGGAGTATGCATGTGTGTGTTAGCATGAGTGCATATGTGTTTGTGTGTATGTTAGTATAAGTTTGTGTGTAGTATGTATGTTACTGTGTGTAAATATGCGCACAAGTGCATATGTTAATTACCGTGGGAGCAAGGGACCACTCATCTGGGAAGGTTTCCACAAGATTTTGGAGTGTTCATGTGGGAAATTTAGCCCATTCACCCAGTACAGCATTTTTGAGGTCAGGCAATGATGAACAATATGGCCTGGCTTGCAATCTCCATTCCAGTTCAGGTGTTCGATGGGGTTGTGGTAAGGGCTCTGTGCGGGCCAGTCCAGTTCTTCCACACCAAACCCATCCAACCATAAAAATGGCCTTTCCCAAACTGTTCCCACAAAGTTGGAGACACAGCATTGCCCCAAAAGTCTATATATGCCGACTGGGACATTTTAGACACCACATGCACCGAATGCCCACTAAATCTCTGTTATCTATCCTAAATAATTTTTTCCCATTCTAGACATAGAAGCTTAAGTGCACATCTGTAAGGTGTACAAGATTATAGCTGCATGTACATATAATAGCCACTAGAGGTCAGTCGTGATTTCTTTAGAATGTTTGGAAGTGATTGCTGCTCGCCACGGATTTAAGACACAGATGCTGAATTCAGCATCACCCAAAGCCTTAATCAATATCCGTTGTGCTTTCTGAATCCTGTCACCAAAGAACGACAGTAATGTAACAAAAAGGGTGGATAATGGGGACATCCTAACAATAGGAGGTCTAGACAACTGTTCCCATTGATATTAGCATAAAGTTGGTTACTAACAGATATATATATTATTACTATTATTAGAAATGCACTGACAAACAGAATTTAGTATAGTGAACAGCAACAGTTTAGTATTTGGGGTAATTTACAAATCCCTTCATTTGCCATATATCGAGTATGCAAAGTGTGGTCCTGGCACTCAAATGGGTAATATTAAGGAATTGATCTTCATTTACCACATTTGGTCGCCTTTAACATGAAACTATTTTATGGCCATAAGGTATGAAATGCACTGGACCTGGCAGCCAATTGGTTAATAGACACTCTAAGATGTTCTCCACTTTCTATCACTTGTAACTGCTTCAGTCTTTAGTCACGTTGTGCTTGGCAGTGTGTTGCCTACTGAATTGCACTGTTACTTAGTGAGTAAGGATGCGTCTGTATTAGCTCTTCGTCTTCTTTGGGTCATCTGGGGCAGGGACCCGGTAGTATCACTATTCCATGTGTGCACGCAAAAGTCCCATCTACTTTATAAATCACAAGCAAGTCACATTCCATCAGGACAGAACACCGCAGGCAATGCCATCATTATTTTCACATCCACAGCCTCCGCTCTCATTAGAGCTTCACTGACACATTTACATTAACCTCCCCAAAGGGGAAAAAACTCTGGCATGACTGAGGTGTTCTCTAATTTGTTTGTCAATGAAGGTCAGAAATGTAAAAACTAAAATCCATGGACTGCGTTCTTTCCATCCGTCTAAACTGATCATGAAGTATTTCTAAACGGCACATAGCAGCGCAGTGAACTGCGGCAGAGAAATATCCATGGATAAAATTATCCGACATTGGATCACAAACATCGTTTGTCCAGTTAGGTCGCATGTGACTGTATCTGGAATTCTATCGCTGCATAAAGAGAACCATTTGTGTTATTATTTAATCAAGCTGATGTTCTGTTTTTATGTTAATCCAATTTGTTTTTTAGCTCTGTCTTCCAACAAACTGCATAACAATTCAATTGCCCTTCATTTCCCATGATTCCCTCGGAAAAGACTTTATTTGAACCCCACTGTCAGCCCAAGCAGGAAGTTATAACTTCTTAACCCCTCCAGCCATTTTTTGAAAACATACTTTTATCATCTATTAAGTTATCGTTAGAATAACAATCTAAAAATATATTACTACAGAAGTATGTCCGCCATTAATTGGCCATTGGGTATGCACAGGTGAAGCTCCCCAGTTGATAACACTTTGATAACCAGCTGGCTACTACATGTGACTTAAGCAATGTTCCACCTAATGCTTTATGACACAACAAAGGATGGAGGTATTGCGAGCCTGTGTCTCGGCCCTGGCATGGGTCTCCCCTTTTAAATTATTAATGCTTCGAGGATGAAATAGCAAATGCACTGTTTACCTTTTCCACGGATGGGTTTCCTTCGTTTGACAGGTGTAATCTCTTTGATTCATTTTTCGTCCTGCTTAGCCTCCTTGTGACTTTTCCTTTCAGTTTTGATGAGTACCCAGTTTGTTCATAAATGGGGTTGGTTGTCATTTTTGCAATATACTCAGCAGCTTTTGTCTCTATGTACAAAGTTATAAGGCCATCGGTTACCAGATCATGGATGGATTCAAACCGTTTTTCTCCCACGAAGTGCTTGCCATCGTAGAAAAGTCTGTAGTTTAACGTCTGGTGACCAAACCTGGATGACAGGTAATATTACATAAATGAGGAAAATGACAACTTTTTGACATCGCAAAGACACAGAATTGTTAGATACTAAATAGATGATTAAAAAGCTTGTAGTAAATAAACATTATGTTGAAAGGCAGTGGTGGTACATACATTTGTGAACAAACTACACAATTGTGACATAACTCATCTGTTTTCTAAGTGGCATGGAATTGTATACAAAGAAAAATAGAAAACATCCTTGCCATAGACAGGATACACATGAGGACCTTCACCCAGTGCTTCACCCAGCAATCTCTGGGTCAAACCTGGAGAGTTCCCAGGTATGCTGATTATAAAGTAATACAGTGCTGTGAAAAAGGATTTGTTCCTTCTTGATTTCTTCTATTTTTGCACATTTCTCAAACTTAAATGCTTCAGATCACCAAACTAATTTTAATATTAGACAAACATAACCCGAGTAAACAGAAAATGCAGTTTTATGATCATGATGATTTCATGTATAGTGGGAAAGAAGCTATCCAACCTACCTGGAGGTAGAAGGCATGGAGTCTGTGCCTCTCTGTAGTTTCCCTTTTTTTAACCAGCTGTGGTAAAAAAAAGTCAAAGTACATGGGCAAAAAGACTCTTTTCAACAAGTGAATGCTTCTATGTTTTTGTAAAATCCACTATTATTGAACCCACTTAGAGGAAAACAAAAGATTAAAAGCCAAGGTATGCTTAGGAATTGTAGGACTTTTACATGCACTGCAGAAGGAAACCATAAAAAAGATATTTTCTATTACCTTTAACCACAGGGTGACTTAAACAATTGTAGCGTTCTTTTTCCATGTGACAGCACTTTTCAATACATATGTTCTTGAAATTAAAGTAATGCAGAAGGGTCACTGCAGACATTTGAGGGATCTATGCCCACTGCCCAGGATTAAGTGACAGAAAGCCAAACAAGCTTGGGGACCATATAATGCAATTCTGTATATTATTATTATTATTATTACTATTAATGCAATATGCAAATGTCAACCCAGAATAAAGATTATCAGGCTTGACAGTAGCACATGTGACATATGAAAATAACCAAAGTCTCAGCAAGGTAACACAGACTCTGGTACGTACGCTTAATGCTAGAGATTACATGTAGGTGGCTTGGTTTAGTCTCAGGGCTAATGCATAACAAGCACATCAAACTGAACATTGGTTTCCAACTGGAGCAAATATATGAACCCTTCTCATGCTGAATTGGAGGCACTAGGCATTGTTTTATAAAGCACTGCTTAACATTTGACACCGGAATGGTTAATAAAAGCAGTCAGCCTTAGTGCTGATATGTCTTTTCAGTTATTTAGCGCCTGATAGCACAAAGGAACTACGCTCAGGGAATACAGACTTGAGCAGGCTTTGTTAATACTCAAGTGATTCTCATTTACAATGTGGCACCACTTTGTTTCGGCTCGCTCCAGATTCTAAAACGTCTTGCATTATAAACACTGTAGTCATAAATGATTCATGGCCGTCCATGCAGCCTACATCCTCTGTGTACAATGGTTTAAAAGAATCTGTTGGCGATGTGCATGTTGTGCGTGGTGGAGAACAACACATCATCCTGAGGATCAGCCTCACTTAACCTGTGGCTGTGGGTCCTAAAGTCTGTCTGTGATTGTTGGGAGTTGTGGTTCACAACAGAAGATACCTAGCTATCCTGCGAATATATGAAATTGGTGTAATTAAGACAGTAGTGCCACGAGACTCTACAGTTATAGACAAACAAATGATGAATGAACATGACAAAAATAGGAGGAAGCAAATAGTTAATGGAAATGAGAAGCATTTTTTTTTCTGTTTCTCCTGAGCAGACAATTATAGGAACTCTAACAGATTCAATATGGGAATCCGTTAGAAAACGCAGCTCCAAATAACTACTGAGCTCGCGATGGATTATTTCAAATGCACTTTGTACTTTCCTACCTAAGGGCCAGAGTGTAGCATCCGGATTGCCTCTGACTTTCTCGAATCAGGTATGCTCCTTCCACTCCACCCAGAAGCTCGTCTGCCTGCTCCCGGGAAAGGACGCCATGAAACCTGATAGACAGAAGAAACTATCTTATATGTTGTTCTTTTAGAAGGATAACATGTGTGCTTTTGTGAGTTCTTTGCCATATCCGTGTTTGTAATGTACCATAATATTCCAGCGCAGGATCACAAGCAGCAGAGACTTATGTCAGAGAGCCACAAAGATTAACCAGGGTTTTAGACTACTGTTTATGCTGCTGGATTATCTAAAATGGA
The DNA here is from genome assembly GCA_009364415.1 of Spea multiplicata. Taxonomy (NCBI): domain Eukaryota; kingdom Metazoa; phylum Chordata; class Amphibia; order Anura; family Pelobatidae; genus Spea; species Spea multiplicata. The sequence goes on along the minus strand of VKOC01000006.1, from coordinate 10,538,774 downwards.
GTATAAGAGCGAGATATGTAGCAATAAGATATCAAAAAGTTTGAGAATAACTCGCCTGAATACCAATGGCTGCTTGACAACCTGCTCGATAGTATATAACCACAAGGAATAACTCAAGTTTAAACTCACTTATGCCATTACATAATGTTTATCGACTTATCAGTTTGATCCTGCCCACACAGGTAGTCCCGAATTTAAATGCAAGGAAAATCCCCTTTGCACAAGGGAACCAACCACCCCAGACATACATTTGGACCTTCAGTTGGGTGCAGTAGGTACCTGGGAAGGGGTGCACCATAAGGAATGCTTTTAGGTGGCTCTCAAACTTTTTGGTGTGTGATTTCACCATTTCTTGGAGTCCACTCTAAGTGTAAAGAGGAGTCTAGACCTCCTTGCTCATGTGTGCCTTAAGGGTACCTACCCAGAAGGGAGAGAGAGAAAGCTTGGTCATATGGCCTTAAGATTGAGTCGACAATATGGAGCCAGAGGGATAACATGGATCCCTCTGTATAAGAGGCTACTTAATACATGGGTGGCTATGGGGGGCACTTGATAAGATGAGAACACCATCAGAACCTAGGACCCTTAATTTTGCATGTTTTTTAAAACATAAACTGCCCTAGCCCATAGGTGGTGGTGGAGGAGAATTCTTACAATTGCCTGTTGTAGGTTGGAGGCTGTAACACACGGAATCACACTTTTCGCAACCACCTTTTAAGTTGTTTTTGTGCATGCGTGGAGTTTTTATGCTGATTTTGGTTCTGAACTGCCTGTGATGGCAGCATCAGACTGGAATATCAATGGAGACGTTTCTCCGAAATGGCCCATGTGAGCTAAAACTTGAGACGCTCCTGAACAAGAATATAATGTAGGACAAACTATTAAGCAGGTATATGTTCTCAGGGAGGTGTTTTCAAACTTTTTGGTACATTAAAAATGGTTCACAGGAAATCATTATCATCATAAAATATCGTTTATAAAGAAGAACAAATATACAACTTTTCTAAAAAGCTGGTGACTTTTGCAGTTTTGGTTCCTTTAGGTAATACATGAAGTATCCAGGAAGCAGGGTGTGTAAAAATGTACGCTATAACCAAAAAGGAACAAAGTGGTGGATGTTATGCACGTACAATAACTTAAGAACAAATGTTATTCAGCTATTTTTCATAATTAGTGAATGGTGCATATAAATGAAAGGCTTCCTGTGTTGTTAACTTCCTGTTTTTACCTCTGCAATGGGACTTAATATAAGAAAAAAAATCCACTTTCTTTCTTTCCTCCTTTTCATTCTTTCACTGTATTTTATATTATATTTTTCGTAATTCTCATACTTCTTCTCATTGATTTTTTTCTTTCTCTTTCTATTTATTGTTTCATATGCAAAATGTTTCATTCAATGGGCCTTACTGACTAAAGAATAGATAGCAGAAGAACTTGCGGGAGAGTTTACTATTCATTATTAATGACCAACACTCGCAAGTTTCTCCAGTAAAAGGGCATGGCCTGGCATAATATAATGTGTATATAATGTAATGTGTACTTTGAAGAAACCTTATTGATTTAACCATACATAACTAAAAGGCCAGCCAAGCTCTTCCTGCAGCAGAAGCACACTGAGGATAGATCTTCATAATGTATTGTGAAATCAGAAAAACTAAAACCACAACGTTCACGCAAAGTCATGTCAACTCATCCTTTAGTGAATAAACCTCAGTGTCTCTTTCGCTTTGTATCTTTTCCTCTGATGTCTCATTGACTCTTTCTTGTCTCTCCTAGTATGCCACGCGTATCGTGTAGACAATGCATTCCACAACCACTGTCCTGAGATGTTGTCACAACAAAATTACTGTTTATTAAAATTCCTGATGAATGAATTATTATCCATATGACAATGTCACATAGATGTGTAGTTTTGCTGCTGTTGAATACAGAATGTTTACTTTTCTAGATTTTATAATGTTTCCTTTTTTGCTATTATATTAACAGTTACACATGCTGTATATTTATATGGATAAATTCATTAGAAAAGCCATTGCTTCTTAGCCACTGTGTTGCTGTGATACTTCTCACATTCCTCTACTGCACTAAACAGAATGAATGAGATTACTTATGTAGCTTTATTCATCCGATGTGATGGATACACCAGATTATAATAACCAAAAAAAGGCTGCTGAAACCTACATGCATTACAAATTCGGCATAATTACAAGAGAATGTGTATGAGTAATAATGTATGGATAAATCACTTAAACTTATTTAAAAACAAATTAACAAGTAAAATAAGGCATTAGCAATGTCAAACTCACACGCTGCTTTTCGAAAAGGAACAGGTGCTCAGAGCAGCCCTTCAACAAGCATGATTAATGGTCCAACGCTACACTGTTAAGGAAGAAAACTGCTTGGAGCTGCAGTAAGCTCGCAAACCAGACCAGAGAGAATACATCACAGGTATTCGTTACGAATAGAGATGAGTATTTTTACTTACTCCCTTCCATAATGCTTTGGTCTGTTCTGCACCTGTGTTAAATAAAAAATATGCATTAATACCATCACATTTGACACAATAAACGTTAAGGAAGATGAAAATTAAACCGCATTACATTAGCTTTCAAATAAACGCCCCATTCATACACAGAAGCCATGCAATCCTTGAAATGTATTTGCTATATATTAATAGCAAATATAGCCACATCCAATATATAAGATGTCAGAATTTTTTGATACAACTGTTTTTTTTTTTCCAGAACTGACCTCCAAATGTTCTAATTTGCCAATTTCCTTTCTTTCATTCAAGAGAATGGCTATTCTACTTATTGTCAAAAATGTTCAAAAGAAACGCCCTTTACCTTCCTTTTGCCAACACAAATTAGCAAAAGGCAAAGACATAAGTACACTCACTCTTTTAACCTGCAGAAGCCTTTAGCATTTCTTTTGTCCTGGGATCTCTTGGGATACCTCCAGTTGTCTTTCTTGATATAGTAGTCTACAGGTACTATGGCTTTCATAAAATCTCTGTTAGAGGAAAAGGTTTCTTTTCCATTGTAATGTATATTGAAGCCAAACAGCGCCATCTCTAATTTTCAGCCTAAACCTAATCAATTCCTCACCCAATGGAGTTCCTCCTCTGCTAAGTATTGGCAACGTGATGTAAAAGACGCCATTTTTTTCCCCAGGGATGCATGTTATCACAATATTAGAAATAGCAGAGGCAATACAACAATAGGGTGATTTTCCTTTTCCCACAGGGCATTATAATATTACAATGGCCCCGGCATCCGACATCGAAATATCCTACTGTGCCACGTAGCGGTTTCGACCTTTGATAATTCTATCCACACTTAATGATGTCATATGTAAGAAACAAACACACTCAGTTTCAGATTAAGATAGATAGTGAAATCGGCTACAGCCAAACTTGCAGACATTGGATATTTATTTCATATTGGCTACCAGGTGCAGTCTGCCTCACTCTGTTTAAATGTGGACATCAAAATAAAATTAAGTTTGTGAATGTGGTATAATGGCTGTGACCTTTATCACATAAATCATATACTCAAAGAGGGAAACTTCAGTTATAAGATTATATATATATTCCTACAAAATGTGCATGAAAATTGTGAGAATACCCTTTTTCCCTATATATATATATATAACAGGGTTTTTCAGAAATACCTGAAATGATTCAGAATTCTTCAGATAATTACAGCATATAAATCACATTGGATGTTCATGTATACGCATGTTTATGTATTTCGTAAAGAACCACATTTGATTTCCCCTCACCTCCAGTTTAGATACAGAGCCAGATCAATGTTAACCCTTATCTGTGATAATGGACAGCGTACAAATTATATTTTAATTATAATTATATATCTGTGTTACTCTATTTTGAATACCCATAAAACTCAGAGCTGAAGCTATATAACTAACTTTATTAAAGGGGTAGTTGTGCAAATTGTGTTCGCTTTACCGTTTCTATCAGAAGCACAAGAAGCCACATTTAGGATTGAACATTAAGGTGTCCCAATGTGTTGTCTCAAGGTAGACAAGTTAATATACCAGATTAAGTGGCTCTGCAACATATAATCCATATATATATATATAGAGAGTGAGAGAGAGAGTGAGAGAGAGAGAAACATGACACAATTGAAATAAAAATAGCCTGAAGCCCAAAAAAAATTGAAATAAAAATAGCCTGAAAACATTAAAAATGAGTTGATATACTTTGATTTGTAAGAAAAAGGGTTTAAATGAGATCTGATTTTCATGTCAGATTTCAATTTGCTATGAAAAAGGAAAGTTTGAGAATCACCGCTGCAGAAGACAATATAAAAGGAATATCAAGATGATTCTCAAATTGTTCATTTTTCAGAACACTGATATGGCCACAAACCATATAACAAGCGCGTCCACTGGTTCTGATAATTATCTCTATCTACTAATGGGTGCTACAGCTTTGCTACAGTGTTTTAAAAAAACAAACCAGGATGGAGGTGATTAAACTGCATTAAATGGGCATACGCAGTTTCACAATTCTAAAACTAGTGATGCTTTCTAGGATAAAGGTCATGCAATTCCCTGTGGCCTTCAGTGATTATTGTGCCCTGGCCTGTAGGAGGCAGCAAAAAAAAATCACCTACAGTTCATGTCATTCTAGGTGGGGAATGCCTTCAAAGAAACATTTTAATCAAATTTTATCTATGGAATGTTTACTACAAATAATAAACGCAATGGAGAGAAATATACCGGTAATAGTTGATGCAGAAGATCTATATAAAATAGCTAGAAACATAAAATTGCAAGCTTATATGGCTGGGATCCAATTTGTTAGATGTATCTAGCCAGGAAAGATACTGCAGTAGGCCTAATAAACACATGTAAACATATAATGTTTAGATATGTGACGTTACCTTTTGGTAGGGTCACGCAGAAAAGTTAAGACTCCATGAGAGTCTGCTGAGACATGGAAATTTAGTTTGTGTGGCAAAGTGTGATGTGTGTGGTATGTGTTTGAGTGTGTCATTATAGTGTGTGACTATTGCGAAGAAAAAAATTTAAGAAAAGGGTCAGAAATCAACAGCTATACCAACAGCATCCAGGGAAATCTGGAAATCTGTCAGGAAAGCCCATAGGAAGAGGAAAATGGGATTTGTTTTAACGGTAACAAATGAAAAAGAACAGTCTGCTGTCTTTTATTGATGTTCAGAAGATGCTATTTATGACGCTCAAGAGGCACTTGGCTTGTCTTTTTACAAGTTTCATTATTATCCCCATTACAATGAAGAAACTTAGAATAAAGTAACATAATCTGTAATTCCATAAGCTTATTACTGGAGCATGGCACAAAATGGAGCTATCATATTAACAATTTGAAAATAAAGGAGATTACTTTATTTCAGATTGTGAATTTCGCCAAGCTTCAAAAACCTTTACACTGAATAAAATGTTTCCTTAGAATCGGAGCCTTTGATGTATAATCCCCAAGATATTTCATAACTGTGGAATGCAAATTTTGCCCCTTAGGATACAAGGCGGATACTCATCAAAGTCTACCGAATGGTAGGCAGCTGTTCCCAACTTGTTATTAGTCTCTACAAAAGTGAATGATTTCTTAACCCTATCATGAACTTATTAGATGGATTTGTAACCAAGACTTGAACCCGCATTATTGGCACACATTTGGATCACACTGCCGCCAGCTATTAGTAACCAATTGTGTTAAGCCATGTATATGCAATAGTGAAATGCAGCATTTTATGCTGGTGATGCCTAAAGCTCAGGGCCCAAGACTTAATGCCGCCTGGGGCGAAGTTTAAAATGCCGCCCCCCTGCCGACGCCGGGGGGGCGGCATTTTAAACTTCACTGACGGCATTATCTACCCTTACCCCTCCCTTTGTACTTACCTTTAAACAGTCCTGCGGCGAGTCTCCGCTCAACGGTGCCGCTTGTAATGCCGCCGGAATTGACGTCACTTCCGGCGCTCAGCATTACAAGCCGACACCGAGAACGAACAGGGAGACTCGCCGCAGAGGAGAGAGAAAGGGGCGCCGAGCGGGTAAGTGAAAACCACTCGGTGCCCCTCTCTCTCCCCCACTCGGCTCCATTGTAGGGCCGGCCCTGATAAAGCTAATAACAATGACCTCAATGTTACCATGAAGAACTGGAGATATAAAAGGACTACGAGTATAAACCATCGACAACAATAATAACAGTAGTAATAATATAGTTGTTTTATTTATTTATTTATTTTTACTAAAGAGCTGTAGATAATAAAGCTAGCAAAATTAACTACATATCAAGAAATAATTCAAATTTACAATTCAAGTTTCCAAAGCACTTTTGGGTTTCTGGGAGAAAACTTGCAGATAAGGACAGAACATATGTCACTTTTTGACTAATTACCCGCTGTTTCATGGCCTCTATCATTTCCATAAGGCTACTACTTTGCTCGTAGTTTTGAGCTCTGTACAGGGTTGGAACTGCGTAGTTCTGAGAGTTCCACCTACATACAGCTTCTTGCCAGCATATAAAATCTTATTAGTGGAGCAGAGGTACGGCATGTAGTTAAATCTGATAACGACAGCAAGCCACAGCTTACAGTGAGCAGAAAAGTGTCAGGAGCCCAGCGTCGTACAGAGAAGATCACAGATGCTTTTTCCCGTGTCGTCTTTTTTCTATACCTAACCTAGTTGATGCATTTCAGATTAACGGTTAATCTGGGGTTTCCGCTCGCACAGATAATAACTTGGACTAAACCTTATATATTTTATAGAAAATATTCAATATATTTAATTTATGTTAAAAATATCAGTGCGTAATACAATGAAGGTTAAACAAAGAAACGACAAACCTCTTGCGGGCAAATAATTCTTCTGGGACGTGGAGCTTCCTGTTGCAGCTGATACACTGTGAAACATAAAAACAGCATTGGATTAATATCTGTAAATAATTAGCTTAAATTAGCTTTTTTTTCATCTGGCCAGTATGATCCAGTGATTACTATATGTGTAAATTCCTACTTCAACGCAGAGGTGATTAGGCATTTATGCAGCTACGGCGGATACTTAGAGCCCAAGCTTATCTAACGGGCCTTGTTGGATGTTTCAGGACAAAGACCAATATAGGTGTATATATTATATTGCTGTATTGTAGTGTAAATGACTGTAACATACTTTGTTTGAAAAACAAAACATTGAACGGTGTTTAAAAAATCTCATGTGTTGGGCATGGGCATGCCTTTTGCCTCACTAGTTGAACAATACAAACATACATTCATATACTTTGGAACAGGGTATGCTACCCGAAGCTCTCCCTCACCTGGAGGAGCGGCTTTGTAAGAGGGTGAAGCTAGCTATGAGTGGGGGCGGGGCTACCCCAGACAGGCTAAAGTGGGAGGAGAGTAGGAGGGAAGTGGGCGGAAAGTGGGTATGGCCAAATACCGCTCCGCTGCCCAGAGAAAGAGGAAAGAGACTGGTGCATTTTTCCATATTATCATATATTTATGATAATTTATACTTTATACTAAATTCATTGTTGCGAAAGGAATCTTTCTGTACGACCATCAGAGGTAAGAGTAGGTATAGCTGTATAGCGTATAGATACAGTAGTTCTTGCCAGAATTGGGGTATGATGCTGGGGTAGAATGATTCTGTGATGTAACCAGAGGGTGGAGCTGTGATGTCATGTCTTGTCCACATTTTGTCTCACTGAAGTTACCACACAACATGCCCCAAGCCCATTTTGTGCCGGCTGTGTGGCTTCCCATCATGCTTTGCCTTTAATCCAACCCACACAGAGCATAATTTCACACTGTCCCCAAAATATTGGGACAATTCGCAACTAACTAAGGTTAATGGTTGTAGCACTATTTTCAACGCAGGAAGTGCTATTCATCAGGCTTCCTAACAACCTGCAATGATATCGGTACGTCTTAGAGTATACTCCTTGAAACAATGCTGCACTTTAAACACTTTTTCAGATGTGAGCTCCATATGTAACCCCATGTGGGGGCAGCTCAACCATTTTCATCAACCATGTATATTATGGTCAATATTGTATATATACTGCATAATATACTATTAAACTACTATACTGTAGTATATATACACACACACAGGGTTTGATTGACGTGCTCCAGCTGAGGCCACACCCACTGAGGCCCAAACCTCAGTTAAAGCCACACCCCCTGTGCCTGGCTAACAATTGTAAGAAGGCGGAGCATAATGCATGGCGAAATTAAAATGAGCTATTAAAGTGGCTGTTTACCTTTCTTCTGCAGATACTTATCTTAAGTTTTATGCACAACTTTCAGGAGCCACAATGGAAAAGCTGATGTTTTTTGAGCTCTTCAAAAACCCGTACTAAATATTACGCCTTCATTATTTTTAGGAAATTTTCTATTTTAAGATCACAGACACTTCACTAAACTAAAAATGTGACAAATTCTTATGTAGCAAACTGTTGTCCACAAATATCTTTGCTATTAAATTACCCTCAAGCAAGTTTACTTTGAATAAGTTCACTGGTGGGCAGGACAGTTTAGTTAAGTGTTCATGCATTAGATCTAATACTGCAGAGACATGGATCTGAACCACAAATGAAACTAGTTGGAAGAATCAGATGTTATTCCAATTAGAGCAAAGTACCAGTGTATGCCACGCAGCAACTGAGAGCGATACAAAAATATATCCGTGTGTGAATGTATGTTTTCGCATGAACATATGTGTCAGTGCTTGTATTAATGCATGCCAGGTAACTATAAACCTGTGGATTTGACATCTGCGATGGAAAAATTATAATTGGAAAAATTATTCGAAAGATTGTTAAGGGATACTATTCAGGAATATATTTTGTCCAACAACATCATTACTGGGAGTCGCTATGGTTTTATGAAGACTAACTTAATTGCGTTCTCTGAAGATCATGGCGTTTCAGTGGATGTGATTAATTTAGCTTTTGCAGAAGTGTTTTTGAAACAGTTCCACATAAAACATTGCTGTAACATTACGCTAAGGCACTACTACTTGCATCTAGAATAAAAGGCTGACTTAACCCCTTAAGGACTATGGCTGTTTTTTTTATTTGCACATCATATTATCAAACACAATACTTTCATTTAACCACACTAATAAATATACTGGGGGTTTTTAAAGGATAAAACTACACATAGCCAGAGGAAATTTAAAAAAACCAAACCAACATTAAGGTATTTGTCGTGATTTTGGAAACACCTCATATGCCTGGTATTTTCATCTATTTTAGTAGTCATGAGGCTAAATATGAAAGATGTGCATCGCTGCTTCAAAGCCATTTTTGTTTATGTGATATCCTGGAAGTTGGGCCCCAATATCGGCTAGAAAACCCAGAAGTTCTAAACAAAAGTGTATGATTTTTTAAGTTGACAACAGGAATTATTTTACTAGGGGCATTTTAACACTTTATTAATCCATTTTAATTACAGGTTTTGCATTAAATTTACATTTTTTCCATAACAAACAATTTGCAGTATTTCAGTAGATTTCTTTCCCAGAGTATGTGCAAGAACGGAAACAACTCTTGATTTGTATTCAGCATGTTTCTCAGACGTTACAGGGCTAAAATTGGATCATGTGCATTTCAGTTGGAATTTTGACAAATGACTTTCCAGGGCCCATGTCTCATTTGAGGCACAGTAAATATTAACCCCATAAGAAGATATGTTCCCTAAAAGCACAGCCCTTGAAGATTTCAGAGACACCTCACTTACCTTTCCCAGGCGGCATTTTGGAAGAGGTGGCACTTTGCCACCCCAAGCGGCTTTTTTGTTTTTTAAGCGGAGGAGAGAGAGGGACGCCGAGTGGTTTTCGCTTATCAAGTTGTCGGTCCCCGCTCGGCACCCCTCTCTCTCCTCTGCGAGCCCTCTAGCTGATGATGACGTAATTTGATTATCATGATCTCTTCAGAAAACCAGGCCATTTCTGACTTGGTCTAAACTGCGTATCACCTTACTTAATCCTTTGGATTGCACAAACTTTTTGTACATGAAAGTGCTGTATATTGCTAAAATGACAAACTTTTTTTTTGATGGCTGGAGTGATCGGCATGTAAAGCTCGGGGTGATTGGCATTTAAAGCTCGGGATGATTGACAGGTTATCACTTCCCTAACCATATGTACTCAGGTGAGGACGTGAGTGCCCTGTGTCCTTTCCAGTGGGTGAGGGGTGCCCTGTGACCCCATCTCTTTTACCTGGAATTTGTATGACTAAAAAGCACCAACATTAAATTAGATGGTCTATTTAACTGATTTAAACACTGTGTAAATTAGAAATATTGATTTGTCCAAGTCTTACTGGGGATTTGGTTTAAGCTTCTTTCATATTCACAGTCTAGACATGGAACAGACGGGAAAGTAAAAAACTGACAGTACTCACAGTATGATTTCCATACCGGCGGCTGATATTCTTCTGCATCTGGAAAAAAAATGGAAATTGATCTGTGAGTGAACAATGCTGGGAAATGATCAGGTTTAAGGCTGTCCGCAGAGGTTTACTTCTGGCTAAAGACAGTGCTAGAAGCAGACGTATGCATTACACTGGACACTCACTAACCACAATGTTTTGCGATTTTTGTGCAATTCGCTTGATATGTTTTTCAAAATACATACTTTTATATGACCATTGCTGTAATGACTGCAAATGCTATGAAACGTCTGGTTACACAGTTGATTTATCATGACATTTAGGGCACATCGTAATCAATAGCTTCCTCCAACAAACCTATAGACAGACTGCTGATCTAGGTTGTCAACCCAAATGTCCAATACATACATGATTTGCCAATATAGAAGGAACTAATCATGGTCCATTACATTATTGTGTCAGCAGCCTATAGCCCGGTATATAGTACCGGTATGTTCAAGGTACAATAAATATACACAAAAATTTGCATGCTTACTAACAGTAACTGTTTTATGATAATGTGACGATAGTAGAAACATTTCTGTGGAGTTCCCCTTTAAAATAGACTGCCTCTGTGAGCTTGGGACAGTATTTGTAATTCTGGTATTAACCACAAATCCCAAATGCAATTTAACCATAAAAATGGATGTCATTCTTTCCGATTGCACGAGGGCAGGCGATTGGCTGACTCTGCTCTGTTACAGCTGGATATGGCAAAGATAAGATAGATGTGCTTTTGTGGGCACTTCAGGCTTTGCAGAAGCCTGGAGATTACATCCATATGTCACAGAATTTCTTGCATTATATTTTTCGTTTTTACACAAAGAGGAAAACAGGACACAATAATAACAGTTGCTTATAATGGGTTTTGCTTGGCAGTGACAGACGGATTTAAAGAATGAAAATCCTGAAATCGTAAATTCTCACTGTAGTTTCAGACATGTGGATGAATACACAGGGTCACTCGGGTCGACAAACATTGCTGTAGCAGGAGTAGCAGGCATATTAATTAAGAGTTTTCTGTATTATTAACTTTAATATTGTTCAGAAGGTCACACAGAAGTAAAGCAGAGCTTCAGATTTTATGTTATGGAGCCAACTAAAGACATTTGGTGAGTAAACCAGATGAAAGCACAAAAAAAGAATTAACAAAAAGATGTATAACATATATATATGCACACATACAATTATATCTTATATACATAAATATTACATAAAGACACAAACCAGGAGCTCCTATGTAAGTTAAAGAACTGGGTTTCACATGAACCTACCACAAGGGATGCACAATTTTTGGATACCCCTGCTTGAGAAGAGGCATCGCAATTAAAAATGAATTAATATACTTGTATTTAGGCAAGAGTACACAGAAACCCTGCCTGCCTCAAGTACTGGAATTGTGCCGCCATGCCTTATACTTTACTTAGTCTTGTGTGATAGAGAGAGTGTGTGTGTGTATATTAGAAAGAGTGTGTGTATATTAGAGAGAGTGTGTATATATTAGAGAGAGTGTGTGTATATTAGAGAGAGTGTG
>VKOC01000006.1:10514915-10526702 GCA_009364415.1 Spea multiplicata | reverse complement strand
TATATATATATACATACACATTATATATATATATATATATACACACACACACATATACTTACAGTTAGATGAGTGTCACAGCCATGTGGTTCTGGCCTGGAGAAGGAAGGGGCGGGGCCAGTTGTCACGGTGATTACAGGGAGGGGGAGTAAGTAGGAGCTGCTGCTGTGAGACGGTGAGTCAGTGAAACGGATTATATAATGAGGGGGATTTTTCAGAGCGTTTGCTCTGAAAAACCCCTCATTTTATAATCGATAATAATCGATTCAACTAATCGATAATGAAATTCGTTGCCAACGAATTTCATTATCGATTATTATCGATTTTATCGATTAGTTGTTGCAGCCCTACTTGGGAGACTTTTCACAATTTTAAAAAACTTTGGATCCAATGAAATTCAGTTTCAAATCAAATTCAGATCTTGAACAAACCTCTCTCATTTTGCAGTTGGCCTATGCCGTCCCCTAGAGTGGTGTCGGTAGCTCTTTTGGATGGAATGGTCCTATCTGCACTACCGCACAATTCATTATTATTGTAATAATAGCACTTTCCAGGCATTTTACCAGAATTACTTTTTTTTAAATATTTATATATACTAAACCTTTTCTATTCTAGTATTTCGGGTCTTTTGGGTATTAAATGTAAAATTTGATTTAAAACTGTAAAATGTTGCCTTTTGCAAGGCCACGGGAATGACATTTAGAAATAATGCTTTAAAGGTAGAGCTCATCGAAAGTTGATCTTGGTTACTTGAGCAGTTAAATAGCGCCATGGTAGGAATTAATGTACACTTCCATTTAATGGATAATATATATAATTATATATATATATATATATTTATTATAAAAAAATATGTAGTTTAATTGTATTTTTAGTTTTTCTCATGTTCCCATGTTTGCTTCATATAGCATTATTATTGGCACTGTTTAGATTCCTTTAATTGGGATTTTCGATTCTGTGTTACATTGTGGACGGACCACAGATAACTTGCACCTGATACACTAATGCAATATCTTTCTCTGGCTACCTTGTCACTTAAGCAGTAAAGATGACTGCTCCACTACTTTGCCTGCAGCGTTTATCAGAAAACTGCAGGTTATGGAGGCAATGTACAAATGAATGCCATCTTAGTCGTAACTAGAAGGGACTTTGTACACTACTCTAGTCTTTTTGGGTTTTTTCGTATGAGTAATATGCTGACTGCTTGACGGTAGCGATCTAAGGCAGCTCATTTCCACTATATACAGCTTACCCCGTTTCACGCTGCCCGCGCCTTGCATAGAACTCCAGAGTCACTTGGGGTTTCTCATAGCTGAAGGCAGAGAGAACAGACATAGTGTGATGTTCCAACACATTCGAAGAGCTTACAAGGGTGTAGAAACAAGCTGTCATTTGGTCGTGAACAGCAAATGCTTTGTGACTCGGATGATACAATTTCTTTATCCATACAAGTGTACACTACGGTCATGCAAAATGCAGAGACGCACGCGTGAAATATGTATCGCAATGGGTTTTCTTAGTTTAAATATTAATAGTGAAATTTTTGCATGTGTCCCGCTGCTCTTGTATTGTATATGTGCAATACATATTTTCAGTGTATCCTTTGTAGCAGTTGGACTTTATAACTCCTTTTTGATATAACACATGTGATATGTTACATATTCACATGTTGTTAACATTTTACATGCCAGTGTTCTTTGCTAAGTATCATCATTGAACATATTATTAAGCATTCCTGATTCACATCAACCAGTGGGTTTTTTGGGGCTACATTTATAACCTCATAATAAATGGTTTAATTGGGTACATTGGCAGAGATAGAAAGCCACTGGTTTTAAAAGTTTTTTTTTTAGTTTTTTCACATGAGTCTGCACTTGCGTGTTCTACATTCTAAAAACCAGGTATCTTTGCAGGCATGGGCACTGTTTTGTGCAGAAAAGAACACTGAGACTATTTTGATCTTGAGGTATTCCCTAAGTAGTTTTAAATGCCAACCACAAGCTTTCTTGTAGGTAAAACTTACCCGGCCCACAAATTCCAGCTTGGGGCAACTTAGATTGAAACCAATGAGTAAAAACATGTTAGTACTGGAGATACCTGTGTGCTTTTGTTACCAATATGTAATTGGAACTAGGGGTCTGTAGTGGAGAGCCCCTGACTATCATCGCCAGTACCCTTCCCAGGTCCTCCTGAGAGCCTTGCTGGAAACATCAGGTCTGGGGTGGATAAATTCTACAGATGCCTTTTAGCATAGTGTTATATCTCTCTCTGTGGATATGTGTTTCCTGATCTTCCCACACAATAAAGCAGACAACTGCCAGTACCCAATGAAGCAGACAATGGAGAGCTTATTGGACAAGGGACGTGGCATTTATCCTCTGTAGAGCAAAAGAAAGACCAATGCAAAGATATAACAAAAAAATTATCAAGACAAACTAACCAATAGGTAATGAGCATTCACAAATAACTAGTGAGCAACGGGAGGTGTGCTAAGGCAGCCAATGGCAGAAGAGTCTACTTTCCCCGGCAGCCAATGGGAGAACCTAACCTCTCCATGGAATGCTGTAAGGAGGAGCAACCAGTAATAGAAGTGACAGAAAGTGTAATTAATAATAGATGTACAGATATCGTGCATGTGTCTTTATTACAAAATCATAAATGGCTGTATTTAAACAGGTCAGCCCTAAAAATTAGAATCATTATAATCATGTATTTTTTTACCTTTATATTTTTACTGTTTAATGTTTTCAAGTGAAAACTCTAAAAACAAAAGGACATACTAAAAACAAATGGGCCTCTCTTGGTCTGGCAAAAGTACAAGTATTCGCTATAAGTAAACTCAGACATGTGGCCATACTAATTAAGATAAACGTAAAGCAACAAAACTAACATTTAGTGTTAAAATGACTTAGAAGCATAAGTAAATGGATTAATGAGACACATATAATATTAAGAAGTAGTTTAAATAGCTTAATACTCTTAACATTATGTTTTATAGTGATTCTTATTTACCATCCCCTCTATTACAGTAAAACATCCCATCTGTCCAAACGCTGAATAGATGTTATTGTACGGAGCCAAACTTGGTAAATTAGAATCGACAAAAATCTTTTGACTCATGTAATTCTTCTGGGAAAAGAGGTCGGAAGTCTGTAAAAGTATGTGTGTTAGCAGGGCTGAGACCCTGGGAAAATATGCAGCTTTCAGTTCTGCAGAATGTAAGTTGGCTCTCTCTCATTCCAAGAGAAAACAGATTTTCCTTCTTAAAGCACTTGAAAGGAGAAAGACTGTAAATAAATGTAACACCAAAGGTCTGTTAAGGTGCTTTCTAGATTTGGACCACACATACGATATTTATTTGAATTTTAACCTCTTTGATGAGCAGTAGGAGATTTCTGCATGTTGTTTTTATGTTTGTTAGTGTATTTCAAGTACATATGTTTTGCTCTGTATACTACCCAAGAGTTTCTATTTGGGAATGACAATCCTTATTTAGGACCCGCACCTTCTTTTCTTCTCTGATGACTCTGTTTTATAGGAGGCCAGAATGTTTGCTTTGTATGTGTATGCTCTGGCCCTCCCTGTTGGGCGATCTCATACACTGTGATCGGTGACGGAGGGACGCACAGCTCTCTGTGTGATCCACTACCGGGGAGTTCAGTGTAAAACAAGGCAGCGTCTCCCTAGGAAGAAACCTCAAATATTTTTTATTTTTTTTTAATTACATCTTCAGGGGTACTGTCTAGTTTACGGAGAGATCCCTGAGGTTTAAGAAGACCCCAAAAGAATAACTACGGTAGTCTGGAAAGTCTAGAAATTAAAAAAGATAATATTAATAATGAAAAAAATGGAACCAAAAAAATTAAAAAATAAATATTTTTTTTTAAATTGTCCAAAAAATGTAAAAAACATAAGCTGCTTCCCCAACCCAATTTTAAAAAAAAATAACACAAATTGATCATGCCACTAGGGTACGACCGTCCTGGAAAGAGTTAAACTAAATTATCAGTCCTTGGCTGTTTCAGATATTGCCAAACAATAATTTACCCATATATGCAAGTAGCAAACTATATAAGACTACACTATACTTGCTATTTATCAAGAGGAATATTCTATATAATTAATATTTTATTAATCCTGATAATGAAACTGGTAATTCGTTATATGAACTGAACATTTTGGAAAAATGTGGAAAACATTATATAATAAATACATATTTTTCTGGGAAGAGCTGTCATTCCACTAAACCCAAATATAGGGCATAAGTGAAAAGTGGTGGATGAAAGAAATGTGTGTTCCGTGTATCAGTTTTTAGCCTTCTGCATCTTGTGACTTGCATTACTTGTTTAATTTTCTGTGGAAAATAAACAGTAAGAGTTTTCTTGTGACCACAACTGATGTACATTTCTGTGCAAAATACAGAAAACGTCAAACATTACATGAATTCTTGTTTGGAGATAGATTCCCATTCTACCATAAGAACATTCCTTGTAAGAAAAATCAAAGAGGTGTGTTTGATGGTGGAGAGGTCACCGATACTATATGATTTACATGCCCCAATTCTACACCAGCTTACTCAAACCCTATGGCTGTTGGTCTCGTGTTTGTCCTTGCCATGAAATTGGCACTGAAGGGTGTCTTCTCCAGGAAAAATAACTTATTCAGTGCAGGAAGGCTGCAAATCTGCTCCTGATCAATCAGCGGCAATCTTACCTGCTCCCACCGACATCTGGTGGGTTTAGATATGCATGAAACTACATTTTAAGAGAAAAGCTACAGGCTTACTGATTAACCAGCTGGCTTCCTCCAGTAGAGATGAGAAATCCACAAGTTGTTCATAGACTGATCTGGATCTTCTTCAAACAGCCCATGGAGATGGTTGCCCAATGTGGCTGCCTACTACCATGCTAAGAAACGCTGTGGGGGTGAAATCAAATTGTGAGATCCAATCGCTGGCATTCTGGAAAAAATCAGGGATTGTATCATCACAAGTGCCCCTCTTCTGAAAATCCTGTTCCATTCAATGCAAAAACTATGAATAGAGATAAAGCTCACCTCATTAACTAGTTACATGTGGAAGGGGTTGGGGCATTCAGCACTACAATGAATGATAAAACAAAGCAAGAATTCAGCGCATACACGGCCAATAAAAGCATAAAAAATAGCCATTAGTTGCTTAGCCGGCACAGCTTAAAATAACCCCAAGGTTGGCAAGTCCTATCTAATTTTTCATGGCTATATTGGTTCCAAGGAGTTGAATCAGTTGGACTGCTTTGCATTTTACCACAAAAGATACTCTGAAGCAATTAAAAACCTTCTCTGGGTACCATTAATGAGGCATCCGTGTGGCAGGACGGGCTGCTCAACCCTAAGGTTTGGTCAGAACCTGCAAATGTGCACAGCACAAAAATATACAGAATAGGGGAGAGGACAACCGAAAAAACATAAAAGGCATAAACATTCAGATTCCCACTGATTCCTGCTAGAATAATAATAACCAATAAGCACAGAATTCAGTGCACACCCAGCAAAAACCATTCAAATAAATACTAGGAATCATGTTTCTAACACTGCATTTAGTTGAAAAATTATTCATCAAATTTCAGCAGAATAACTGAAACAGCAGCACTTTGGATATTTGTTGCCAAAGTGAAAGTGATCTCACAATTGTAAAATCTAATATAATGTCTGCGTTAATTATTCACATTCCTTTTTCAGTGAATATAAATTATTTACAAGATTTGCTTTTCAGCTTCGCAGTATTAGGTTGCCATGGAATGTCTATAGGTAGCCAAACTATATTATTTTTGAAGGGTGTTTTACCTGGTATGTGCTTTTGGGCACAAACTGAAGATAGTAGGTACATTCTGTGATTCCATAGACAGCAGAATCCCACATTATTATTATTATTGGAATTACTAATATTTTTTATTTTAATTAAAAATATTTAAAGTAATATTTGTTTACAAAAAAAAGAAAAAATGCAAGCGGTCAAACACCAGTGACATAGAGATATCACTCACTGTTTCAGAACATAAAGGATATCTGGATATTGAATTGGAAATCTAATTGACATTAATTGACATATGTCACCCAATGACGATGGTTCATAAAGATGTTTCAGAGATGAAAACTAAGAGAAAAGATTGGTTGTAACGATGGATCAGTGATCTTGTGTTAATATTTTCAAAAGTCAAAATAACTGTTTTTCTTAGTCTGTCAGTTATAGGCTTGTCATATGGATAGAATCTATGTATTGTAAGAAGCGCTGCGTAAGTTGTTGGCGCTATATAAAAAAATATAATTATAATAATAATAAATTCCAACACATATGTCTGTTATTGAGAAGACCATTTAAAGTGGTACTTCTCATGTGTAAATAATTGCTTAACTTTTTCAAAACAAACGAAATTAACCTCAACAATCGAAGTGCCGGTGCATCTGTAACCGCATATTGGTAAAGGCTTCTAATGCCATTTATAGATATCACTATGCCACCAGCATGATACTAGGGCATACCATGCACTTGCAATACTTTTGTGCATCACCCTCATTTTGGCATCTAGGTCTTTTTTTACATAACATACTTGCCTTGCCCCCTTTTTCCTAGCACCCAGTCCCTTCTTTCAGCGGTCCTGGAAATATTGCCTAAGACTACCAAGGATGATTTTTTTCCCCAGTGAAATTTCTTGTTCAATTCCTTGCTTTCTTTTAAACCATCTGTGTTCTGATGTCTGAACTTTTTATTTTCTAGGTTCACACATTCAGGGGTCCACACTGGTGTGAGTACTGTGCAAACTTCATGTGGGGTCTTATTGCACAGGGAGTCAGATGCTCAGGTACAGTATATTTAACTCAAACCCTCGTCAAACACCCTTTATAATATAATGGCGGAAACAGAGCTTCCATTCAATTCAGCTACATCCATTCCACAAATGTCAAGGGGTCTCTCTGCACCCCTTGACCGGTTCAGATGGTGGGGTAGGGGGATCTATGCCTTCATCAGGACAATGATTTACTGCCATGAATCCCTAGTGATGTGTGACCTGAAAGGGATCCTTACCCACAACCCCAGTGCTTTTCCCATTGTGGATAATGCATCCAGGATGGTTTACCTATCGTCAGTTGATCACCCTTATTTGAACTCTGCATATGAGAGAAAATAACTAGATAATCTGTTTTTGCAGACAGGGAATTTGGTTCATTCAAAGGACATATCCTGATAAAATGAGCAATGCTTAACATTCCGGAATTTATTACAAGTTAATCTTTTTTATAGGTTTTATATATTGTGTTTGTGAGTCTGTATATTCTATAGCAGATAACGGAAAAGCATCACATTTATAAAGTACATTTAGATGTATTTACCTGATAATACTAAAGACAAGGAGTTAAAGGGCACACTTTAGCATCAGTAGTCATGTCTATACTTACCTATTCGTTGACCACTAAGTAGAAATTATCATTTCAGCTTTCAACTACTGTTAATTCATGCTGATGATTGCCTTAAATTTGAGGTGCTTTACAGACATCGGATAAATGAATGCCTCCAAGTAGCAGGACAGTGTATTAAGCGCATTGAACCTACTTGCTTCCCAATTTAAATGTGCCTCCAGGCTGGCCTTGGTAAATCACTGATGTAAATTGGGTTTCGTCACATCATTATTTTGTAGCCTACGGTTACCTTATTCTGTAGACAATATAATGAGACAATATAATTAATTACATTTAATTAGATTGGTTTCTTTGCTTTCCACTCTCAACAAAGTAGCTTAGCTGATTATAAATAGAATGCTTACACACTTAAATGTGTTCTTATGTGTGTGCTGTGTGATGATGGGAGAGAGCGTGCTTGTGTATGTGTATAGTGTTAGACTCAGTGTACAGTGTTGGAGAGTGTGTGTAAGTGCATGTTATTAATGTAAGCGTGTGTTACTGTATGATAGTAGTGTGCATGTAAGTGTATGGTGTTGGCATGTCAGTATTTGCTGTTGGCAAGTGAGTGGATGTGTTCATGTATGGAGTTAGCATAAGTGTGCAAATGCTTCTAGATTGTGTGTATGTTAGTGTATGGAGTTAGCATGAGTGTATATGCTAGTATTTGGTATCAGCATGTATGTATGGGTGGTAGCGTGGGTGGGTGTCAGGTTAAGGTGCTTAAATGTTAGGAGTGTGCCTAGGGTTAGTGGTGCAAGAGAGAGGAGGCAATGTTTGTGTGTATATGTTATAGTGAGTGTATATGAGTGTGTTTTATTTACTGCACCTTGGTGCCACTAACCATAGCCTTCCCAATGTTAGCGTGAGAGGCTCCTAAACAGTTTACCAAAACCATGAAAGTGGATCACAGGCAGCATGTTAATGCTTCCTTCTTGGTCTAATCGGCTGATTCCAATGTAATCCTAACACAATGCAGAAAAATGTTCAAGAAATTCAATGGCAATGCCAGGTGGTGGATATCCATGATGGAGAATATACATTTCAAACACTTAAAAATGGCATGTTAAAAATAATATCTATATGAGTGATCTGTGGTTTTGGGTGCTGGTTTCAATTATGAGTCTACCCTTGGACAAGTAGAGAGAAAGGGGGGGTGATAGAAACATTAAAGAGATTTAACAAAGTAAAGAAGGAAAGTTGATCTCAAATGAAGAGAAATGTTAAAACAAGAGGTTAGAATTTGAAACTAGAAGTCAAAGGGTTGCATGTAATATAAGGAAGTGTTACTTTACTGAGTGGTGGTGGAAAAATGAACCATCTTCATGGGATCATCTGTCTTGTCACTGCTGGCAGTCAGCAGTACTACCACTCTCCCTCATGCAGCACATGGAGCCAGGACTAGATAAAAGTGGTTGGGACCTAGCTGTTCACAGGGCCTGGCTTAGTTCAGGCAGCGTTAGATAAGCCGGGAGTAAGAGGGGCGGTGGGCAGGGAGTGGGCATCGCCAAACATTGCTTCCCTGAAAGTGACCCAGAGATTCAAGGAAACTAGGCTTCACCAGGAGACCCAGGGTCAAGCCCAAGGAAACACCCCAGTCAGCAAGAATGAACATGTGGTTGTGATAATCAAGAAAATAAGCAATAGAACTTCCCATCAAGGTCAGAACCTACTTTTGCAGTCTTCAGGACCCACCAGTTCCCCCCCCCCAAAAAAAAAAAAACCCACCTTTAGACTGACGTCGGGGGCTTAAACCATAGAGTTTAAATCAGCTGGTCAGATGTCATATTTTGAGCAAAATCAAATTTTGCTAAATATAAATACAGATATCCCCATGTTACATATTTATTGCTACTCACTGGCCTGGAACAAATGCTTTGTCTCAGAGTAATCTTGTTGTTTCTTTTTTTTTTTTAAATTTTACTTTGTAGCCAAACTATAATTACCATAAAGCTGGCATTTTTTTTTGCCTGATATCACATTTACAACACTTCTGAAACCTACAATCTAATACATTTTTAACATTAATTAAAAATGTAATTCTACTGCAAAAAAAAGTATAATCAAGCATGGAAATGTGTTTAGGAAAACGTATTTGTACCTATTAAAAAAAATGTGGCAGCTTTCCCGTTGTAAACGTTAAATTGATGATGCTGCCACTTTTACACAAGCACAACATCAAAGCGGATGTGATATTAACTTTCCCCATGATTATATGACTTTTTACGGGCAATTTATCAAAGAAAACATTAAAGGATTTATTTACTCTTGAAGATTCTATCACTGGGAGAGATTCATTCAAGTGGAGTTTATAAAAATAGATGTTCTTGTGTTGAGTTTCAGTTAAAAAAGGGTCAAATAATTGCATTTTAAGTGCATTGTTTCGGTATACTGCTAAAGGAATAGTTGCATTCTGATACCCCCAACATTTCAGGTGTCTAAACAGGGCCAATGGGCACAGCCTTGGGCACCCGTATTACCCCTTGTGAGGCAGTGAAGTCAAACATTAGAATATGACGCGTTATTGTGGGCGCTCTGCTTCACCACATTGCGAGTTTACAACGTGGGATCTACAATGCACCCTAAAAATGTTCTGACGTGAACTGTGGACACTGCCAACAAATGCTTGTGACCTCCAGCTGCCGCCTATGTGACAGCGCTGACTTTCATAGATCGTATTCTTTCCTTCATTTTTTTTAGTTCTGGGTTAATGTAATTAAAATCCTTTGTGTTTACTGCCTCAAAAGATCTCAGTACCTGAGTAACAGCAAACTGTGGTTTCGTTAGCCTTTACCAACCTCTCATAAAGCAGTGAAATGAAACTCGGGGCAACCACACAGATTATTATCTCATCTTTCTATTTGTGTAAAGTGCCCTGAGAGAATAGTTGTATCATCTTTATTATGTATGTCAGGCAGAGCTGCTTTGTTCATTACTTCCAAATGATCCAAGCCTTTTGTTCTCCCAGACAGTAGTATCCAGACATCTAAGTCAATGTATACATTTCTCAGACTTACTATGTACAGAGGAAACTGATGGTTGGTTTCATTGGCAGTTGTGTTTGATGTGCATGATTGTTATTTATTAGAGATGTATGTTTTTGAGCTGTAACTTCATTGTAAGAATCATGCATGGGAAATTCTCAGCCAGCGTTAGCCCGCGGATCTCTCCCTGCCTTGGGAGTAACAGGCAGGGTAAGTCACACATAGGGGCAGCTAGACGTAGAGACAGGCCTATCTCCAATATACTTAAAATAAGTTGGGAGATTGGGTAGGACCTGGGTGGGGAACGGATGTGACTGGAGAGTAGGATGACCATATCTATCTTCTGTTGTATTATAAATTTAAAGGGTTTGTGTGTTGCAGCTCTGGAGATGCAGCCTCACCAACAAACATGCATTCTTTACCCGTAGAAAGGAAAAAAAGCTGGTACTTCAGAGCTGCAACACACCACCTCTTCTGCATTCTGAGTTTCATACCAGGTCCTGGTCTGCTTTATGCAGATGTACACTGGGGTCTTATTAGACACCCGGCAACTCTAACATAGGCCAGTGCTGGAGCTGACCAGGGGTAAATATCATTTTTATAGTGGCAAACTGGAAATGTGGGAGCCAAGGAGCTTGAGGGGCAGGGAAATAGCGCAAGTGCATGGGGATCTGGTGAATCCTTTCATGTATATGCAAGAGTATAACATTGATAATGTAAAGGGGACATTCCGCTATCATATATCTTAAAGTGTATAGAGCGGCTGGAGTGTCCCTTATATTTTATGGCTCCCAGGCTTATACTTCTGATTCACTGTATATGAGGTCTTGTTTTGTTTAGTGAAAAGTACTGAGGGTAGCTGGGCTTTGGACTCCTCTGAATATAAAAGCTCGGATAACTCGTTTCTAGCTGTAATGTCATCTTGTCTATTAAAACAAGCATCCGCTGCAGCCGTCTAACCCACTCACACTGCTGGAAACCTCCTAATAAAGTCAATGGGAAATTCCATGTAGGATAGACGGCTTAAGGGGTCACACATTTGGCCCTTTGTCTTCAGTTTATGTTCAAGTCTGGCAATAACTAAACAGAAATTGTACAGAAATATCTCAATGACTCAGACACTACGGCTATTTTCTGAATCAACAGACAGACTGGAATATGTTTCGAAACCAAATCATTTTATACGGTTCAAGAATGGAGCACGGCTCAGGGGACATGTCTATTAAAACTATAAGTGTTTGTCATGTATTACTGTTCATCGGCGGAGCTGAAGCCTTTTAAGGGCATTTTAAGCCTGAACAGTTATCAGAAACATATAAAATGTGACTACCGTATATTCCGGCGTATAAGACGACTGGGCGTATAAGAC
>VKOC01000006.1:10480526-10505138 GCA_009364415.1 Spea multiplicata | reverse complement strand
GGTATCTTTGAAGCCGGCCAACGTAATTTACCCCATCAAATCATATATTTTTAAAAACTAGACACCCCAAGGTATTTGAAATGCTGGTATTTTAACCCTTTCCATGCACTAATTTTACCACCATCAAACGTTATGGTAGTGATTTTTTTTTGTATTTTTTTCACACACGTTGTACTTCAGTTATAAATTTACCGCTCCTGGGTATATGTACGTGCTAAACACCCTCTCTCCTGAGCGCAGTGATACCCCACATGCATGGGTTTGTTGGGTTATTTGGGAGGTAAAAGGCCACTTTTGTGAGGTGTGTATTTTTTGCCATTTAGACATCTGGTCCTACTGCCCACTATGAACCCGGCCAATTCAATTTACCCATCAAATCATAAATTTTTTAAAACTAGACGCCCTATGGGCATTTATAATGCCAATATTTTAACTCTTTGCATGCGGGAATTTTTGTGAAGATAAAGAATTGTAGGACTTGCTCATAAAAAAAAAAAAGTTTGTTTTTTTTTGGGTGACAGTGGGGAATTTTTACATGCTTAACCATATTGACATTTTTGAACTTTTTTTTTTTAAAAAAATGTCATTGTTTAAAAATTATTATTCTTATTATTTTTATTTACTAATCACACTGGTTAGTGAGCTGGGCTCCATTGACCTCGCATGGTTGGATGCAGTACCTGCATTCAACCTGCAGGAGGAGCTCGAGAGTTCTCAAGAGGGTCTGGATAGACCCTTTGCGAACTCATCGATTTTTCAGTTAGTAATGCCATCTTGTCAATGACGGCAACGTCATTTACATGATGCCACTTGTGGTTGCTCTTCGGGGCAATCACAAGGCTATCGGGGTAGGGGGGTTGTGTTGCTACATGCGGGGCCGGCAGGACAATGGAGCTGAGTGGGGCAACCGCTCCCGGCGGCACTTTTGAACGGCACTTTTGAATGGCCCTTTTTGAAGCCCTTTTGTTTTTTTAAAGCTGAGAAGAGAACGTCATCTTCCGGCGCTCAACATTACAAGCCGGCACTGAGACCGAGCAGGGAGACTCACAACAGGACTGCTGAAAGGTAAGTACGGGGGGGCTGGCAGGGAGAGGAAGGCGTAGAATAATGGGGGGGCGGCATTTTAAACTTCGTCCCAGGCGGCATTTTGCGTTGGGCCGGCCCTGGCTACATGCCTCGATATCGGGGCTAGGGTTACCAAATAGTAGGCATGTGACAGACTAGACTGTATTAAAAAGGTTAAGCAGGTTGGACTGTTTCTGTAGAGAGCTGTTTTTGCAGAGAAAAGGCCATAGCTTAGTGTTTCCTCTCACAGTATAAGTTACATACCTGACCCTTTCACTGAAAGACACAGTGTGACAGGTGGCTCACAGCAAGCAGCCTCCAAGCCACCAAGTCCTTGGTGTGGAAGAACTTGACCGGACGCACAGAGCGCTGACCTCAACCCCATCGAACACCTTTTGGGATGAACTGGAACGGAGCCTTCTGTCCAACATCAGTGCTTGACCTCACAAATGCTCTACTGTATGAATGGGCACAATTTCCCAAAGAAACACTCCAAAATCTTGTGAAAAGCCATCCCAGAAGAGTGGAAGCTGTTATAGACGCAAAGGGAGGCCCAACTACATATTAATGTCTATGTATTTAGAATGCAATGTCATAAAAGTACCTGTTGGTATAATGGTCAGGAGTCCATATAGTGCATGTGTAGTTTATTTATCTATTGTTTACTTCTAAGTGTGTGGCTAACCTCTTAAAGACTAGAGAACAAAACATCATGCAACGTTATGTGACTCCATGGTAAGAGTGTGGCTGCGCACACTGTGGGAGCTGTTATAAAAGAGGGCTCCAGGCAAGGTAAGGATGTGAGGTGTGATAGATGGGTTACATATATTTAGTGTATATGTGTGGATTAGAGGGAGTATGTATGTGTACTTGTCTGTTATTGGTGGGGGAAATGGACCAGTTTGGGGAAAGTGCTGCATGTTAGTAAGAAAGGTTTGTTACAGTCATGTAGTAATTTCACATTTGACATTTTAAAAGCATTTGACCCTGACTGGCATGACCTAGCAAATCTATGACATCAGCACTTCTAACATGTGTCTAGTCATTGTTCTGTAAAAGACCATGATGTAATATCTGCTGTCTGAAAAAATGTTTTATGAAACATAGCATACCAGTGCAATTAAACAATGGTCTTTACCAAGAGAGCAACGTGACCTGTTCTCACCCTGTATTGTACAGTATTTACCTAGAACTTGAAAGATTCCAGATCTAATGATTTTCACATAATTAATTCTGGGAACAGGTACAAAAAACACATTGTTAGTGACAAGTTTACCAGGCCTTAAATCGCAGGTATTCAACCCTGTTCACATGATCTGCTAGCACAGCATGTTTTCCTTGACGATATGACTCACTTTTAGTTGATTAAACAATAATTAGACAAATCTGACAGGTTTGTGTTAGGCACTTAAATTGCGGAGAGCTGTCAAAGCCTAGCCATTGAGTCCATTATGTGACTTGGTAATATAGAGGCACTTATCACCAACAACACTTTTTTCCTACCAAGTAACACAGATTTGTTTGCCCCAGGGTCGCCACTATTAGTCCTTGAGGCAGTCTTTAATATTTATGTGAGGAACTTGTGTTGGTTCCAACAAGCTTATGAGTAATTGTTAAGTATAGCGCAAAAGGCATTAAGCAGTTAGTCTGTCTGGATTAGATGGCACTTTATTTAATAAATATTACATTCGGAGTGCAGGAATAGTGTTTTTCTTTGTGCTGTTCCTGTGTGCTTTGGAGAGGAGCCGTGGGTGTGTTTGAGTTGACGCTCCAAACCGGGGGACTGTGCGAGTGAAGAGCGTGGTGGTAAGCAGCCCGGAAGCTTTATTTTTATCTGGTTCCGCCAACATCCTGTTAGGTTTTGCCTTCTCCATGTCCTTTCTCTGCATACATTAGACCAGTCCTTACCAAACCCCATACCTTCCAAGTTCCCATATGGGGCGGGGGGGGGGATAGCTCTGAGGGGGTATACAAGATATGACTGTTTGGCGTTATTCATTTTTTTTATCTCATTGGGTGGTTTTTAAGATATTTCTGGTTCAGAAAAACAATTTCAACTTAGGGAATATCTGAACTCTCCAAAGTAAAAACAGACAAATCCATGGGACTTGATGGGATACACCCAAAGTTATTAAAAGAGCTTCAGAGAGTTCTGGAAAAACCCTTGGTAGACTTATTTAATGAGTCACAATTGACAGGAGTAGATCCAGAAGATTGGAAGTTGGCTATTTTAGTACCACTTCACCAAAAGGTAGCGGGGAAGACTTTAAATACTTTTTAGTCTCATCTCAGTAGTCTTGAAATGAATGGAAATCATGCTAAAGGAAATGATTGTTAAATATCTGAATGTAAATGGTTTGCAAGACCAGAAAAGAGGAGCAGTAGAGACTTCAGTTGAATGGAGAAGTCAATGATTGAATGTCAGATGGTTGTGGATAATGGTGTATAATCAGAGCAATAGTCAATAGTTGGGTATCTCAGGTATCAATACTGGGACCATAATTGTCAAAATTTTTATTGGTGATATTACAAAAGGTCTCAATGGTAAGGTATGCTTTTTTTGCAGATGATACGAAAGTCTGCAATGCATTCCTGGTGAAACAAGCCAAATGGCAAATTATTTAAATTAGAAGGATGGTCAAGAGTGTGACAGCCACAGTTTAATGTTCATAAATTTAAAATAATGCACTTAGAACATAAAAAATCCCGGGCAGAATATAGCTCTGAGTTGGGAGAAATTATTTCTGAGGACTTAAAGGAAGTCAGGGAATGCAATAAAGAACCAGAAAACCCAAACAGGATGCTGGATTGTATACAGTAACTAGTGGCCTAGTAGCAGAAAAAGGGAAGTGGTTCTGCCACTTTACAGATCTCTGATCATTCCTTGTGTACAGTTCTGAAGAGCATATCCATTAGAATATTGACATTTTTGAACACCTGCAAGCACATCCAGCCATTGTGCATTGCCAGAAAAAACACCCACACCGATAAGTCGATCCTCACTGGCAAACATGATCCTGATGTAATGATGAAACTTCACACCTAGCATGGCCAATGATAACCTGCAGGAGGCAAGACTTGTGGTCATAATTTTGCAGGCAAAGTTGAAATGTCTCGGTGAAACCAAAGTTGTACATTTCATCCTCTCTCTGACAATCTTCTTTGAATTTGAGTTTGTAGGTAGAATAGCATAAGCTTCATATCTATCTCATTACCCAGAAAAGAACATTTAGTTGCAGAGTCTTTTACTTTGTCATAAGCAATGGGGACACCAGAGTCATCAGCTACCCCCCTAGAATGGCCCGTCAAATCTAAACATCTGAAATCAAGCATTGGCCCAATAAAAGAGGGGGGAGTGATCCAGTTAATTCAAGAGGGGTATTCTCTTGGATCTGTAGACCATCAACAATGCCAGGAAAGATTGAGCTAAAACTAACACACAGGCACAAATCATAACAACTACCACCCTTCAAAGAGCAAACCAACAAATTATGCCAGTCTAGTACCGTGAATAGGAAGCAATCAAAAGTCTTGATATATAGCAAGCAAGGCCCCAAAACTGCATTCCCTGACAGAATGCAATGCCCTGTCAAAGGATATGTAGTGGACCCTGCTATCTTCCTTAGCGATACCGCCATTAATCAAGCTCCTAATAATTGGGTGAGCTTGATAAATGGCGGTATCGCTGGTATTCTAAATGCCAAACCTACATTATTGGTTATATTTAAACCATATCTGCCCCTGGAACACCTTGTATACACTCCAAATTAAGTCTAGATAGGCAAAGAGAGCCAGGTTGTAGCTTTGTACAAAATCCTTGTGAACGCTGTAAAGCTTTGAAGCTTTTTATTTTCTCTCTGAAATCCTCATGGACCTGCTCTCTGTAAATGTTTTGTTAAAAGTCAGATAATTAACTCTTCTTAGTCACTTCCATTAATAACTCTCTTAACTTGATGAAATGTGCTTAATAAAAGGAGCATTACGGTTACCCAAAGCACTAAGCCTGTCTGCCTGCTTCTGTAACATTCTGGAACTTGATATAGGTGACATTTATGTGTTGTTTATGTGTTGGCAATTCAAAGGTGAACAGTGCTAGATTTTTACCTTTGTGTTATTATCCAGGTAAGTTCACTGTAACACTAGACAGAGATGAACTCTTCATGCACATATTTTATTGCTCCATACTAAGTGTCTGTCTGGAAACTTTATTGTTAATAAGCTTTAAAATGTAAAGCTTTGCAGTGCATAGGTCAATGGACATAATGCAATCTGTTATCCTGGAAGAGAGGCCTGATACAGCATTCTAACTCTATTGCATGAGATTCAAGGCATTGTAAAAGGAAAATGCATAACAATGCTCTCCAGGTGGATACAGCCATGAAATAATGAAGCATTTACTTATCATGGTAATAATGATTTGACGGGATAATCACAGATACAAAAGCTATCTTTGTTAAATGTTCTGGGACATGCTCAGTGTTATAATGGCTGTTAGATTCTGTGGGAACTTTGCCTTCACCTGTGTATGCACGAGCTCAGCTGAATTAGCATGTTTCTGTACAGATGTTTACAGAATAAAATATACATTATTTTGGTATAATTATGGGCTACTGTACTTGTTTCAGTGAACTGCTGTATGCTTGGTGGCACTATCCTGTTTTACATGTTTTCCAAATGTTTACTTGCAAAACAACACTTTCTGCTTTAGAAATGACATCATATCACATCTATCTGAAACTTCTGTATGTCAAGTGAAGGAGGCATTTGCTCACATCGGTGATATTAGTCCGAATTCAAATTTAGGTAATCAAGAGGTTCATTCCCACCAGTATATTCAGATAATTGGTGAATAAGCTTGTTAGTGTAACAATCACAAGCAGTGACATACTGGGTTTCATTCACTGGGTTTTAGCACTGCTTCCCCTGGTCTCTGGGTTACTATGTTTAATCATCAGTGGTGTTTGTCGTGTGATTTCACTTAATGTGAAAGCAACGTGTGAAAGGTATATGTGTTCATGAAAAATGACTGTTGTGGTCAGCTGAGATGGGAGTTGTGCTAAGGCTGTCCATTTATACTGTTGAAGTCTCTGCAGACCTCCATTGTGTATTTTCTATCTAGCACTCGGCTATATGGCATCATGTCCTAGTATTCTGCATGAAGAAGAAGATGAACTGAGGTGCAAGACCCCCTTGGTATGGTAAGTCAGGGGGCTCTTGGCGGGGTGGCCTGGATCATGCCATAAATACATCACTGCCTGAGAATCAGACATACATAACTAGATACATTTGTTCTCTATTTTGTACATTTTATAAGACTCATTTGTTACTTACCACCACCAATAAGTTATAGTTTACTTCTTTGTCTCTTCAGTTTGTGTTAATTTGGCAAGTTACAATGCAGCCTTCTTAGCCCACACCTGCTAATTAAAAATTTATTTGATTTGCGTTTAGTGAACCTGAGCAACTCCAGATGAAGGTAATTTAATACAGACAACATTTCACCAGAGTTGACCAAGTTATTATGAGTGAATTACGGCCAGATAGTTGACAGGGGTCTGATTCCTCTCAGCAGATCCAATTTCATAGTTTAAATATGATTTGCTAAAAGGAAAAAAGTATCAAAACAAGGTAAATTACAAAACAACCTAAAAAAAAAGCAATAAAGATATATATTACAATTATTGACTCTACACATTGTTTAGTATCTATTTTATACTACGTACTTTACTCTTTTATAGATAGATATATATATCATCATGACGTGCATCATAATCAGGTCTGGTGGGCGCTGGCGCCACACACTCATCCGATCTGCTGCTCCAGCTTACTATATGAGCATAAAAACGTAGCCGTCAGCTGCACTTATGTCATCATTAAAAATGATACCAGAAAAAATTACAATCTCCAAAACAGGTTCCTTCTGCATATAGCTTTTATAATTCATTTGTATTCCTAATACTGATGGCTTTCAGTCTTGCATATAATATAGTCAGTCATATTTTAAAAAGCAATTTAGAAGGTGCGGATATCATAGCCCACCGTCCCAAATATAATAAATATAAAATAATAACATAATGTACAACCTTAATTTCTATACTCTTGGATTTTCTGTTCATCATAATTTAATGTTGCAATATAGGCTCTACTGCCAATAATATTTTATAACCCATGCGTGAGAGATATTTAATAATTGTAAGTTAATAAAATGATCTTCCCAACAAAAGGTCAAATGATAAAAACAAATTGCAGATCAGCAGTACGTACAGGCCAGCAGAATGATTACAGCTATTCTGTATCTCAACAAAGTAATTAACATGCTTAATTGTTTCCAAAGGTGACTTTACTACTTTGGGGCAGTTGAAGGTCAACGGAGTTTTCTGATGCCCCTGCATTGTTCTTAATAAACATAGTTTACCACGCAGCCGCAGAATATGGCAGGGAAAGCCAAGAGCATTTTATAACCCAACTTTTTGTTCTTATGGGACTAAATGTTTCTAGTGTATTTGGCTCAGATCTGTAAACTTCACGGGTGTTAGTTGACCATTTGGCAGGACTTGCTGTCCAAGGCTGTAAGATGACAGGCTTGTGGTGGGGCAACATTTTTATCAAAGATATTGATCACATGCCAATGTTATTTCTTCTGGAACTAATTTGAACAAATTGTTGAATGAGAAGCTTTTGTTCATAACATTGTTTACATGACAGCTAGGCACAAATTTGCCTCTTAAAATGTGGTCATTTTTCCACTCTATTGGTTAACATTTCTTGCACAAAGTGTAAATGTGCTCTACAAAGGTTGAGATAAGTTATCTGCTTTAAAAATTGGAAAGGGTTAAAAAAGAGGCAATGTACAATGTACGATGCTGAAATAGATCCTTATAGGGAGGGCAATTTGGGGTGAAAACCTGTTACAGTTGACACTTGCATTATGCAGGAATTATGTTAGAAATCCCTAGTGGTTTTCCCTTAAGTGTACTCAATCTTATAGTAACAGTAAGCCAGTTACTGTTGTTAAGCTGTTGAGGAAAAACAAAGTTTTGTTAACTGCAAGTGAATGTCAAACATGGGCAAAGGTTGGCACCACGCCCTTGCCCTTCCATTGTCTCCAGTAATTTGCTCAGCCAGTTCAGCTAGATGTAATCAGACTGCAATATATCTCCAGGCAATTTCCAAGGTGCAGCCAACATCTCGGTGACATCAGCGTAGGGCCAAGTGTTCTTTTCGGATTTTGGTTCATTCTGAATGAGTTTGCAGTCAGAAATCATTTTTATTTGCTCATTTTGAAAAAAAAGTGATGTTTTATAACAGCCTTTGAATAAGTGTGAGGTCAGTAGCATGTAGCTCTTCAATAATTAAGCATCTTTGATGCACCAAACATTAAAGGTGCTGCTCCATCTACTCAGCCAAGTTTACTTTTGTAGCTAAATATGGCATATAGTAATAATTATTTAAAATTTTGCTCATTTATATCTTTCTTTTCAGGAGCACTTAATTGCCATTGATGGGCAGTTGCCATGGATACTGAAAACAGTTCCTAAACGTTTATGTGTTGTTTTCATATGATGGTCTCTTAGAGAAGACAATAAAAATACAAATCTTTTAAGAATTATTGGCTTAGCTTTCTAAGTGGAACAGCACCTAATATGTAATAAGTATATTTTCGCTATATGCAAGGAAACAATGAGGTCAAATACTTTTTTAAATGCCTAGTACCAACCATGTATGTGATAGGTGGCCATTGTTTCTCATACATAATGGCATTAAAGTTTCCCCCCCCGGTGATCGCTACAAGTGATTGGAGAGGAACCTTTTCTGTAGTGTAGAGGAGGCTGGTGATTGGCTCCTGAGCCAAATGGTAGTTATCTTACTTTCTCTGGAGGAAGTGTTGCGCGTACAATAGAATGCACAATACTTAAATTATAAAGCAAAGCTGGGTTAGCTCTTAAAGTGAAGATCAGTAGCTTCTCTAACATTCAACAAAAAGAATCAGATCACCTTTATGCAGCAATTAGCCCATGGAGCAAGCAGCCCAATAAAGTTGCTACCATGGTAACAGATGATCGGATGGGATTGTGAGATCAGCTGGCTGTCAGGCTAGTAAATACCCTGGTCCTTGCCACTACCCAGGGATCAGCTATTATGACATCACTGATCAAGAACAGATGATGGGGCAGCCCTGGCACTTTAAGGCCAGCGATCTCGAAATGACATAAGCGTGACTTCCGGCTGGATACATATGGTTGCACATTATGGTTTTATGCTCAAGCACTGTATGATGTGGCATATCCAGCCAGCAGATCAGGTGAATATGGAGTGCTATTGCCCAGCCTCGTAATATATGAGCTGGTGTGGGTGCCACAAAGTGTTTTATATTACTATTTTAGTAAGGAAGTGCATGCAATACTTTTTCCAGGTTTTGCTCAGAGACTCTGGGTGAAGCACGGTGTGATGGCACCCAATCTTTGAGTCGTGGGTATTTTGGCACACGCACTCTCTGCCCTATTCCCCTCAAACTCAATACACCCATGTACACAGCTATCCTCTCCCACACATGTGACTATCTCTCCCCCTCGCAGAGCTGACCTCGCCTGGAACTTCCCAGATATGATTGTAATGCATTTTACAGAAAAGAATACTTGAAAATGTACTGCTTAGCTCCTTTCCTTTTACAGATCTAATATTATATTATACTTGAGCTAATTTTGCTAGTTAGAAAAGCTTCTCATTCCCTATTATATTAGGATAATGTAAGTTTGCGTGTAACCTCTCACAAACCCCACCCTTTAAAATCATCTATCTTTATTTATTACGTATTTTACTTACTCACCCATATCTTATCACCTCCTATCTTGAATCCAAGTATTTACTATAGGTGAACAATTGCGCCCTGCACGTACTTCATAGAAATCTTGTTGACTGGAATTTTTCTTTCTACTAAGACTTTAGATTTTAAAATATGAGAATCACACATTTATTTTGTACATTTTGTAAGTCTTTATATGTTTATCAGAATACATATATGTATTATTGTTTTGTAATAATTGGAGTCTTCCACTCAAAAAAGTAAATGGAAAAAAAAATATGATTCATGTCTTAAAATAATTGTTGATCTCTGGCACTTCAACTGCTGCGGTCTGCAACTTCCATCATACTTTGTTAAGAAGTGGTTACCTACGAACTAAGGTGTTTCTCAGACCAAAAACTAGGGGTCTTGGCACCTGGGGCAAGGAACATGATAGGCTTATTTGACACCACTGCCGGTTGTATCAGGTGAGAGGGTATACCGCTGCATTGATGTCATTCGGGCATTGGGTGGCTCAAGTGTCCCCCTTACCTTGCAGCGCCCGAGGTAACATTAACTTTGAGGACGAAATGTTCACTTCCTGCCTAATATATCCAACCTACTGACATCAGTGTTATTCACTTCACCTGTCAGTGGCCATAATGTTATGGTTGATCAATGTATATGCATCCTGTAAAACAAAATGGCCGATTTGACAACCCTACCTGAACCTATAAAGTTAAATCAGAGAAGAAGCAGCAGAGCACAGGTTCAATACACTTATGAAGAGTGGCAAAAACTTTCACTATACAGTGTCACGATACAATAAAATTAGACACAGTTATAAATAAGCTTAATTAGCCCAAGAGATTGGAGAGATTGACCTGATGAAGGACAGTGGCCGTTTAAATTATAATTATTTTAACTATTATCATTATCTGGTCCTTTTTTAGAAGATACAGTGAGTGTATGCATATACACAAGTACAAAACAACAGGACCCCTAAGTTAAGCATAAATATTATACATACGATATCCAAGTTTTTATAGTATGAAAAAATAACTTTTCCTTCATCAGGGATCTGTTTGGGTGGTGTACATTATGTAGAGACATAAAAGTTTTGCATTGCTTTTTAAGTTATATCTACATCATATCTGACCATCTCTTGAATTCAATAAAATCAGCTGTGCGATTGCAAGACTGCTTCATGACATATTTATTTCTGGTAATAAATGTAGAAAACATTCAAAACAAAGGAAACGTGGGAGTTTTTTTGAAGGCAAAAATGCAATTAGGTTTGTAAAGGAAAGGAC
Organism: Spea multiplicata; assembly: GCA_009364415.1. Lineage (NCBI taxonomy): Eukaryota > Metazoa > Chordata > Amphibia > Anura > Pelobatidae > Spea > Spea multiplicata. The sequence goes on along the minus strand of VKOC01000006.1, from coordinate 10,493,978 downwards.
ATGCAACAGTAAAAAAAGGAAATTGCTTAACTAAGATCTTTCCAAGTCTACATCAATATAAAGAAATAAGAAATTCCGTTCAGGATATTGAAGGCTCTTAAGATGATAAGGCAACAATGTCTGTTGCCTCCATGTCTGTTACCTGAAAAAGTTACAAAGCCTTATAACACCTGAACCAGACATTTCTTAGTTTATGGTTTCCTTTCTATGCTTTTAGTATTGTAAATTTCTGCATTAGTATTGTAAACTGCTCCAAATGTAGCCAACCACTAAACCAATATCTAAAACACCGGTAATCCCTGAGCCAGTATTTGCTCATGGTCCTTCCCAAGTATAGTTAATTAGATGTTTTGATTTTTTTTAGGTAGATATGGTTCAATGGAGTACAGTAAGTAGCGTTATATAATATCAACTTATGTTGGTACAATATGACAAAAAATTAATCTTCTTCAGTTAACTACAGTTGGAGCTGTGTAGTCAATGATGTTCTTCTGTACATGAGTAAACATCACCTTTGTACATCAGCTGGGGTGTGTAGCATGGAACACACTGATTCAAAGTAATTGTGTTCAATCTCTGTTGGTGGAACCCTCTGAATATAGATATAGAAACACAATCATGTCCTGGAAAAAATGACTGATATAGCAGCTCTAGTGTCATGTGAACTCCATCTTGGATGTAACTGGGTAGACTGATTGATCCAAGACTGTGAAATTGGTCTTGGGCCAATGCTAAAGTGCTGTAAGTCTTGTGGACTGCGTTGAATAATCCCCTCCCTCTGTTGTTGGTTGACCTGATTGTAGCGCTTAAACTTGAAGGTATGCAACAATTCATAAGCCCTGTAAATATGGACATGAAAACGCCCCGTGTTTCACTTACTTTGGCAAATCTATGGTCAAATCCTGTTAGCGCATTTCTAACATGTGATTTAACTAGATAATACATAAATGGAAACTCTTTTATCATCAGAACCTTTTAAATATATCAAATGATTACATAGGCAGCATTATTTTTATTAAAAAGAGAAGTACAAAAACTAGAAGGCATGATTTGAAGTTAGAAGGTGGGAGGCTAATGGGTGACATAAGAAAACTGTAGAATTCCCTTGGTTTGGAAGTAGTACAGGCAAACACAAAAATGATAGTTCCTCCAACGGTTCTTTAGTAGTCACAATAAGTATGACCCGTGGTCCAATCGGACAGAATGAACTTGCTTTGTTTTGGTGTTGCTTCATGTGGGATACTGTTTATGCCTTGCCACAGTGAGAATCAAGTCTGTAGGTTATATGTAATAGGAATCTTGCAAGTCCATCTACCTTGTTGATACCTAGCACCCCTGCAAGCATCACTACTGCTTATGACTAGTCACCGATGGTCCCCACAGAGCACCCCACCTGGCTTGCACTGGGAGAAGAGGAGGGCACCTCCATCCTCACAAATATTAACAAAAAACTTCTATAATTTCCATTTAGAGGACAATATCAATATTACAATATTACCCCACTTAATGTTTTAAGTCTAAATTGTATCAAAAAAGTTTGCAGGTCATATAGATGTCATAGAAAATGTACTGTTTTTAATATTGTTTTCTTCTGAGATCGCTTTCTGAAGATCCTATTTATTTTAATAACATCTGGCTACATTTTGATAACAAGCAGAACGATTTGGTCTAATCTAATGTATCCGTATAAAGACACATTGTGCATTAGTCAACTTTTGACTTGTTAACTTTTGTGTAAATGCTCTGCAGAATCAAAGATATAAAATGCGATAAAAGTGTATTTAGCAGAGAGGAAGTAGGTAGGCCTCACGACAGGTAAAATGGTGAGTATAATGTCAACAACACTAAACTTTTTTTTGTAATCTAGGTTTCACATAAAAAACATTGCTGACAATGTCTGCTTTAACATAGCAAGAATATTTTAGTTGGTTAGTTGGTGAGCCAAAGGTTCGGAAAAATCCGGTCATTTTTTTCTCAGCGACTACTGTCGCTAGAGATACCGTTTCCAGTTAATTTACTGACATGCCTTCTTCGTGTCAGGTGCTCACCTTCAAGTGGAAAGCAGATGATCTCCGCCTGTGGCAGTGAATGTGCCTTTTAAAGGATTAGAAGTATTGTAAGAATGAGCATTAGTTTGCAATATTTATTTGTTGTTTTGCCACTATTAGAGCTGAAGCAGACAAAGCATTGTAGTTCTGCAAGAAATAGACAACTCGATAGGAAGCACATGTTTTAAGGACAGATATTATAGAACAATGCAGGACCCCATGTTAATACAGGACCTCTTTGGATTACCCCTAGGAACAACAGCACCAGGGGCAGCCCTTTGATCACCAACGCACTTAAACATCCCTATTCTCCACCAGGTTTAACCCAGTCCCTGTATGGGTCTTACCCTTCTACGTGCACTAATAACTGGCCCCACAGTTGGCTTCAAGCCTTCTCTGCTCCCACATTGGGGGTTTGGGGTAAGTATAGCCTTCAAGTTCTCAGACATGCCTATGTGGATCAGCATGACCGCATACTTACATGAGTATTACTATTAACTTATTTCAGACAACTGTGGAAGGGCACATCATGGACAGGTAAAAGTCCATGTCTTAATGCCAGGGACATGCTGCTTTCATCAACAATCCATGTACAGTCTCACTCTTAGTGCTTAGGAGCAACTGTGAGGGCAGGTAGAGTTAACGAAGTAGAGAAAATTGCAAATGCTTTGTAGTAAATCCACAATCAATTAACATTTATGATGTTGTAATATATTTTGCCAAACCACATATGATCACCTACCATGCTGAGGCACTTGAGATAACATTAGTAAAAGCACTGTATTAATGATGACACATAAAATGCCTGATACCTAGCCTAGTAATGAATATTACAAAGCTTTACATATCTGTTGTAGACAACTCGTTTAATAGAGAGATCAAATAAAAGGCTGAAGAAGCCAAGAGGAGCCATGGCCTGTCTCGTTTGGGATTAGGGCACGTTATTTAAACTTTCCATCCTGTTCATCTGTGCTCAGATGTTTCGTACAGTTCTTGATTCTAGTCCTGTGCTCTGCTGTTGTGATTCTCCTCTATCCATATCCTCTTCTTGTCCTTGACCATCAAGTCTATAGCCTCCCCAACCTTTGGCCTGCCTTTCCTTTTTTTTGCCCTCTTGGATTTGGTGTTATGTAGGAACTTTGGCTTATTCAACCTCGCTTTCAGATTGCCCCTTGATACTTCTGCCTTGATTGTCTTCCCTGCTGGTAAGTTCCCTCTTGTTCTGGGACTTTACACATGGTCAGAACTTACTGCTACCCACCAAAACGTATTCCACAGGATTTCTGAGCCATCCAAACTGCATATGTGAAAACGGTGCATTATGTCGTAGAATATGTCGAATCAGAACACCGCCCGCAAAATATGTGATCCTTAACATCACATGCTTTTCAGTATACTGGCGTTGGGAACTAGAATGGTAGCTTCATTATTCTTGCCAACGTGTGCTGTGTGTTCACTCCAGCCTAGGCTATTAATTTAGACCAACTAGCTTGGCTATTTTTCTTTAATGCCCTCACAAGCAGCCAAACAAGGCCTTTGCCCTGAGACTTGCACAAGAGAGGGCACCACAGTATCTGTGTGGGAGCAATGGTAGGGAGCCCACAAAGTTCTTGTTCTGAGCCCTGCATAATATAAAAGGGTGACCTGTGTGTTACAATGTAGCATTCTGCAGTTGTATGCATAGCTTGGTTGAATTACATTTAAACATATGACAATCCCCGTGTTAAACTTTATTTTCAATTTGACTTACAGAAACAACAGGTAAGAGGCTTACAATCTAGAGGTATCATATATGCACCGCAAAAAAGTTGAATATAAAATATCAATGTAGTTAATATTCCAGCACGCCTGCCCTTCTAAGCAATGCAATGCAAATCATATCCTGTATGAAAATGAGGATTCCCAGAATTTACATACATCAATACCAAACTTGCCTCCTCCTGTTAATATTTTTTTTATATTGTGGAAGATTCCTAAATTTTGCCATTGGCATATGAAAATGCCGTCATATCCAATAATTTGTATTCCTATATCCACTATTTGCTTCATAGACACTTTCACACAGTCTGTTCCTCTTGGTTCCTTTTAACAATAGCAGAGTTTGATTTGCAGAATTTTGTCTACAGTTTTAAAGGTTGAACGTTTTAGCCCACAATACTAAAGGGACACTCCATCCATCATATGCATTAAAGTGCTGCATGGTTGCTTTAAATTCGTGTGTTGTCCCCCTTTCAAATTTATGAGGATACTGCATTCTCCCCTTCCTTGTCCCCCAACTATTTTCTGTGCATAAAATGTGTTTGGCTGAACACGTCTGTGCAGGCGATATACTTAAATCCAGCCTGCTCGATAAATTTTATTATGCATTTTTCTTTAGAAGGGTTGAGTAGAGACAACAAGGCAGGCCTGGCACCTTAAGGCAACTGGCCACCCGGTGGTGTAAGTGTAAGCCCGCTGGAGCCAGATGGTCAGTCCTGGTCTGTGCTGCACACCCCAAAAGGAACTGGAAGTCTATTTGGGTAGCTATATGTCTAAATGATATATACATCTAATATTTCTATATGCATAAACCTTAAAGAACAGGAAGTCTTGGAATTTTACTCTAATATGTTTCAATGGTTAATAAAATAAAAGCTTGTTTGAAAAAGAAAATGTTTTATATGCCTCCATTTTTATTTTGCTTGTTTAATGTACATTCTGACTTTTGATAAATAAATTGTAAGAACAAAATCCCTTAAAAATTGAATTATATTAGCATACACATAATGTATGCCAAAAGAGGGGAGCCCTACAGTGTATATCATCTCCTGGCAAACACAAATGAACTGGCCTGAGTATAATGGCTGAGATAAACAAAATGAAATAAGATCCGGTTGACATTTGTTTTTTGCTCTTTTTTGTTTTTTTTTGCTTTGTGGTTAATCAGAAGGCCTTTAGTATCATCTTTCCCCTGCTCGCAACAGGAACTGGCTCAATCTACATTCTCTTTCTAACCACAGAGAAAAGCACATAAAGAAGGACCAGACTTCTCCTAACCAGGGACACTTACAGAAATAGTGGCCCACTTTAAAGCAGTCATTGGGTTACTCTCACATAACAATGAGCAATGAAAAAAAGTGGTTTGTTCAGCGTATTTCGCTCGCTATATTAGCCTCTACCACCTCTCTTGGGAAGCTGTTCCATTTATCTTCCACCTTCTCTGTAAATTAAAACTTCCTTACATTACATCTTAAGCTGTTACACTCGAATTTTGGAATATGGCCTCTTGTTCTGGCATTTCTCCTCTGAACAGAACATTATAAAATATAAAATTTACTACGTATTGCACAGCTTTCAATCCGGAAAGGTGATGTTTTTGCAATATTAAACACGTTTATATATTTCTCCACATAAACAAGTCTTTCCTTGCATGCATTAAAGTCCACATGGTTTGACTTTCTTGTGATACTAAGCTAGTCTGTTGAAGTAGTTGTTACTTTCTCCATACCATAACTGCTATCAAAAACTTTCAAGGATGAGACAAAAATCAAAAGGATTTTCCACAAGGCCGACTTAGCGTGTATTTAGTATATTTAAGGATGCTACAGGAGAAAGGGCTTAGTTGTAGACTCATCCAGTCTCTGTGCTCCTCCATTTTGACCAAATTCCACCAACTTCCCTCTTATGTCCATGTCCTGCTACTAATATTTATATATTCATTTCATAATGTATGTGGTCACTAGGTAGAGGTGAAGAGGTACTTCAGCACTGGGTCAATCAAGTGTTAGGTTGAATGTATCCAACTTAAAGAAAATGTTTTAAAGGAGCTCTTCCTTCCACATCAACGAACAGGACAGTAGAGATTGTGTCTCTCTTTTGTAGATATCAGGCAGTCATCCCCTCGTGATGATTAACTTTGCAGAAAGAAAGAACATGATGTCACTAGAGGATGTCAAAAGATGGAGCATTGTGCTGGAAGACGCACGCAAATACTCGTATGGCTAGACCACAAAGGTAGACCTCCCTCAAGGTTCGCATGGGAATAGCTCAAAGGATAACTTAGCTCTAAAGTCATCAGCAGAAATAATGATATACCCATACAAACTTAATTCCTGACATTATCATATTATTATTGTGCATTTACAAAACTAATACTGTAATCATCATTAAACTAAAAAGCATCCATAAATGAATTACTGAAGTGCTCTTCTCACAGACAAAAGCCATATACTAGACAAGCCCAGCAAAACCTTTGGTGATACAATAACCATTCTGTGGTTTATTGAAAGTAGGGTGGAACTTGACTCTGCCTGAATGAATACTTAATGCAAACAGGAATACTTTTGTTAATAAGTTTCTAAGACTTGTTGAACATTATAAGCTGTGGGAGAATAAATAAGGAGTTGATGTATTTCTCACAATGGATTTTTTTTTTTTTAAATACAATTGTAAATAAAATACCTCCCTTGTTACAGAGGCTCTAAAGGTGCTTCTGGTAGTGATTTCTGAGAAAGGAATAAAGAAGAATACATGATTAATTAGACAATGTCTGTAGATACGTGCTTGCTGTCAAAGACCTAACAAGAAGAAAAATAAAAACATCACCAGTTGAACAGACAGTTACGAAAAGACTGTTTGACCTATTGTTAGTTTTATTGGGTTTACAGTGCAAGGTCTCTTTGTCGACAGTGACAAGTGGGGATAGTAACAAGGACTGACTTATTCATAGCTATTAAGATGACTAAGCCACTTAGTAGAAGAAACAATTCCTAAATTATTGTTATGGTTTCCTCACATATTATTGTAACTTTTGAGGGCTGTAGAACCCTATGATATAATCAGAAAGCAAACATTCTGAGCTCCCATATGAGATCGGTAATAGGGAGGAAAGACGGACAGTGGGAGTCGGGTCTCAGAGGGCTGTTCTTCCAAAGCACATAAGCTGAAGGGGTATTTTTGCACAAATAATATTTCATTTGTTTTGCTTTCCAAAAATAAAAAAAGGCGGAGGGAGCGCACAACCTAAAAAGCATAAAAAGGAATACACATTCAGGTTCCCGAGTTGCAGCTAGAATAATGACCAATAAATACACAAACAAAAGTAATAATTCAATATTGTTCAAAAATACCTAACTTTCAATGATGCTTACCAAGGAGCTGAATAAGAGGGACTGCATTGAATTTTTAATAACTGGTGCCCAGAGAAGGCTTTAAATTACATGATAGTCTCATTGGGTTAAAAATGCAATGCAGACCCACTGATTCAGCGCCTTGATAAGCAATATAGCTAAGAAAAATTAGATAGGACTCCCCAAATTGGGGGTACTTTCATTTAGTGGTGGGCTAAGCAATATATGGCCATATAGTGTCATCATAAATTATGCCAGAGATAAGCGTTTTTTGGATGGTATTTACTGGGTATGCTCTAAATTATTGCTTCATTTTGAATACCCATTGTTTGGGATATTTTCTGGGTGCATCTCTTCCTTGCTCCTAAAAAAAAATGGTTCCTAGTTTATTTTTGTGTCCAAAATGTTCATAGATATTTTGAGCCCTGCTAACATATTCTCATTTCTAGGATACGCTCTATCCGTAGAGCAGTAAAATGATAATACTTGAATTTAGTCCACACATTTGGAAGATTATATATCAGAATTGGCTAAGTATACTTAGTCATTAAACCAGTTAGTAATGTAGTGTATTTTTATGTATATGTACTACTTTTTAAAGTAAGTTTGTTTTTATAGTGTGTGTTATATATATATATATATGGAAAGTACATTAAAATACATTCTTGTTTGCATTAGTAGTATTTTAATATTCATTAAGCCAGTAGCATTACATTTTTACCTTCATATGAATATCAATTACAAAATATTTGATCAATAGATTTTTCAACATAAAAAAAAGTTGCCTCCCCTTAAAACAGTTAGAAAACATATTCCAGTTCAAAGTGCATTTGATAAAGGGGAATCATTACAAAAGTTCTAAATCAGGACAAATTATTCTGGCCAGTGGCTCTTCAAGCAGTGAATATCTGCCCCTCACAAAACAAATACTAGACCTAATTCATGGATTTCCATCCATGAAATAGTTCTGTTAAAACATTAAGACAAATAATAAAATCAGCCCTATAGCTACAAGCCTACTCTTATTTCAAGAAATAAATAGTTTATGGATACTTAAATCATGAATTGTTTACAATATGCAATTGACACTTCAATTCTTACATATTATTAAAAAAATAGATCTTCATCCAGAAAGGGGTTCAGCTGAAATCTCCATTAAGCAAACAAACAGTCCTATTTAGAATGAGGACATGCTAACATTTAGCACCAATTACTCTTGTCTCCTTGTTTGTATTTCTTTTTTAAGACATGGTCCATCTTAGTACAAGTCTTTAGAAAGTTCTCCTATAGATGTACCACTTCTTCTGTAGTAATTAAAATAGTAAAGGGATACCATCACTCATGAGGCTAGATTAAGAACACTGAATTTAGTGTTTGCCCAGAGCAGTGGTTGATTTCTCCATTTTAAAAAGATTGCTTTATATGTGTGTGTGTGTGTGTGTGTAATATATATATTATATATATATATATATAATATATTACACAAACATATGTCAGTTTCTCACATCTGCAATAATGCAAAACACCTTCAAGAGGTGGTTCAACCTTTAAGATTTAAAGGGTGTGCACAGACACATCAACTAAAATTGTGTGCTCAGAGCACACACTTGGGTTACAGTTTCCTAGAAGTGTTGATTGTTGAGATGTTTTAGAAGCACAAGACTTCATTTGTGTTTTTTGTTTAAAAGGTACAGGTTTCCTACCACGGACAGAAGCCCAATTGAGAGCCCAATGTCCCAAGAAAATCATTGTTATCCTTTTTTACAGTGCTTTACTATAGCTCACTGCCTCTCGTCATTTGCATTAGATGGGCTCTCTTGAAAAAACTTAGGGCTTTCCGGTAAGCTAACACGTACTTTCCTCTTCTCCTTAAAACGTCCAGAACGAGAGATTTTGAGGTTTCTGCGACCAGTTTTCTCACTAAACATCCTGTCTGTCTTGGTGTCCCCATTGTAATCTGTTCCTCCGCTATGCATAGAGTTGGGGTGCTGATTTTCTCTTGAGCCAGGCGAAGAGCTTATTGTAGATCCACTTCCCCATGCTCTATCCTCTGTGGTCTCTGCCGAAACAGACCCGGTGTACGAGGAAACTTCCTTGGGCTTTTTACGAATAGTTAGGGATTTTAACCAGCTGGTAGTGCTCTTCCCAGTGGTGCTTTCAGCCATGTTGGACTCCTTAGCCTTGTTTAAACAAGTTCAGATGCTTCTTTTTCAAGGTCTGTGGAAGTCTCTAATAAGAGAAAACAAAGTTGGTTAGTATTTACTGATATTATATTGAAATAAGTATATTTGCCCAAATCAATCTGTATTGTAATTAGCACATTTAGTGACACACACAAAAAACAAGCTGTATCTACATTTTCAACATGACTTGGTAAAACCACTGGTATAAAAATGTTACATTTTTTGATGCATACATCAGAAACAGACACAACAGCCTTCATATCTGTTGCATTCATTTATCACCCAAAGAGTTTGGAGAATACAAGCGACGCATGCTGTGCATTCTAGACATATAGGTATACCTGCTTATAAAGGTTTACATCAACCCCATTTTATTGTCATTTTTTTAGCCTAATAGTCTTTTGTGGTGCAATCTTTTTTTTCTGAACTCAAAAAACTGCAAACCCAGATGGCCATTCGGTTTCCCTAGAAGATGTATGAAATAACATGTAGCCATGCATATCCAGCCAGTGGCCACTGTTTGAAGATATATAAATCGTGAAACTGTTTATCTTAGTCTGAATTCTAAGCTTGTCTTAACATTTGAAATGTAAAAAGTGCTACATATACAATATTTACACACACACACACACAATTGGAACCAGATTACTGTAGATTTCATGGGGCACATTTATTTATTACTTCTAGGAACACATATTACTGGGCTGGTATTCATGCCAAAAAACACATTGTACTGGTTGCATGCACCCCCTCGACACTTTGCATTTCTTTGGAGTAGCACACAGTCGCTGACTGTTTAGGCTATTGGTGATGACCCACTTCTGCGCTGTAAAAACACACCAGCAGGATCAGTAACTAACAAAAACAAAATATACATTCTTGTACAGAGCTGTATATCGTTTTTCCACCTGTATGCACTTAAATTTCACTCCGTATTGATTTCTAGCGGTGTATACTTGCAAATATGTTTAATGACATGTTCTCTGTTATGGCCCTGCATGCTTTATATGGATATTTGTTTCCAGCGACAAACACTTTCAATCAAGTATATCATATATATATGCCACAACCTGGGCAGGCAACTAATAAGTCAAACACTTTGCATGAGCCTGACAGTCTAATCACAGAGCTCAGGGGTGTGTTGCGTAAATTCCCTGGAGGACACAGATACGGAGATGGACAGATACACCTGCTTCATTTTAGTTTCGGCTAGGAGTTTGGTTTACTTAGTAACACAGTGCCGACTGAGCAACACCCAGCAATGCAAAACATTCCAGTTCTAACACGAGACAAGAGGTCACTTTCTACTGTATTCATTGTATAAAAGCCTATGTGCAATATCTAAGGTCTCACTATTCAAAGTCCTGGGGAAATTGGAGACCTTAAAGATCATAAATATTTCAATAAACAGCAAAGTCGCACCAGAAAATGTTGCATCAGAAAAAAAAAAAGGAAAAAAAAGCATAAAAAGTACTGTGTGAAGTTTCAGAACCAGGTTCTCCTTATACTTAGTGATGCATGCTCAGTATTTGGCAGTCAGGCGCTGGGAGAGGTCATATATAACATATTGTCAGGTGACCCCATCCCACCCGCATTGTGTCAAGAGGGACTGCTCCCTGTGCTAGAGGAAGGTATAAAAACCGTGTGGGGTCTATTTTTCATACCTCTAACTTTTTACATAGGTAGGGACAGTCCCTCTTAGTGACCCTTATGCCTCTGTGCTTCTTAATCTCCTCAGTTGCACAAATAGCTGTCAATAGGTTCTGTAGTAAAGTCTTGCCCTTAGCCATACCTCTAACCACATACCTAAATCAAAAATGTCCCCGTGTGGTGAGGTCATGCAAACTAAGACCCAAAAGAAGAAAGTATACATAATTTAACCGGAGATCCAAAATTCCTTAGTGGGTGCAGAGGCACGTAGAACTTGCCAATGACTGGAAAGGAGGAAACAATATGAAAGCTACTGTCATGTATATACACGTGCATTTTCTTATGGCCTATTGAAGCCAGATGATCCCCCTAACAATATTAGTATTAAAACATCCAATGAGAAGCTAAACAAGTATCTTGAATCTGAGTTAGACATGAAGACATCAGTGAAACTTGTGTTATGAGCATCTTCTATTCCTTCATAGTAACCCAGCCTACATATATGTCATGTATTTTAGATAATTAGACTGTTATTCTTCAAGTTAAATTTAGCTTATGTAAAACTATGTTTTATAGTAGTGCAAATACTCTGTCAAGAGTAGGACCCTCTTCTTCTCTTTTACCAGTGTGTTATTGTTTGTGATTATAAAAGTATTCTACCGATTCTCACTGTAAAGCACTACAGAATCTGCAGTGTAATGTAATGCATCCGAAGAAACAGGATACATTTCTCAGCCAAGCAATAGAAAAAAAAGACGACATGCTTAAAATTTTGTGATATTGCTAAATTTTAATCTAATTTAAATGATGTCTAAAATCCTGGCATGCTCCTTTTCTTTCCATGCTTGCACATTTGTGTTTTTCCATTTTAACCATCTAAACCTGTATGCAAGCGTGACCTTCAATAAAATAAAAGTACTTCAAAGTACTTGAAGTTTTGTACAAAGAGTCATATGGAGGAGAATCAGCTTTTATGGCACTTAATAAAACGGCCTCAGTCATTTTGAGAAATAAGATAAGCTTCACAGAGCTTTATCTAGAAGCATATTAAGAGTATAAGATTCAGTCTTAAGTACACAATACATTGTTTCCACCCTCAAAATTAAAAAGTGGTTTTAGAATGTACACTTGTCTTTAGTGGATTATTATTATTAATTTATATCAGTGCATTGCTAAGCATTTCACAAAATATGGGTATACACACACACACACACATAGAGACACACACACATATAGAGACACACACACACACACATAGAGACACACATACACTGCTTGCAAATGAGAAATACCTAGGGAACATACTAAAAAAAACATTTAATCAGCAATGTGAGCTAAACGAGTAATACATTTACTTATCTGGTTGGATTCTTGTACCAATAATCTTATTCCAATATAAGGTTAGTTTGCTATAGAGACAAATGACATTGCACTCTTTTCTGGGGGGGAAAAACATGTTAATGCTTGCTTGCAATTACCATTTTCCATGGTTACATTTTAATAGCTTACTGGTAAAACTGCTAGGTTGCAACCATAATCACTGGGGAAACCAATGCGAGAAGGATCTTGATTGCATTCTTAGCCAGTGGATATTTCCTTTAAGTTTTGCATATTTACCACTAATTTCTTTCAGGCTACTAGGAAAAATGTTTCATAAGGCACTTCTTTGCACTCAAGGTTTGATAAGAGAGAGTTAAGCAAGAGTGCCAAGAAGAGAGATTTCTGTACAGTTTCATTGTTTGCTGGAACATGAAGGTATTAAACTTTGCCCTTACAATCCCTATCAAATATGGCATGAAATCTCAAGTATAATATAAACACTTGTACATAATATTCAATCATGGTTTAGAGACCACATATGCCGTTAAAAAAGTACATTATGCACAAGACTTTAGTATAGTTACCTTAACACTATGAATACTAGGGGTTGGACACATTTTTCGACATTGTTGGAAGTCCCCTGCCCTCTCGTTACATTCTTATTCTCCTATTTTCACAGTTTAACCACCATTTATGTGGTTGACATTTTAAGCCCAGGTTGCTAGCTACATACACTGCACATAGCTGGCAACCTAGGCTAAAACAGCCAAGTGATTGAACACTTAAGTCCACACAAGCTTAATACGGAAGATGGACCAAGAGAAGATGGGGTCATCGATACCTTCTATTGGACCAACATAGAAAAAGCACCAACTCCACACAACGTACACCATTGTTAGGATGCCGCAAAGTCCATGTTTTTAATGCTGATGGCAACATACCATCAGAAAGCCTGGCAAACATTGCCGCTTGACACCGTTAAAATAACAGCGCATCTTTTTTTTTTTTAGTGGTTGTACAAATATACCAACTGGTGCTCCCTTGCCATTTTTCTATGACCACTTGTCAGTGGTACAGGGCATAAGGCCAGATCAGCCTGGTTCTTTGACAAGGGACCATATGCCTTTATCATAGAATTCATTT
>VKOC01000006.1:10442737-10460334 GCA_009364415.1 Spea multiplicata | reverse complement strand
TGTGTACATAGAGTCATGTGAATAATTTATTTTAATTTATTATATTATTATATTTATTAATACCGTAATTAAATTTGCGGTTCCTCAGTTTCTTGAAAATGGAACAAAATCTTTTGTGCAATCTCCTCTGACTTGAAAACTCAGAAGGAAGCATCTCATCTCAGTTGTAGGCTTTCAGTTATAATTTTGGAGCTCCAGATAAGAATCCTTATATACCTGATTTTTCTGCAGCTCCAAGAACCACAGAGTAGAATTACGTTTTAGCTATACTTTTTCATTACAATGAATTGACTAGGTCAATATTTCGCAGCGTAGAGTGAACTGGAAGTATCGCCCCTCCTTTTCCAAATGGGAGAAAAAATAGAAGATGGAGACAGGTTGAGGTAATGGGCTCGCACCCTCTCAGCCCTACAGAGGATTATCTTAAATTCTTAGAAATGATGTTTACATAATTATTACCATACTCCACTTGGAACCCCAAGGTTGGATTTGAGATCAATTAGGTAGGTTCCTAAAGCTGCTTATAACAGCCTTGAGTATTATTTTTCATTAAAACAAAACACTTAAGAATCTTTTTATTTTAAACATAGTCTTCCCCACTATGGAGCCATGGCTAATTATTAACACAAAATTCTCGGTTGAAATTACAACAGATCCCAAATACGAAAAGCGGAAACACGGACATTCCCATAAATGCCATAGTTGCAAATAGAGGTAATCGCTATCAATAGCCAAATCAGATAATTAGTCAATGTTATGTGCAGATGAATAGTGGGAATTGTTAAAACTAGCTTGAACAATTAATAATTAAGCTAGCAAAGTTAAAAATAAACTTGTTTTTCCAGAACACTTGGGGTAATATCTGCAATGTGGCTTGTTGAGAGTGAAAGATTACAGATGCCTGGGGATCAGCTTCACAAATCTACGTGCCCTCTGTCGGCTTATGTTTGGTTGTCCCTACAAGAAATATGTCTGCATGGTTCACAGGTTACATTTTAAACTGATAAAAAAAAGGGTGGTAAAAACACCCTGCTGGGAGCTGTGATTTAGGTTCTGTACTGCAAAAGTCCCTCATCTTCTTAATCAGCCTATGATTCCAACTATCCACAAAAGCAGGATAGCAGTACTGTCCAACTTACATCAGGATCGTTGGGAGGTGTTGGGTTGTATGAGCAAACCAAAAAAAAGAAGAGGTTTCCCTAAGGTTGTCACCCTAGGAAATTACGTAGAATATGATTATGGTATAATAATAAAGTCTCTGAGCATTGCATGAAATGTATAATAATGTGCATTACTTAGTATTTAGAAATATGTAACTTTTAATTCAATTTCAATATAAAATATGTTGTTAAAAAATGGATTTCCAGTTTTCTTTTTACCGACTTTATCTCCAAGTCACTTTCCTCTTCCAAGATAGAAGAAGAAAGCAAGTGGAGAAGTAGGAATGTTGGCAGAAGGTCAAGATAACTTTTGATGGTATGGCATGTACCGCCTCCTGAGGTCTGAATATAAGGGAACCTGAAATACATGGTAAGGTTGTTTTTTCAGATTTTTTCTTCTGAAAAGCCTCACTTTATATTCCAGGAAATCTGGACACATAACAATATCTCTGACCTAAAAAGCAACCTATTTTTGGTCCATAAGCTAAATTGAGACAAGGCATGTCTGGGCATGATTATGAGGTTTTTTTGCACCCATTTATCCTTGAAATCCTCTGCGCTAATAGGTAACTATTTTAATCGAATGGCAATGTCTCCTCACTGCTCAGGGCTTTTTATTTAAAATGTTGCTCCCCTTCAAGTCTGTCTCCTTTAATTGAATTCAATTTAATTGAAAAAAAACGGCACACTATATGTATCCTGTAATTCCAAGTACACTTTTGTACATTTTTTTTAATTTTATTCCAATAAACTTTGTATGCCTACAGACCTTACGGTCATTATTCTAGGGACTCATATGCTGATGACATCACAAAAGTAGCAAAATGTGTCATTATTTGCGATGATTTTGTGGCTTCAAGTACGACGCTTATGATGTCAGTTTAGGCTAGTTCCTCCATAGTCTCTGGCTAGTTAAGGTTACACTCAACAAGGACACTGGGAAACAGAAATCTAAAGTAATAACTAAAGAGCCAAAGCTATAATAGTTTAAGATAGGTTCTTGTCTACAGGTGGATCACATTTGAACACCTATATACAACAAAATGTAAAAATAAACCTAAAAGGATTGTGTACTCTGTAAAAGATTATATAGGTGTCTGCTAATTAAGATTTTTAACTAACAGTCCATGTTTTACCATCTCATTTAAGAGGTTTCTTGTAATCGGCATCTAACAAACTACAAACAAAATCTCCCCAGCTAGCTGTATGTAGGTAATGAATAACACTATGAAAATAGCGGGCATATTTTTAGACATATTATTAGCTTGTGCTTTTCAGACTGTCTAGAACTCTGTCTACCAGAGTTTAAACAAACCGAAAAACATTCAGTAGTGTGACTTAGCAATTTAAGGTACCCTTCTGTTTTAACCCATGACTGCACACACCTGGGCAGGTAGGGCTTAACAGGTTCGAGGATACAGACACTTTGACTCAATGGATGAAATCATACATATAGTTTATTACCCAATCAAAATATATGCATGATAATTAGCAACGAAAGAGGGACCTGCACTGGGAGACCCCATACGTAGCTTCCCAGTGTGAGATGGGCTGCAGGGCTAACGCCAGGCTCCATGCACTCGCCGGCGGCAGAGTCCCGACAGTGCTGGAAGGGGTCCACTTTTATACCTTTTTAGTAATGCATGAAATTCTTCTACGTAAATATCTGTCTACGTGGTCGTACTCACTAACTATTGTTTCTAAATTCTGTGGTTAAAGAAACAGGATTCTCATGCTGTACTCCCTATCCTGTCAGTCTGGGTTCTCAAACTCCCAGCATGCCTAATTCAAGGGCATATTCCACTGTGTTCGGCCAAATTAAAACATTTCACATGACATTATCTTGATTTAAAGTTCCCGTTATACTTTCTATGGAGAATAGCTGAAAAACAACATATTAACCCCTACACCAACACGCCT
Source organism: Spea multiplicata (assembly GCA_009364415.1). Classification (NCBI taxonomy): domain Eukaryota; kingdom Metazoa; phylum Chordata; class Amphibia; order Anura; family Pelobatidae; genus Spea; species Spea multiplicata. The sequence goes on along the minus strand of VKOC01000006.1, from coordinate 10,457,254 downwards.
TCATCACACTGTTAACCCTTTCGTGTCACAATTCTCTTCCGGGCACTGCACCTTTCTCTTCAATCCCTAGAATAATTAAGAAAAAAATAAAGCTATATTAAAGCCTTACAGAGAGAAAAATCTTTTTTTCCCTTAAAAATCAGTCCCAAGTACACAGATCAGCACTGCACTGTTCAGAATTACCCAATTCATTTTGAAATATTTAAGAAGCATTTTCTGTTTCTATGGCAACAACCTATTAGTGCCTATCTTTTATGCCAATGACAATAATTAAAATTCCCCAAAATATACGAATGAAGCATTATTTATGGCCATGGTACATATCATATCATTTAATTATGATAAAGTGTAATATAATAAAATATGTCCCCGTTGGTATTTCAGCGGAACACAATCACCGACAAAAAATCGCGTCAATGAAAATGAAATCTGTGCTATCGGGGTATTATTTTTTGGAACTGATAGGGGTACAAATGTCATAATTATGTATGCATTCAAAAAATTATACTACACTTGATTAATATATCATTGAGATACAAATGTTGAGACGGTGCTATTTAAGTAAGAGTCTAGTTGTTTTGGTTTTTCGTCTTAGAACTAGTTTCAGTAGCAAAGCTGAAAGAGAAGCAGTGTTTGGAAGGCTTGTACTAATTATGTTACTAGGATACGTGCAAAACATAATCGTTGTGAATGTACTTGCATGCTGGTCTGCAGCCCTGAAATTAAGACATTTTGGTATACTACGCATCTAGGTTGCAAACACCGCAGGTTAACAATCCATTGTACATAATTATGGTTTACTTTAATAGCCACATAATGAAATGTCATTGCCCCATTCTTGTGGTGCAAAGGGTCTTATCAAACGATTCTTTATTTAGATAAACAAATATACTCTAGAGATGTTACAGTAAGGTCCGGTTTGTATGCTCCTTCTGTCCTTTTAAAACCAATGGAAATAAAATGCATGTAATCTGAGGAAATTGTTTGCTACTGCATCTGACTATGTTCCAATGTTTTATCTAATTCTGGGCTAAGATTTGACTTTTTTTTGCTAAGAAGCTGCCACGGTTACTAGGAACCTCACCAAGAATCAAATATATCCTAGTGTTAATTTGTGTGTAAAAGTGTATAATTATAGTACCTCCTGAGAAATGGTGATTTCACTGTTCTGTCCCACAACGTGAACATTTTCTTCAGTTATTTACCTCCTTTCTCTCTCTCTGTCTCTAGTTCTGCACCCCGGTAAGTGATATCACATCTGGACTTGCATTAAAGTTATATGTGGTTTTAGGTTAGTAAGTGTACTATAGAATACACAGGAGCTTCAGAAAACAACAGAGTAAAAGGAAACAAAGCCAAATTATCAGAGTAGATGTTGAAGAAAACCCTATCTGCTCCTGTGATCCATAACTTGCCTGCTATATACTTAAAAAAGAATAAAGAGACCTCCCTGCTCTTTGTGGCCAAACTGAGCTGAGAATTAACATACCACTCCATACATAGCACTAAAACATAGTATTCCATTTCTTGAAGCCCAAGGAATGGTCCTCCCAGGTGGGTCCACCCTAGCATACAAAGTTACTAAAGTTACTAAAGTAGTAATGGTATGTAACATCTTTGGCCAGGTCTTGATGTCTTGAGTGTCTTCAATATGTACAGAATTGTATATTATCTCTTGTTATCACTGCTTTTTTTTAAATATTTTTTTTCCAGTAAAGTGACTTTGGTATTGCACTATTGGTGTTTCTCAGTTTTCATTCAGCAGGGTAGAGGTCGGTATTTACTGTAATGCCATTTCATTTCAATGTTTTAGAGGCGTCTTTCACAGTTTTTAGTCGTATCACATTGTACACTTTAGTGGCATTGTGTTGTATCAATAGTTTCATGTATAAACTACATTTAAAAGTGTTCCCTGCTCTGTTTATTTATTTTTTAAATATTTATTTTATTAAGTTTCATAAATAGAATAAAGAAAATAAGGGAGGGGAAATGCCTTATTTCATAGAATTCAATAAAAGCTCTATTTATTTTTAATTGCATTTTATGCCCATATCATGTAATAAGATAGCATATGTTTAGGAAAATCCCACCCAAAAAAATAGAATGCAAAAAAAGTTAAACTTGTTAATGAGTATATTCATTGGTTAGGCATCTGGATCAATACATCAACACATCAGGTTTAAGAAACTCCAACTAAACTGTGACTAAATATTAACTGGATAATACTATACCATAATGGCATTAAGGAAGGCACATGGCCTGTTAATGTATTGTTTGCCACAATCAATATGCAAGTTACCATAAGAAGGGGGCATTTAAGGCAAAACAGAACGAATGTGCTAGAAAAGAAAAGGCATTAAATCATTCTGTTAGTTTCTAAAGGAGATGAAATTTATGAAGAATAATGTACAATCAAAACAAAGAAAAAAAGATATCAGATAATTTACAATGACACTGGTAGATACTGTAGGAACAGAAACAATCACAAATAGCCTGTATGCTTTATAGTAAAGTGATCTACTAGTTCACTTAATCACTTAGTCAACCTTCGTTCTATGCAAGTGTACAATGAATGCATTGGCATCCTTCATACAGTGTTGTTTTTGACGCAAGGCAAAATGGACAGCTGTCCACGGCCCAGACTTTCCTTAGGGGCCACAGCAACTGTCCATTGGGCACCTTCAAAAGCCATCAGGGGCAAGGTGGGTGCACCACACCCTGGAGTTGCTAATCAAGAGGACTATGTTGGCAGTTGTACAGGCCTCTGCCTCCAAAGCACCGTACCATCAGGGGCAAAACTAAGTCATTGGTTGGAAAACAGAAGCGGGCTCTGTAGCAGGTATGCTGGGGTAGATGGGTACTAGTTATGGTTTGCCCAAGATCCTCCCCTCCCACCCATCATTAAAAGTCTTTGACATGTTATGAGGAGATATTGTCACCATTATAGGTGTATTCATAGCATGATTGTTGGAATTTGCTGTCATCAACAAGATTCTTGTATACAACAGAACTGATTATTATTATTTATTGTTTTATATAGTTGTTTACCTCTTGAACAACAGCCTCTGGATATCTTTCTGTCCTCGTTCCTTCAAATTCCTTCCTCACATGTAAATAGCTTACTTCAATAGATCTTATTATTTTAAATTGTTGCCCCTTTGCCATATCTTACAAAGTACGACATGCAAATAAAATCATAAAAGTCACTAGTTTAAAATATGCTCTACATCTTTAATTTTGAATAAATCATCATGGAATGGATGCGAAAAGTTCCTTTACATGCAATGTAAAGCAGAAAAGGTATGCCAGTAACTGCTAGGTATAATAGCAGCAATGTAGTGTAGAGACTGTTGTCACTTGTTATTTCTCTGCGGACTTAATTGCTTTCAACAACACTCTTAAGGGTTTACGTACAAAATAACCTCTTGGGAAACAGCTTCCTATAATAAGACCAAAACATCTCAGTACCTTCTGCAGTTATACATATATTATCCATGCAAGTTGTGTGGCAGAAGAAAGTAAAGCAAATACCCTAAACCAAGGTCTGAGGCATTACTATTGTATAGTTATTATAAAGTTCACAACCTAAGGCTACAGCAGATTTAGGGACCGTTCTAATATAAGGGTGCTTTTAACTCACTGGAGTCTGAAGTAGAGTGGGACCCCCATTATTCATTTGAAAAGCACTTACATGATTTGATCCAGCGTCAAGAATGTCAACAACCTAGGCACCGGGAATTGCACTACAAAAAGCATTGCATCAAAAGAAGCGTAGATACATAAATAGCGATGTCAGAAAAGAAGCAATTGGCCCATGTATTTTGTCTTTTTTAAATCATGATGACCATCCCAAGGTTTCTTGAACTCCAGAACTACTTCCACTGGAAGTATATTGCAGCTTCCTATTGCCCTATATGGACTATTTCGGGAAAGTAGTCACCACTCAGTCTTCCATTTTTTAAATCCGTGTTCTTCAAACTTTTAGCCGTGACCCAGTAAAGTAATATCACACGCATACACCGTCCTATTAGTGTGCTTACACAGTAGGTCAGCTAACTCTTAGCCCAGCAATTCTCTAGTAACATAGTGGTGCTTAAATAACATTTGGAAAACAATACTGATATATTTCATTATCATAGAAATTATTTGTAACAGCAATTACAGTGTTAAATTCTACTGTATAGTGCAGTGCCAGTACAATGAATGTAGAGTGAAAGCCCCGAGCCACCAAGTGATGAGCATGTCGCAACGTGGTACTGGGTCCCAACCCCAAGTTTGAAGAACCCTGTTCTCAATCGTGCCATCTAGTTCTGCACTTCTCTCTTCATGAAAATGCTTATGTCTTAGATTTTTTTTTAATTGTCAAGTAGGCAGAAGGTCATAGGCTTTTGGGATGAGACCATGGTTCCTTCCATTACTGTTCTGCATAACCAAGTCCCCTTTTAACATTACAGGTAGGTTTTACACTTTTAAGATTGGGATATATATTTAAATTTGTATATGTTTTATTCTGAAAATAGCTACGTAATATGATAATGATTTATAAAGAAATAATATTAGCAGAATTTTACAAAAAAAATGTAATTAATATGGAAACCAAATACAAATAATGATCACCAGCAAAAATCTTCCAAGAGTTTAGAAAACCATAACTTGTTAGAGAGTTGTATGGCCATTGTGTATACTAAACAAAACAACTTCAGTGTCATCCACAGAGAATGCTGTAACTATACCCTGAAGACATAAACAAAAAACAGTATTGAGTTACTTTGCAATGGTATGTTGAGTTTCTCGGTTACAGTGTGTAGTTTATAAATTGGGCCAGTTAGGTTGCAAGGAAGTTAAAAGTAAAAGCTCACTTTACTGAATACAATATCTGACATTGGGATGTTGTAGCAAACACCTAAAATGTGGTGTATAATCTGCTTATACAGATCAGCATCAAAGAACGTGAAACAACACAATAGGCATGAGTAACTGGGCTTTGTATCTATCACCAACACACGACACTCTGCATCCACAACCAGGAAAATAATATCTTAAAGAGCAGTTTGGAAAAGTGAAGGGGATTCAATTGGATAGCTTAGTCCTGCTCAATGGTGATGACAGCCCAATAAATCTGGTAACCTTATAGCTTCTGCATTAGGAAATAAGCATACCTGGGAACTTTGCAGGTGTTGCCCAGAGACTCCTGGTGAAGTGCCGCTTCTCTGGGTGCTTGGGTTACAGCCTGAAATCTCTCACCTCCATAAAAAATGTAAAGCGTTTGAGGCTAGTTCCGCCAACCACGTCATCGGCCCCATCCACTAACATGATGCTATGTAATCGGTCACACCAAAGAGGGAGGGCTCAGAGTAGAAGGGAATAAGTCCTCTTCAGTGGTCACCTCAAGATTTCTTAAGTGTATGTGATGACATAATTATTTGTATTAATTATTTGGGGATTATTGGCTGGTAGAGGGGCTCTTCTGATGTCTCCTGACTGGACCAGTGCACTGTGAAATCAATAGAGGTCTGTTCTATTGGTGAGCCCTGGCTCCCACCTCCAAGAGCCCAGTCCTGCTTCCATCCCCTCACCAATGGTGTCCTGATTTGGACACCTAGAATGTTGGGGGAGGATGCAGATATGTACGACTACATGTTAGCTGTGAGTTGTAGTCCAGCAACTAAACTGTCTGATGTCCTCATTCTTTCTCAGAACCTAACCTTACTTCTTCATCATAAATGTTTTAATAAAAAAAATAACATCCAATCACCATCCTCACATATCTTCATAGGCTGTAAACCTATTTGATTACAGCCAACATCTATAATGGATATTTATAGGAGCAAAATAATTGCACATCAATAAAGCAGGCAATGTTCTGTCTCACAAAGCTTTCATTCTGGAAACATATTTTCATAATTTTTAGCATTTACTATTAGTGAAGGTTATACAGAAGGCATAACCTGAATCTACATTGCATCCAAAATCCAGCCAGTTTAAGAGAAAAATACATATAATATACAACAAAAATTACAATACCTGACTCAGGGGATCAACAGGTCTTTTCTTTATTTCCCCAATATGCAAATAACTGCAAAAAAAAAATAATATACGGGTGAGAATTTGCAACTCCTTTGTTTATTCGAACCATGTAAGCATATAAAGAATATAAATTACATAACAGGAATTAAGCAGTAACTTTACAGAAGGATGTAGTTTATATAATCTCATTGAAGAAGCCCCTTATCATGCAATGCATAGTTTTAATTGAAATAATGAAATCTTTTATCTCTCTGTATGTTCATGTATCATCGCCTCTGTGCTTTGTCCTTTGGATGTATGGCTATGTCTGTTTTTCTTTTAATAAACGGTGAATTGACAAAAAGAAATAATGAAATCTTATTCCCATGTAAGGGGTTATATATACCTTATAGTATATCCACCTAAGTGTCCGAAATTGTTGGAATCGCATCAGACATCTACATGCTGTATGTTTATAGTTGATATAATGCAGCATTATATATAGCATTTTTAGCAATACTCTAATTTAAAGGTGCTTTTGTGCTTTTGTATATTATACATAAATGAAGCACTGTAGATACCATGCCTAAAACATTTTTTTAATAGCAGTGCTTAATTCATATTCATCTGCACATATACTATAGTTTGTGTATTACCGTAGTCTTAGAATCCTGATTATTGTACCTGGCCACCCTTGTTCCTATTTTTTGTGTTAAAATGTACTGTATATAGGACAGAGCTTTAGGAATGAGTGAAAAATAGAAATGACTAGTTCTTACTGGATCACTCTGTGACTTGGACAATGATATCAATGAGGCATTCTCTATACAGTATTGAAGTCATAGTGCAGAATGCTATGAACATCACTAAAGAGTCTTTACAGCAGAAATAATGGGCAGACTAGATGAGTCGAGAGGTTCATATCTTCTGTTAAATTCTACTGTATGGTTCCAGCCACTCTGCTTTGCTGTCATACCTAAGACCAGACAGCCCCTCCGAGCTCAGGGGGTCGACCGCCTGGGTAGCAAGTGGCTACTTCTGGCGGAGGATCTTGTTGACCCAGCTGCTGGACTCCATCAGTATCATAACAGTAGGACTCTGCAGAATCCCTCCGTATGTACCGTATTGGGCTGATTATAGGCCACACCCTTATAGTTTGGAGCTATTTTAAGGAAAAAAATATTTTTCTGCATCCTGATATGCCACTCTGCTCCCCAGATATGCTGCTCTCCTCCCTAGATATGCTCTATGCCCCCCAGATATGCCACTCTGCCCCCAAATATGCCACTCATCCCCTTGATATGCCACATACCCCCCTGATATGCCTTATACCGCCTGATATACCACCCTGCCACTCTGATATTCGACTATGCCCATCTGATATGCTACTCTGCATCTCCAGATGTGCCACTCTACACCCCAGACTTGCTCCCCGTGCTCCAGACTCCTTGGTGTCTAATGGGGCGGCCAGTGGACGTCTGCATGATGTGCGTAGAAAACATCTGCTACTGTCCGCCATTCCGCCGGGGCTTTTATGAGGGAGCAGCGGAAGGTCAAGTCACGTCGGAGCTCCATCATAGAAGTCCCAGCGAAAGCCGGCAGCAGCGGGGGTTGTCTTCATCGCACAGATGTCCACCAGCTGCCAGAGAGGAGCAGGGCTAAATAGAAAAAAACAACAGCTGCCCAGCCCCCAGAACTGCATGTCCCGGGCGTCAGGCGATGCGAATTGTGCATCCCTGGGCTAAACCCCAATTATAGGCCGTATAACTTAATTGAGGGGGGAAAAAGTGCGGCCTGTAATGGGGCAAATACACATTTGCACAACTCCCCAGCAAAAATGTATAACGCCATTTTTATGCTTGTGATATGCTTATCTCTATAGCTGGAAACTCTCCAGGTTTCACCCAGAGACTCCAGGTGAAGGGCCTTTTCTCTGGTTCTCCAGGTTAGGGCACTAAATCTTAGGGTCAGGGGCAGGGCCGGCCCAAGACTTAATGCCGCCTGGGGCGAAGTTTAAAATACCACCCACCGCGCGCTGACCCCCCCCCCTTTCCTTCGTACTTACCTTTAAACTGTCCTGCGGCGAGTCTCCCTGCTCTGACATGGTGCCGGCTTGTAATGCTGAGCGCTGGAAATTGACGTCACTTCCGGCGCTCAGCATTACAAGCCGGCACCGAGACCGAACAGGGAGACTCCCCGCAGAGGAGAGAGAGAGAGGGGCGCCGAGCGGGTAAGCGAAAACCACTTGGCGCCCCTCTCTCTCCTCCGCTTAAAAAAAAAAGTGCTTGGGGCGGCAAAGTGCCGCCCCTTCAAAAGTGGCGCCTGGGGCAATTGCCCCACTCGGTCCATTGTAGGGCCAGCCCTGGTCACGGGAGCAGTGTTTAGGCATGCCCACTCTCTGCCTGATTCCCCTCCCACCTCAATAAAATGTAAGGCTTTTGAAGCAAAGCCACGCCCATGTATGTAGCTAGCCATGCCCAGATATGATCTAATCCCCGCCCACATTTTATAATGCATAGTTATAGTGCCTATAAATTCCCTGGTAAGCTTAGAGTATTTTAATATGTATTCTTCTTTAGTGGGGCTGTCACGGACAGTAAACTGCCCCTTTAAAGGCCAACCACAACACCCACAATGACACATTTCAATAAAACAGAATATACTTACACGCAGACCATAAATAAAAATGAGAGAAAAGGTTAATTGTCATGTTTTTTTAGTCTCCTGCCCTTTATGCAAATGCATTTGCCTATTTGTTAATCTACTTCATTTTCTTGTTTTATGTGCTTTTGTAACAATGGTAAAATAAAGAGCTGATCTCTTAACTGCTGAGGAACGTGTGCTGTTCCTTCAAAGCTTTGATGCAGCTCATGTAATAAATGATCTTAACAACAGCTTCTTGGCTTAAACAACTATCCCCTAGTTAATTTTTATTACATGAGTCATTTGTAAAAGTGACTTTTTGTTGGCTTTGGAAGTTGCGCTTGGTCTAAGTGTATTTGATTACGTTTTCATTGGGTTTCCCAAGTAGAAAACAAGCCAATAAATGAAGACAGGCACGGTATAGAGACCACATACAAGAAGAGACAACATGGCTTTCAAGTTCTGTTTAACCATTTTCTCCAAACACCTAATTTTCCAGGTACATGGACAGTTCTAGATCTTTATGATCCCAAAGGAAAACATTTTTTTACTGCACCCAGCCTTTAACACTAGTAATAAAAACAATAATGTCCAAAATGTATGACCACAGTTTTAAGAAAAAAATGCATTATATTGATAAAAATTAATGACTAACACCAAAGGGACCCTTATCCCGCTTGTATTATCAGCTTATATAGTAGCCTCATCATTGTTAAGAAAAATTATGTTGAAAATTTCAATTCACTTTTTTTATGAATGTAAAATTTTCTGGAAGAAAAAGAGTTCGACAAAGATAATTTTAGCAATAATTAATTAATAATTAGTTCAAAATTATTTTATTGTGAACTTTATATCATTTTGATTTAATATTCGAATGCACATATGACTTTTGTTATTTTTTTTATTAATAGTTTATTTTCTATATAGTTAGGTTTATCTTAAATTTAAAATTGTCCACAATTTCCCCACAATTGGCTATAACATAACATACGCCCTAGTATGTGACACATATTATTTGTTTATTGTCGGGAAAAAACAGTATATGGAAAAATTAATTCTGCTGCAGTGTTTGGAGAGTGGCTTTATCGCCATAGCAACCAATGGAATGGTCCTATTAATTGGGGCTTTGGCCACTCCTGAAATTCTGTATCAGAATCACTTCTTTGGACATAAACCCCATAATGTTCTATTATATCTTTATTTTTTCACATAGTTCTGGTGCAAAACGGATAAATTGTGAAAACACAAAAGTCACATACAGAGACCAGGACAAGGGGCAGTTTGTATATTCGTTCTAATATTACTAAACTTCAAAAAGAAACCTAAAAAAAACAAAAATAGTTAAAGATAAACGGCATATGATATATTTTAATTCACAACATGCCATTTTAACAATATATTTTTGTTGTAACATTTTATAAAAATTTCATGATTCACAAGCAGCTCAAATTAACGAAAGGTTAACAAAATCCCAAAAACTGAGCAGTCAGTTGCCCTGGTTTTACTTATATTGCCTATTATTAGAGAGACTGTTTTTACACTAATAGCCATAACATCATAAATGTGATTATTATTATTGCCCACTCTTAAACCTTCACTAGGACCCTCAAACATTAACTTAAGACAAAAAAATCTCACAATTCGTCCAAGTATTGAGACTTGAAGACCAGAGATAGACAATTTTATGTAGAAATTAAGAAAGGTAAAGAGGTATTTAGGAGCTGGACTTTTTTTAGAAGCCAGAATAAGACAGTTATACTTTAGACAGCTTGAGAAGTTGGATATCATCAGTAGGGCATGAAAAGGCTCACGTACATGTCAAGTAAAGTAGTGAATGGGAAACACTAAACAAAGGGTTGGATATCCAATGTCACAAATATTTGATGGGATCTATCAAGCAAAACATGTTATGAGTAACATTAGATGCTGTGAGGCGAAGCTTAAGTTCTATCTTAGATTCAAACAGGCCGAAGGTTTCTTCTCTAATCTAATCAATGGGTTTCATTGGCAAGAAAAGGTGGTCATCTTTTTTAACCAGGGCAAGTCCACACTAAGACCACACCGCATCTCAATAGATACAACCTTTCGTGGCTTGTGGAAAAATGAAGGTGACTTTCTTCCAGGCATATCCATTCTACATAGATGTGTTCACCTCTATCAGCTTCTGTCTGGTAGAAGGTGGCACCCAGAACATACAGTTTGTTCTGGTGGTGAGGGGAAGGCTTCAGAGGATGGTGTAGAACTGGAAGCTAAGAAATTACCCACAGGCCGGACTGGACAAACTCTAAAAAGCCACTTCGATAAGCAGTAACACAGTTCCTGACAATTAAATGCTTGGGATCAGTACACTAAATCAGTTAGACCAGTAAGTAAGGTGCCAGCTTACAATACATAAAACTACATATTGAATCAGAAGGGTGCATTACTTCTATATGCTTTGCTTAATCCAACTTACTGCAAAAAAGGGTTCAACATAAGAACATGTTTGGTAATACACAATTTTGAAAACACAACAATATTTTTTAAAACACATATATACACTTATAACCAATATATATATATATATGCATTAACCCATGTGATTGCCAAACAATACATTCCATTCCTTTATGTCAGATGTCAGAGTCAGTTATGTGTTGTGCATGTTAGGGGTGTTGTGCATGTTAGGGGTGTTGTGCATGTTAGGGGTGTTGTGTTGTGCATGTTAGGGGTGTTGTGTTGTGCATGTTAGGGGTGTTGTGTTGTGTTGTGCATGTTAGGGGTGTTGTGTTGTGCATGTCCGATGCCTTTACTTACTCCATCTTCTTGAAGGTTTCTCGCCCTCCTGCCACATAGCATTCTCCCGGCTGCAGGTCCTCCAGAGACGTGATCCTGTGTCCGTTTCTCGGGGTGTACAGGTTCCTGACCGCCCCAAAGGGAGCTTGCACTCCACCCGTCACATCCTTCAGGAACACTTCGAAAGTCCCCACTCGCTTTTCGTGGATCAGCATGCGGCGCCCGCGGAAAAACGGGTCTCCGTTTCTGTACACATGCACCGCCTTGACAGCGGGTTGCTGGGCGAGAGGGGCTAAGGTGCGCCCACCGCCTCCTGCAACTTGGGCCGGCTGCATAGTTTAACCGAGATCTGCAAAGGGCTACCCACCTTCCTTACATATACCGAGTCACCTGGCTCTACTTCCTAGATAAGTCCCTTACGAGGATTCCAGCACATCAGCAACTCTCAATGCAGCCAACACTCTAGTATATCTTCCCGATTCTATACGTTCTGATGATGTAGTTATTTTGTGGATACTCTACTACTATATGTTACTCCCTTAGCCTACATCTAGCCATTACACACAGTCCTGAAGCGCTATTCTTTACACTGCTCTATGAGTCTATGCTTCCACTTAAAGAATGCATGCATGCGTTGTTACTCCTTCTATAAGCATCTACTGCTGCCCACACAACCTCATCGGAGCAGAGAAAGGTCTGCTGTACGAAGCCAATGACACCTGCAGCTGTCTCCTCCCCGTGCCACCCCGGACCACACCTGCTAACTGTGCACAACTATACCCTCTCAGGGGTTAAAATAACATCCCCCGTACTACAAATCCTCCTTCTCCGGCGAGACTCCTAGCCCTCCCGGGTCAATGATTACTCAGACGCCTTTTCGGTTAAAGTGGCACAATGTTAGCACGGAGGGGTGTGTGTTTTCGGAGGCTTCCTATGGTTTCCATGGTAACCCCCCCCCTCTAGGTTGGTCACATGGTTTGCTCGAGGCCACGCTCGTTCTGCCATGTGCATGCTGGAGAAACCAGTGGTTATATCTGTTTAGTGCTGATATATTTAAGGCCAGCTGCTACTTATAAGTGTTTATACTATAAAAGCAACCTGTCTGCGGGTATTATGATTGTAATTATTGTTGCATGTAAGGTAAGGAAGTTTTACTTTACTGAGAGGGGGTAGATAAGTGGAATATGCATGGGAGAGACATCAAGAATGCTGAATTTAAGGCAAGAAGATCTGATTAAGATCTGGGTCTGGGCAGACTAGCTGAACTAGACTGCCCTCTATAAAACTAATATTGATCTAGGGTCTTAGTGGGGGGGGGGTAGTACCAAATCAAACGGTAGATCCAGGAAAACTGCATAATCACATAAGTGAATTCATAGACATTAACTAGACTCATGATGTCATTTCCCTCATGACATCATCAAAGGGATCGGAAACACAAAGTTAAAATAAAAATCTAGGAAACATTAGATTTTAGATTGCATCCAGTGCGTATATAATTGTGAAAACCAGCTGCGATAAGTGTGAATTGGCACAGGCTGATGGCATAAAACACAAGGCACCATTGTTCTGATATATAATACATCGTGTTTATATCAAGCATATTCCAAACAGTTTATTATTGTGTAAAACTGGAAACATAATAACAATAATAAGATTTTGTCATTTAGACAAATTTGAGAAGAAAAAATAAACATAAAAATCAGCCAAAGAATGCCGCTTTACTTTGACATCAGAATATATTTATTGTTAATATACTTTATTTTTTGCATGGGGTAATACCGGTATTTTTGAACTAACGCGTAGTCGCTCTTTGTAACTAATACTTTGTGGAATGTTCTGTAAACACACGGTGGCCGGTCTAGTGTTTCAGAGAACCTATCTTTGCTTTAACAGGGCTTTTGACCCCCCACTGAGAGTAATAACCGAGGGTTAACCATTACAAAAGCACACAGGCACTGTAAATCAACCTGTTTTAACCACAATATAAACCAAGCAGATTTAACCCTTTGAATCGCAAAGTTTTATTTTTATCGTGTAGGTTTAATAACACGGAAATGTTAATTTAATGAAATTTAATTTAATGAAGTTTTGGAAAGCAAGTATTGTAAGAAGGTTGAGTGCTAGGATTTCCGGTTCCCTAAGCAAATAAAGTACCAGCATACCCCTTATGCATGGATTTCAAATTCAGACAAAGGGAAGGGCCTTGTGGTTGTTCCAGCCACTAAATAAACAGCCACCTGCATAGCGCCAGCTGCATAGCGGTCGCTGCCGTGTGTAGCTGGGAGGGTGAAGCGCAGCGGGGTCATGTTAAAAGTGTTTATGCAGACTTATATTTGGTATGTGTGCGTGAGAGAGGCACCGTCATGACCCATATTATTCATACCCAAGCATTGCAGATTCAAATTAAAAGGCTTGGACGCACAAAATAATAAAGTATTGGGTTATGCTAACCAAATACATACTGAAGGGTAAGTGTGAAATGGCATTGCAACATAATACTAAATATTGAAGGCCTCTTCTTCTAATAGCTCACAACATCGCATTAAAAGTCCATCAAAAGCCCTGTCCCTAGCCACACATCTAACTATGACTCCTACTGTTGAGATTTATGTACTAATGCCTTATTGCAGATGTCGACAGATATGGTGTGGATCTAGAAGCCAAACCATATTTGTCAACACCTACAATAAGGCACTAGTACATAAATCTCATACAGTAACACACACTAACATTCTACACTCATGTACATGCATGCCAACACCATACGCTCTATAACACTATATGCTGACATACACATCCATGCTAATGTCATTCTGTAACATACACAACACCATACACTCTATTACCACACTCTTATACACGTGCACACACTGGCTAATGCTATATATAAAGTTACACTCTAACACTACGGACACATACACATGACTCCAGCACTAAACAGATACACACATACACACTGACTCTGACATTATAGTATATGTACACACAATCACACATACACACACATGTTCACATACCCCCCACCTTGCCTCACATCGCTGCCTATGTTCTGCCACCATGAAGACTGAAGATGAAATCAAGCGTTTGGAA
>VKOC01000006.1:10431675-10442637 GCA_009364415.1 Spea multiplicata | reverse complement strand
TGAGGATATTGCCTGCTTGTGAGATTTATTCGCACCTGGTCATATGGTTAGCAGTATGGAAGGGTTTAAGCATATAGAACCGTAGTGTAATAGAACCCAGCATGGCTTCCTTTTAAAGTTTGTAGCATCTCATAGATCTTCATTTATTTTGTTGTACCGGAAAGTTGCTTTTATATTTTTATTAAAGTTACATTATTCAAATTTTTACTATTATTATAGTTATTATGAGTTATTCCATACTCACTGTTTTACAGTTACTAACTGCATTATACATGTTTATAGAATATTTTGCAAAATATTCATACTATTTGTGTTATTACAGAACAGTTCAGTTCTACAGTATATGTCACATTGTATTCCTTGATTGATAGCTTTATATTTGACTATAAGAAATGCATATCATTCTACATATTGACACCGAATAATGTGAAGCAGTCACTCATAGCTAGGGTTGTTAAACATTGATACTGCGGGATTAACAAATGTTATTTAGTGTTGGCATTGTGCATATTTATCCAAATTACAAAGCCAACTGATGTTTTGGCATAAGTTAAAACTAACAAGGTTCCAAGATTACAAAGACTTTACAATAGGAAAAGGGTCTAAGTCTGAGGATCTGGATAAAATGTTGCAATTACCTACTCAATCTGCTTTGGAGTGATTTGTTTTGGAGTCAGATGTGTCCAACTAGCAATTTTACTACAACCTGACTTGTTCATTGAGAGGTCTACGGAAAATCTGTCCATCTGCTTCCTGGAAGACATTCTTCTGGTTTTACTGTGCATGCAATTCTGAAGCATGCCAGCATTTGGCATTTCCTCCATTTTATATGAAAATCTTACCCTTTTACTTAACCCCAGCAGCAGTGGCGACTCTAGAAACAATATATTAATTAATTAATAATTTTCACCATTAAATCATACCACTGAAAAAAACATTATATATATATATTGCCAAATGTAATGTGCTATGGAATGATACTTTTGTTATTGGACTAACATAATACTTAATCATTCAACATGGGAAGCCTGAAGCCACAATTTAGTGTGACTAATCCTTGAAATAAATAAATATTAGAGAGTAAATAACACAATACCTTAACTTTTCCACTAAATGATTTCAGGCCCTTGAAAGTTTTGTCCCCTGAAGTCACTACAACTTCAGGAGGGCATGTTATCTCTGGATAAGTATAAATTAAATAATTCCTATTGTTAAGTGCCAGGAAACAGATGACCAAACACACACACTAACACAGGCTCTGGCACACCGACACCGAGACACACACAACAGGACAGGCTGTGCCACACGGGCAACCAAACACACACACAGGACAGGATGTGCCACACCCAAACACACCACCACCGCCAGGACAGCTCTGCCACACCCACCAGTTTTCCAAACACACACACCAGACAGGTCTGCCCACACTGACACCCGAACCACACACCAGGACAGGCTCTTTTGCCACACTGACACCCGAACACACACACAGGCAGGCTCTGCCACACTGACACGCGAAACACACGACACCAGGACAGGCTCTGCCACACTGACACCCGAACACACACACCAGGACAGGCTCTGCCACACCAACACCTATACACACACACCCCAGGACAGGCTCTGCTACACCCTTTTTGTATAGATTAATGTGGTGCCTCCACACCCTTGTATGATCGCCTCCAGCCACCACTATTTGTATTAATGCCCCCAGCAAGCCCCTCCCTTTACTATTGATTTATGTGATGGCCTCATTGAATATATGCGTTAAACATGCATTTTTAACTACATAATGAGTACTTATCTCTTTGAAGTAAAGAGTATGATTGAAACATGATTTCAAAATTACAGCTGAACTGGCAGTTTTGTTCATATTAGACCCTGCTGACAATATATATATATATATTAGATCCTGCTGCTGATATATATTAATATTAGTCCCTGCTGCCGATATACATATACATACATATTAGACCGTGCTGCCGATAGCAGGTATAGATCAACACTTGTGATCTCAGCAATGAAGGTATATATCAAATAAACAGAATCAGACATACAAATCCTGTATTTGCAGGTATACAATAATAACATATGAAACATAGCATTGCAGATATGGATCTACAGAATAACACAAACCCAGCTTTGCAGGTATAGATCAATTGGAATTCACATAAAAACATGGCGTTAAAGGTATATTTAAAACCCCTAAATCCACATATTAACTCATGCGCTCCCTCATTCAGACAGGGCCGGACTGGGACTGAAAAGCAGCCTTGGAAACATTTGGAGACCAGCCCCATATAGTTTATCTCGCGGTCGAGCTCTATACCCCACATGCACCCTTATACATACCCAAGTCACACTATTTGCCAAATAGCTTTAAAACATTATTTTTATCACATTATTTATATTAAAATGCCAGAAAGCAAAAGTGTTAAAAGGCCCTAATAAATGAAATACATTAGACATAATGAAATCAAAACATTTGCTACTGATGAAAAAGTTCGATTTTATTCAGTGGAACAAAACAGTGATCACATTATTTTTCACGATATTCTTGTAAGAAACTTTTGGCTATTAATACCACCACAACTGTTCTAGCACTGCATCATCCAATGAATACCTCAGCCCAGATACATTATTAATTTTTTTTTAACTGCACACAGTTCATGGTGCAAAGTGGTCTTCCAGTGTGTTTATGTAAAAGGTCCTCTCTTAAGGGGGAAGGACTCTGAAACCAACTGGAAAAACGAAATTAGTCCTTACAACTAAATTGGGTTTCACTCTGAAGATCCCAACCACCGTTCAAGTGTCTGAGATGACTCCTTTGTGATAAGAGATGCAGATTAAAATAAGAGTAAATAACAAAATACCTTTACTTTTCTTCTCACTCATTTCTGGGCCTAGAAAGTTTTGTCCTCTGAAGTGACTACAAATTCAGGAGTGTGTTTTATCTCTGGATAAGTAAACATTAAATAAATCAACTTATTACTGCAGTAAGTACAGTGCACACCGACACCCAGACATACACACACCCAGACAGCCTCTGCCACACTGAAGCATAAAACATTATGTTCTACACTGCTTTGCCATTAACTCCCCCTGTCATTAATCCCCTTGTGTATTGATGCCCCAGCCAGGTCCCCCTTTAGTATTGATTACTGTCTTCCCCTCACAACACAACCTTGGGTATTGCCCCCTTTGTGCATTTATTCCCCCACACCCTTGGGTTGCCCCCCCCCGCATTGATTTATGTGATACCCCAGCTAACCCCCTCCGTTGATGCCCCTAACACTTTTGTGAAGCACACTTGTCTATTATTGATGCCCCCCACTGCCATGTGTATTACCCCAGCCACCCCCTCCTTTTGTATTTAATTTTAAAATTTAATGAAGGCAAACCCCCTCCCTTGAATATGGGTCTGCTTTCCCCTTTAACCCCATTACTATATATTGGTAATACTAATACCGGTACTTACGTTTTTGTTTTTTTTTGTCCTGCTCTCCTCGACGACGTGACAATCCTTTTCCTGTCACGAGGAACACTTCTGTGAGGCTGAGCCCGCCTCCTCGAGTATTACTGCACTGCGCCACCCCACAACACGTTCAACACAGCCACCATGTGGCTGCAGCGTAAGACAGCCGCTGAGCGGCTGCGAGCAAAATTCAAAGCGGCCACTGCGCGGCCATCACGCAATGCGCCGCCCAAAGGCCTTCGTCCCACCCCTTTAGTGGGGGTGGGACAAAGAGCAGCGGCAAGGCCATTGGACGGCGCGTTGTGTGCACACCAGCCGCTTTAATTTCATTAGTGGCCGGTGGAGGCGGACTGGCAGCCACGCAATGGCCGCCTTGAAGCTTGCTCGCAGCCGCTCAGCGGCTGTCTTACACTGCAGCCGCAAAGTGGCTGTGTTGAACGTGTTGTGGGACGAAGAGCTGCGGCATCGTCAGCCCGCCTCCACCGGCCACTGATGAAATTAAAGCGGTTGCTGTGCACCCCACAAAAGGGGTGGGACGAAGAGCAGCGGAAAGGCCATTGGCGGTGCATTGTGTGCACACCAACCCCTTTAATTTCATCGGTGGCCGGTAGAGGCGGACTGGCGGCCGCGCAATGGCCGCCTTGAAGCTTGCTCGCAGCCGCTCAGCGGCCGTCTTACAACGCTTACGGCCACTTTGAATGTTGGCCGACTGGGCGGAGCGGCCCACAGACCGGCCGGCCCATCGGGAAATTTCCCGGTATCCCGGTGGGCCAGTCCGGCCCTGCATTCAGACAATTCATCCACACAATAACTCATGCTCTCCCTCATTTAGACAATTCATCCACATATTAACTCATGCTGTCCCTCATTCAGACATCCACATATTAACTCATGCTCTCCCTCATTCAGACATCCACATATTAACCTCTGCTCTCCCCTCATTCAGACAATCCATCCACAATTTAACTCATGCTCCCCTCATTCAGACACTCAACCACATATTAACCCATGTTCTCCCTCATTCAGACAATTCATCCACATTCATCCCTCCCTTATCACTTTCTACCCCCTTTTCCTCCCTTATCACTTTCTACTCCTTCTCCCTCCCTTATCACTTTCTACCCTTTCTCCCTCCCTTATCATTTTCTACCCCTTCTGCCTCCCTTATCACTTACTAACCCCTCTCCCTCCTCTTTCCCTACTCACTATCTACCCTCTCCCCCTTTGTAGTACATTCACCTTTAAGTCCTGCAGCCAGAGAACGAAGCTTCCGTCTTCCTGCTCTGCCGCGGTGCGCGCTGCTTCACTGCTGAGCGCCGGATATGATGTCATGTTCCGGCGCTCAACATGAAAAAAAAGCGTTTGAGGCTGCCTGGGACTTGAAGTCCCATTGCGGGACTGTCCTGGGCAAACCGTTGGGTGGTTCCAAATTCGGAGGGGGGGGGGGGCTAATGATCTCATCAACTACAGTGAGCTTTATAAGCATGAATTAAAACATCTACATGGGTTATGGTTGTGAGTGAACTATCAGAGAAATAGATACTGGGAATTAAAAGTGGTTTGGGAACAAAGTGCCATCACCATAAGAACCAAGAAAATGCTCCCTTTAGTCTTAATTTCCCATTGGTGGCCACTGTGATAAGATCACTTTTTATTATAAAGCTCTATATACACAATCCATATTGTAGTGCTAACCCTATAAGCACAAGGTCACACTAGGTGTTGTGCCTTAGTATTTGAATGTGTTGATTAACTTTCATCTGTAAAGCTAAGGAAAATGTCTTTATCATGACTAGAAGAAAGATCAAGGATAATCTTCTCTTCATATGAACCTAAATGTATGGGAAATGAAACACTGTTTTGTTCCTACTATTAAAATGTGAAGGTGTGCTTTGTTATTCTTATGTTTTTGCAGGTTAAGCCTGTGTCCCATAGCAGAATCAATGTGTCTGCAAGATTTCGAAAAATTGTTCAAGAACCTTGTACTATTTTGTAAGTATTCTTTAGAATAAAAAATGTGCAATCTCTTTATAAGGCTTGTTTGTAATAAATTATATCGGTTTACCCTTACAGCTTAATTGCTAATGGGGACACGATGAATCCCGTTGTGCGTCTGCTGATACCCCGAAGAATTTTAGAACAGTGGGAACTTGTTCTTGCAATGGTTACAGAGAAAGTAAGACTCCGAAATGGAGCTGTGCACAGGTTTGTCTGACACTTACATTATTCATTGGTTATTGACGCTATAATACTATGCACAAAACACATGTGTATAATGTTGAAATCAACTATGTGGATATTACACAAAAAGTAATTCTGCTGTTCAATTTGACAAGTGGTCTTATTACCGTAGCAACCAGTGGAATAATCTTGCTGATTGGACCATTTCATTGGTGTCTATGGAGACAGGACCACTTTTCACACTTTGTACCTAAATTACTTTTTATTACATGTGTGTAGAAAGCATGGTGGTCATGGTATGGAGTACTGACCAATGCACGATCCTCCTCTGCTATGACACGCTTTTTCTAGGTCTCATTTGCCCTGGACTAGAAGCTCCCAATGTAACATTGCCTCCCGTGTCTCTGATATACATGACAGCAGCTGAAATTACCTACTGTGGGTTGTGAAGTAGCATGTAATACTCTACAGTAATGTCTGTATGTTTTATTAACTGCCAATGCATACTCAACCTCTGGTGTAATATTTAAACATGATAGAGAAGATCACTCTTTATTTTCCAATAGGTTATACACTTTAGATGGAACTCCTATCCAAGATGGCTCAGAACTTGAGAATGGACAGTTTTATGTTGCAGTTGGCAGAGAGAAGTTCAAAAAGTTGCCTTACAACGATCTGATTTTTTCCAAGAGTTCAGTGAGAAGAGCTCATGGGTAAGCGTGCGCATCATGATGAATATGTAACATAGTATATATATGTATATATATATATCTCTATCTATATATATATCTTGCTCCAGCTTCTACTTCCAGGTGAGAACTGTAGATTTACAGTTTAGTGGAAAGTGTTGCACAACCCTATGGGTTAAAGTCACTATTGCATACTCCCGTACTCTTTTGCTAAGAATATATGCATTGTTGCAGAACGTACTTAATGCAAATAGAAAACAAGCTTTATGCACTATTAACAGAATAGGAATTGGGAATTTCCATGAGTCAGCGTTCGTGGAAAAAGATACCCTTTATTATATATTCTGTGTGCTAATAGCTTACAAAACTGTAACCTACTGCTTCATCTTTGGCAGTGTTATTCTAGCAGGTGCACTATTATGTGCTGCTAGTATGTTTTTATATCTTATTCTCTAAATCACTGTGTAAAGGTAAAGTATCATACAGATATGGAATTTATCTACCCTTATGCCTATGGTAGAGTTACTATGAACTAATAATTCACTTGTTGAAATGTTATGAATAAAAAAATATATTTTCCCCACCATTAAATATTATTATTATTTCATTATTTCTTAAAAATATTTTAACATGGTTTAAAACCAATTTTTTTACAGTCTACAAAACTGCAAGTCCCTAAAATGAGTTAGAAAATGACATGGAAAATTATGTTTTCCCTGACATGACCATTTTATCATTAATATTTGATTTTTGTTAGCTATTCTATAATGGCATAAAATAATATTTATGTGCTTTCTAATTCCATTTAGCTCTAAAGCCTCTTCATTGCCTCCGATAAATGGATTCCGAAAATCAAAAGAGAATGTAAGTAAAAGACTACTTTACAGACGTGAGAAAACATGTTCATATACTACGAAATCTTGAGATTCCTAAAGAAACAATAATAATTATTTTTTTTAAATTTTTTATCATAACACAGCATGGTGTTTTTTCAGAACCTATGACATCTATGTATTAAAAAATGACTCTGATCTCTTGGTCGCTATGGTAATAAGTATTGAAACATAGTCTCCCGGATTTGCTGTCTAGAACGCCACCATTTCTGTAGCATTCGACAGGGCGTCACTTGGTTCAGTACTAAAACCAGCAACAGGGGGGATATGTGGTTGGAATAAATATGCACTAACGTGAAACTCGTGCTTGACTGATGTCAGGGTACGTTGAAGAGCAGCATTTGACTCAAGCTCTGCTCAGACAGCACAGAGACAAGGACAAATGCCACCGTGATTGTTTTTTCTCACCCTGATGATGATAACTATGGACATGACCATACCAAGAAACTCTCTGGGTGAAGTCTTGCATCCCTAGTTTTCTGGGTAGCATCCTCTTTCTCTGGCTAGGAGAGCGGCATTTGACTACCCACATGCCCTGCAGATGGCTTCATATTTTATACCACTTGCTAAAATATCCTCTTATAAGCTATTTAATGAAATCTGCCACAGTAATTGACCAAAAAAGTACAGGAGTTAAGAAGTTAATTTGAATCGGTTAAAGCACAAGAGCAGTGCAAAGGACATGGTACAAATGATTGGAAGAAGCTGTAGGGGATCTTATTATTCAGCAAATGTGCTTTGTAAGGGGTGTGAGTCAGCAAGGAGAGAATGTAGCTAATGTTTAACTGCAACTCCAACAGCACAGGATTTAGGTATACAACACCTGTCATAGGGAATTTTTATTATTATTAATCTTACTTCATCTTAAGTGTCTAGAAACAAGTGACGTATCCTTACCTAGGCCCACTAGACCTAGGCCTAGGGTGGCAAGTCTAGGGGTGTGGCAGCCCCCAGCTGCCAAAGAGAATAAGATTGCGACCAAGTGCCCCGCTGCTCAATGGGTCGGTTACAAGGGAGATCTTTGATCTCCCCAAATGGCCCATTTAGGCTATGGAGGCTGGGCCAAGTTAGCACAGACTGCACCTTTAAGGCACATAATTGATCTGTATTAAGGTTCAGGAATAAAAACAAAATTTTACATTTTGTGTAGCCTGTGACTTTGTTTTAACTACTCATTGAAGGCAATTCGATTTTTCCTCTATTTTATGTACTAAATAATACAAAATAAGATGAATCACGTGTATGAATTTGACCTACCGCATGGCTGTACATGGCAACCCAATAGTGTTGCCTGAAAATATTTTTTTCTCCCCTTTCAGGGGTCATTGGAAGGCAATTAATATGCCCTGTGCATACAACCTGTACTACCTTAAATAAAAAAATATAGAGTAGAATTGCAGGGATAGTATTTCAAATAATGAGGCAATTGTGCATGTGTGGTTTTTTGTATTGTTTAATAGCATGCCTTTTCATCTCAATTATAGCATGAAGTGGCAGTTCACGGTGTAACATATTCATTGTACCATGATTGCACTATGGATAGTGCCAGTACACGTAGACCTATATGATCCCAAGATCTGATAGTCTCCGAGTTCTGGTAATCTTGTGGAATGTATTTATTTATGCTGTTACTGGAGGAACTGCAGTAGCCCAGGGGCATTGCTTTATCCTCCAGGTAAAGGTGGAATATTTAAGTGGTTGTTAAGTCAAGCAATGTGATGCAATGTATGTGGCCTGTTCTGCTGCCAGGGAAACTTGCGCCTCTGTTGAAGAAACAATCCCATAGGCTCTAAATAAAGTAATCTCTATGGACAGATGGGCTAAGCTTTGGGGATCATGGGTGTTTAGGAACCCGCGTGATATGTAAACAAGTGTTTAACAGTGAAACTAATTGTCATCATATACAGGACTTTCTTAACAATGTTCTTGATTGGTGAAATCTAATTCTTTTACAGGAACAAGACTTGTTGTACAAACACTATAGACGCCTGTAAAAAAACGCCTTTAGCCTAATAAGACTTGTGTGACCCGAGGATGGTCTTGTGTTTCATGCTGTACTGTATATGACCTCTGAGATCCTGAAAGTTCTTCTATTTTGGCCTATTAATGGCATCACAACTAAAGATCCTTCGATCTTAGATCGTTTTTAAACATTGGCAATCTGATTTCTCACTACATCAGCAATCTATTAATTATGATTATTAATCATATCTTTAAAGAGGTACATAGGCCATTTTTTCCATTGATCGAAGACTGAGGCGCTGAAACTAAGCTTACTTACTATTTATCTTGATTTTGGTATTTATTATAGTGGTATCAAACATCGACATGGTTGTTCATTTAAAATACTTATGCCAAGCATATGATGTGTATTTTGCCGAAATATTTACATGAGCATGTTGAAAAGTTTTGGCATTTTGTTTGTTTTACAGAGACATGAGCGTCAGACCAAATCTACTGGAGGTTCCACTGACACTGTAGATAATATCATATCTCCCCAACCCCCAAAAGCAAAAGAAAAGAAAAAACATGAGCCACAAATACTGACCAAACCTGTTCAAGTGAGACTGAATAACGGACAGCTCGTTAACGAAAATTACCCAGATAATGGTAAGTGAAAAGCTACGTCGACTATATAGACGTTAAAGTGGTCAATTTCCTTTACCTGTTGTGAGAGCTAAAGACCACTTGGACCAAGACCAACATTCTTGGAGTTATAACCCAATGCAGCACGTCTATCATAAATTAATTTATCTTGGTTGGACTTTATGGAAGATAATGATTAGGATTGTGCCATACTTTAGCTGTAAAAACTAACCGAGATTGGTCCATGCCAAAAGAGAGCTGCAAAGGCACAGGTCTGAATTCATAGGCTTCTGTTTTGTTGGAAAGTCAAAAGGTAAAACAGAAGTGGTGAGGTAAACAAATTCTATATTGTTACAGCAGAAACTTGTAAAGTGAAAGTTTTTGATAAAAATTGCTCTTCTGAAGACTTTTTTTGATGGGGATTTCACCACCAAATTTAACCTTTTCTGCTTAAAGCAATAAACTTCCAACTCAGAAATCTCCCGCTATTACTTTGTGTGTTGTCTTTCTGTTACACATAAAATAGGTCACTGTCTATTGTGATTATTGACTATTAAGCCGTTACCAGCTGATATGTTAAGTTTGACACACATTTAAACATCCTGTCACTAAGGGCACCTATTCTGATACTACCCTCAGCGTATTTAGGTCTCTTGCTCCGTATTAGTATTCTCCATGTACCAGAACCCAGCTTTGCTCTTAAAGTTTGATTGTTCTTGTCCTTCTCCACCCCCCGGCCTGTCTTTAGTTACCGGTATATGTTTTAGTTCTTGGGTATAGTGTCTTTTCAAAGTCCACGGAGTACACACGGGCTCAACCAGTGGGGAAAAGTTAATGAAGCAGGTGAAGAGTAAGCCCTATTTTAGTGGCTTCTCTCCTCACCAAAGATCCAGACTATTATTTGTTATATGATTAGAATTAACAATTAACATTGTTAATACTTGCAGGTTTAAAAAGTACTTTAAAATGTACAAAATCAAAGTTGTTATATTAACCCCTTAATGACAAAGCCCGTACATGTACGGGCTCTAAATGCATTGTTTTTTAATGGGTTTAGGGACCGCCCATTGTCTTTAAGGGGTTAAAATAGTAAATTGAAAAGTTTCTGCTATATAAGGATATAGTGGAACAAGGTCAA
>VKOC01000006.1:10406765-10431575 GCA_009364415.1 Spea multiplicata | reverse complement strand
TTGATATAAAATGAGTGTCATTTTAGGTGTATAGTCACGCACAGTTGACAATGATGTGAAGATTAAAGTGGTCTTTTAAGGAAAAAGAATAACACAACAAGATACAACTGATGCCAAAAGGAAATTATCTTATTTTTTACATTGATTCTTTTTTCCAAAGGAAGTCTACAGCCCGGTTAGATTTTAAATTGATTGATTTTGCCATTGACCCCTGCGGAATGTCAAATTTCACATTTATATGGAAATAGTACAGCACACAGGTGCTTGTTATAAGCATTTTATCACAGTGAGAGAATACAGTGTTATTTCTCCTTATATTTTCTCCTTTGCACTAGATCTGTCAGAGACCATTATTTCCACTGAAGCCTGACAGCTGAGGTTAATACAAAAGCCAAATTAGTCTTTAAAGCAGGATATTCAGCCTTAAATTAACACATAACTAAGCCCATGTGCTCGAAGAAAGGGGAAAAAAAGCTAAAAATCTAAAGCCAATATGTTTCCTCAAAATTTTGATATTTAATTCAATGACTTAATCAGGCAAATGGAACTAGTGCCAGATCCCCGAAGGTAATAATGTAATCAGTTAGACTTCCAACTGGATAAATTCAAACAGCTATTAAGGTTTATCATGCCTTGCAGCATTAAAAGAAAACTGAAACATAGGAGGGCTTCTTGCTGCTTACTGAACAGTTGGAGTCTTTTTCCATTTCGATTGTGATTTGATTACCACTGTTGCTGTTCATTCTCCTTCAGCTTAGCTTTAATAATGACTTCTGCAAAGGGTAGAATTTCGGGGTGATGGAAATTCCAACACTTGCTATAGATAAAGGATTTGAGGAATTGCAATTACCACATCCCGCTACAGCATTAAAACCATAAAGAAGAATAGCAGTGTTTTCGACCTAACTAAATATAATACAGGATATGCATTTTTAAGGTTTTATAAGCGCAAAAAGCAATAATAAATATCCTCTTCTAATTATAGCTTCACAGCAGAGATTAACTTTGGCAAACACATTTTAATGGGAAAAGTTGAGTCTGATTATATAGATTATATTAAATATATAATAAAACATAATTGTATTTCTTTGTGTTCTTATCCAAGGGCAGGGATCAAAGGATATTTCTATTTTTTACAATATTTTACAATATACAAGGATAAACAATTTATCTACGTCACCAGGCTGCATCTTAAAACAGAGAACATAACATATAGCAGTAATCTATGGTAGCTGGAAGGAGGTAGAACCTACTTGAATGTATAAATGAGTCTTACAGAAAGTCAAATGGGTATAAAAAGTAGAAAGTGTTGGGATGGATCCTGTCGGACAAAAGACAAAGCAGTCGTTAGGTCTTTAATTATTTAATTAGAGAGCAAGTGACAGAGATCCAATCCCCATAGGATGGCAGTTTGTTGCCCCTTTTGATATATATATATATATATATATATATATATATATACCCTACAGTTACATAAAAACTCACCGTTTTGTTCAACCACCACATTTATAAACAAAACCGCTTATTTAACCCCTTAAGGTCAATGGGTGTTCCCTAAAGCCATTGAAAGCAATGCATTTTTTGTCATTAAGGGGTTAAACTACATCTTTCAATTTGTGTTATAAATCTGAAACCCTTACAGTTAATCTTTTTAAATATTGCCTAGCATACATCCCTGCTTATTATAGAATTAATATAAAAAAAAAAGGTTTGAATGCCATTAGTCTGTAAAGAAAAGGTAAAACATTTGGCTTTCTACTTTGGATGATTAATAAACGCAGATGTTATCAAACTGTTATGTGAATGCATTTCGGTTTCACAGATATTTTTAATTGTGGTTTTCAAAGAAGACATATTCAAGTACTTATTTTTATGCTGTCTCCTGCTGGGTTCCTAATGCAGTCCTTGGAAACACACTTTAATATGCTGAAAAATTGGCCAGATATATGAAAGTGTTTATGCATAAAGAGTTTTTTTGCAAATTAATTGACATTATTTGCATGTGATACTTTATCTTTAAGTGAAAATTTTAGTGCTGTGCAAGGTTGTTTTTTTACCCTAAACTTTTATGCTTAACTCAGCATGGCTGAAATAATAATAATGCAATATATATTGGGGGGGGAAACAACAGTGAGAAAGTAACATGGTAATTTAGGTTGAAAAAAGACACAAGTCCATCAAGTTCAACCTTGCCGTTTATCTGGAAAAAGGAAAAACATAACTAGAGATTTTCCAATCGCACTGAATCGTGGGTAATGAATTCCACATATTTATTGTTCTTCTGTAAAGAACCTTTTTTCACTGCAGTACGAGTGTCCATCGATGGATCATCACTGTTGAGAACAGTGGGAAGGCATGTTGCAAGTAATGAAAGGTAAGTTAATTCGTTATGAATAGTTACTAAGGCAAGCACTCAGACAGCATTACTTTTAATATAGTTAAGCTTTCCTTGATCTCAAATTTCACTATTAAGTAATTCGAAATTGGTAAAACGTGTAAGTAAACAACAGCTAAGCTCTTACATCCCTAACGCCCATGAATATTTGCATTATAGTAGATTGAATTCTTGGCTTTTGCGGTGCTCATGGCTTAGGGTTATATATATATGTATATATATATTATAATATATATATATATATATAAATATATTATATATATAGTATATGCACACAGGTAGGTAAAACGGAATTAGAGATATATTTGACCTGTGTGGGGCTTATGTCATCCGTTTCTGTCTGGGAGATAATATAAAAATGGTTCATGCAGTTCATAAAGCACAACAGTAGAAAGATACTATAAGAACGTGTTTTAAAAAAAAATACAGTCCATTCTTCACCCGTGGTATCTATTTTTGCGTGAAATAGATATACTGTTAGTCAGTTATTCCAAGCAATTGAGCACTTTTTGAATCCTGAAGAGAATTGTATCCTTGAGTAGGAGATATGCTCCAGCATGCAGAACTAAGCGATCATCATGTTTACAGAATGTACTGTGGTTCCCCGGTAGTCTTTGGAACTTCATGTTCCAGTAATTTATATTTCTATCACTTAATATTAATATGCTTATAACCAATGACCTGCATATTGGTGGTTTAAGTCTATGAAGACAGAATAAACAAGTTAAGAAGTCTTAAACTATGGCAGTAATGTTAATTGGGAGGGACAAATTGGCGAGACACTTTGTTTAAGACAAAGATCTTTGTTTAAGATCTTGTATTAATGTACAGGCACTGTTCCTTATAGAATTTTATTTAGCAAAACTATGTACAATGCATAAACATATTCATCTATCATGTATGTGACACATACACAATGTGAGCAGGGCAAGGGTATTGCCCACTTATAGCTAAAACTTCTAATACATAAAATAAATAAAAAATGTAACCAATCACCGACTGCTATCGCTAGTCCGATAGGTCAGATTTTTTATTGATTTATGTATGTTTTACCAGTTTCCACTACCTATTTCCATCTTTTCCTTAGTTGTGTCTGCTTATGCCCCACCAATTTGGGCCTACCATGCAAATTGTGAAACGTTTGCCCCGGCCATTTTAAGGCCTAGACTATCTATAAAGTTGATTTATTTTTTTGTATGGAGAGTTCAGGGATGCCTGGGCTAGGGTATAAATCCGCAGTTACTGAAAGTAGTGCTGTTTTAGTATTAAATGGTAGTTTATGTTTTAACAGACACGTTTTAGAGGTTCCGTAGAAGCGTATCACGGTGGCACAATGAAAGACAACATTTACCGCAGCCACTAATTTAAAATATAATAATTGCTTTTAAATTTGTATGATGAATAATCCCTTTGTGTATGAGGTTTCTCTGTGAGACTTTTCCTGTACTATTAATTGCTGGTTTGGGTTGGAGACAATGGTAAAAAAAAAAAAAAAGTCCTTAAATAAATGTACCAGTTTTATGAAACTAATTACATACAGTAATTAGAAATCGTACATAGGGTCTGCAAAGTTTTTTAAGCTATATTAAATATAGGAAAATCACAAAGGTTTATTTTCAAAAAAGTAGATTTAATTTCTTAGACCGAGTGACATAATTTGTAGGATATATATAAAAATCAGCAGGGAAGGTGGCATTAATGAAAAGCATATTTTGTGTAATTACTATGAAAAGTTAATTCTTAATTACATTAATGTAGGTTTTGGAACAGCTCCACAGTCTGCCCACTTATTTATAGCAGATCAAAAAAAGACAAAATGCCAACACAACTGTACAAGGCAATGCATGGAAAAATCTAATTGCTGTGGTTAGCTTTTATAACCTTAAGTGCAGTACACTTCCAGGAAATAATAATGAAGTGTTGTGATCTGTGTTCTTTTTATAGAATTCTGTGTAATTTTAATAAATACATGTTGACCAATTTTCTATCTTTTTCACCAGCATAAAGGGGGGATTTTTGCACTGGTTTTTATATTCTGCTATTGGCACCATGCGGACTTCTCATTTAATTTAACATAGCGAAAATGGAATAAAAAACAGCAAATGTAGCAGAAAAAATATTGCTAAAACTACAAGCCAGTCTCCGTATTCTTTACAATTTAGTATTGTAAATAATATTTTTTTTAATTAATTCTAAAACAAAACTGTAGTTCAGATTATTATTATTATTCATTGTATAAATGCCACAATTTATGGTGTACTTACCATATTGTATAGGCATAAATCATGGCCTTACTCATAGCAGAAAGAAAATGTCTATTTGCATATCAGTCATACTGTACCATATCTTTATTATCTTTAGGTGAGATGAAACATGGTTCAGATTGGACTGAATAAGGGCTGAGTTTGCTGAATTCATGTCTAATAACTATTGCCACATGAAGAATGCATTTTTGACCATTTGAAATTAGGAACATATGATCATTATAGTAAGCATAAAGCGTTATGCCATAGTTTACAAGGGCTCAAGGTCATGTCAACTACATCTTCAAGAACCTATGTTGCTGTCCTCTCTCTAGAAATCTGCATTACCCGATATCACCATTTTGCGATAATTTATGTTACAAGAGTGCAGATTAGCTATTATAACAACATTTATTTGTCAATCTCCCTTGTGGCTTGGACGTTTAATACACGGCATAAATCAAAGTGTGCATTTATTTCTATCATTTAGTGATAAAAATGATTTCATCCTTTATATAGATTGAAAATGTGAACATGGCCTGCAGACATAGAGTGCAATTTTCTGTAAAATTGGTAATCATTATAAAACACCGTTATATGTGTTTTTATCATGTTAACATTTTGTATTCTCATGTTTATGGAGTTTTCTGTTTTAACGCTTTCTATAGAATGGCCAGTAAAGGTTTTTTCATTCCTTAAAAGAAGAAGTCCCATAAAAAAATATATATACTGCTATTTTTGTTCATTGGACATTAAAATCCAGTGCTGCATACACTAACATAGATCAACACTTGATTTTTTCCCCAGTTTATTTACAATAAACTGCCTATATCATAAACAGCAAAAGGTCACGATTGTAAGTACCATAGTTGTGTGATGATTTGGCTGGCTTTCCTTGTTCAAACACCACATTGTGCTGATTCTTTATGGCAATGCTAAAAAAAGTCATGCGTGTTCCATGAAATCATCTCCTCTGTACACTCATTAATCAGGATATGTGTGATTAAGACCATTTATTCTTCTGTTATAAGTAAGGTTAACTTAATGACACTTTTAGAATTTCAGTGAAAAAAGAAAAATTGAGTTATACTCTCTGTGTCTTCTCACTGTTCCCGTCAGCCGTGCCGCCATATCGGATTGAAACCGTCAGAATTGAGGATATATGATATATGATACATTTTAGATGATGCTGGAGTCTGTTCTGGCAACTGGGAAGGTAAGTAGCAACTGTACTTACCTTACTTATAATACAAGAAAGGTGTTCTTAATCATTGATAAACAAAAATAACTTTACTGTCACTTTTAACCCCTGCTTAGTAAGGGTATAGTTCGCCTAAAAAACTTTTTTTTCCATATGCTTATTCAAATAGGTAGTATTTTTAGTGTACTTCCACAATTTATAATTCTTTTCAAGTATAGCTACAGATTTTTATAGGTATAGCCCATTACATCATATGATATAATGATAAAAATGTGAAAAAGTTTGCCCAAATAATAAAAATAACAGAAGTTTTATGCCCTGACTCCCCCCTTTAGTAAATGTATTATGTACATACATGTAAATTGCATACGTAGCCCATTTAGGTTACAATACACAACATATGGCAGGGTAGGCACACATACTATATGGCTTAGATTTCTAAATATACTATAGAAACACTGTCTAAGAGAGACAATACTGACTTTCAGCATGTGGTGAGCCTAAAGTAAGAGCCAATCAGAGCACACATTAAATAAAAAATCTAGAATTTAAAATTACTTTTTTGACAAAATCCTTCTGTACACTTTTCTGACTAGGCCCATTTTGATTTTTTCTCCAATAAGCAATGTAAAGGGTATATAGTATGTGTGTGCTGTTTGGCAAACAATTGTGGTAATAATTCACCAAACCCAGGAAAGAAAAGTGTTGATTTTGCAGTCTAGGTGCATCCTTTATGGTTGTAACCTTATCATCAGTTGTTTTGATGTTGTAATTATTAATCATATAACCTGAAAACTCCACGTTGTATTTTAAAAATTCACATTTCTCTAAGTTTACCGATAACCTGTAGTTCAGTAACCTCTGTAAAACAGATTCCTGTCATTCTGGTCATTCTCCCAGTAATGAGTATGTCATCAAGTAAACACTGTGTGCCAGGAATTTCAGCCCAAATCTGATCCACAGTTCTCTACCAGATGGAAAACGGTGGCGGAATGCCAAAAACCTGTCAATGGTTAACAGTTATTAGGACTTTCCATCTAGTTTTATTCAGTTGGTGATTATGAATAGTGATAGTGAATCTATACTTCTCATCCTACCAAATTTGAGAAGAATTACTTTGTAACAATTTCTGGTCTTGCTCTTTGATGATTGAAACTGCTACCTCATTTCTTAATCCAAACCTTAATGAAATATTGATATCAAGATTTCCACTGATCAATGTCAGGGTTAAAAATTTCTTGTTAAGAACGTCCGTTAGTTGAACCTGAACATTGGGGGTCAGGTATGTTATTGACAATAGGTCTGACAATTAAACCCTCCTGACCTTGCCTATTGTTTTTTCTGCTAAACCACATGACCAAAATGACATTTTATTTATAATGGACCAGCTATTAATAAGGTATCTTTTTTTCTAAAACTATATGACATACAGTATATATACATGAGGGGCGTTAAAAAAGGAGTAGAAATTGGTGGTGTCTAAGCATGTCATGTGACTAGTTCTGTCTGGCAAGCCCTTGCAGTTTAGTATAAGAGCTTTCCTATGGGTTGAAGATGGCACCAAAGAGAAACAGAGTTTTGTCCTACGCTTTCTGTGGGCAGAAGGTGTGCAGGCAGCACAAATTCCTCTTCCCGTGTGTGCTCAGTTGAAGAGGTTGCAGGAAAGCTGAATGTGAGTGTTGGATCTCCCTATGTCCTGTTTCATGACAGCCTTAAGTTCAGTAAAGTGTGTGCCAGGTGAGCACCCAAACAGCTGACAGAGGAACAAAAACGCAAACGACGCTTAGGCGTTTGTTCCTGACACATGGCCCAGTATCTTGAAGAAGGTGATGATTTTCTGCAGAAGATGAAACGTAGGTTCATCATTACGAGCCTGAAAGCAAATAGTTTTAAAAAAAGTGTAGAAACTTTTTGAACGTCCCTTATATATATATATATATATATATATATATATATATAATGGCACATATTTCTTAAGTAGTTATTATTTAAAATGCTATTTGGGGGGCACTGGAGCATAGTTAAATAGTAGTGAAATGATATAGTCACTGTCTTATGGTGAGGCAAATAATGGAGTTATTTTGTAATATAATGATCATGATGTCTAGATTGGCAATTGTGGTCTTGAAAGTGCATAATGTAGTTACAGTGACCCAAAGTGACTTCATTTCATGCACAGCAGGAAAAAAAACAACGTAATTTAATCATTTTGATATATCATTGAACATGGCACTTGCTACTCAATTTTTATTAATATATAACACACAAGAAAGCAGTATGCAGTAAATATTTAAGATGAGTGATGTTTTATCTCTGGCCATAAAGTATGGTATGATTTTTCTCTTGCCTTAATGGCCACATAGGGAACATTTTCATATAAACCATATTTTAAAAATAGGAGAGCCTTAATTATGGATGCAGTCATATTGTCGCTATAATTAAAAACTGCAATACTCTTTACCAGATTGCCACTCAAAGGGTTACATACTTAGCTTCTGTAAATGTCCAATTTCATTTTATTTTTGCTGTCATACAAAAATAATATTTCGATTATGTAAACGGAACAGTGCTAGTATCAAGTACATTTACTTGTGAGAGACACTATAGTGTTAAGTTGTAAAACACTAGCTACTTAGTAAATATCTTTTAGGTATAATTTGTGTTTTAATATAAGTCAACCATATACTCTAGTATTTGTAAGTAAGTAAAAACTCTTACTTGGCACATTGTTTCAAGCTGTGCTTTTCAAATTATTTTTATAGCTGTATCAAGTTACTTTGTTGCCAAGGAAACTGCTGGTTTGATGCCAAAAGATACTATTTAGGACATACTGTGAAAAGCTTAACAAATAAAAAAAAAATGTCTGACATGAAAAACATCATGTCAAATTTATCTCTGCTGCGTAAAACCTATATGTCTCTATGTCAGTATTGTAAAATACTTTATCTCTCAATTTTCGGTCTTAGCATTTTTTATGCTGTCTGGCCATTTCTTTCAATATAATAACACAATTCACTTACATTTTGTACTCAAGGAGACTACTAGAAAAAGTTAGAAAACAGGCTTTCAAACAGCTTTACAAGAACAACAGAGTGGTTTGTTAGATGCCAGTCTATTGTATGTCTGCTTTATAAAATAAGATTTAAAGGGAATCAATGCTTATTGTCCAGTTCCAGAGAATCTTTTACATCCATCTCCTATTAAACGATATACATCTGTTCCTGACATATTCGATTATTAGCCAAAACGTGACGAGAGTTGTTCTTCTATGGCTCTTTAGTGCTCTTGTAGCTTTCTACTTTGTGTATTTTCTTATCTGTTTCCTTGCTGTACTCGCTTCTTGGCACATGGTCATAGTGTCACGGCCATAGTCTTTCCACAGTGTACGTGATGGACCACCGACTACTGTCCACTCAGAGAAGTTTGTGTCCCTACTGTCCTACCTAGGGAGATCTGTTGCATCATGGGTGTTAGCGGATGCAAACAATGTACTTCCCCCCTACATTGCTAACTGAACCGAAGCCAACTATATGTTTTTTTATATCTTTTAGCATAATAAATCACATTTAGTTGCATGAATTTGTTTCTGGTGTTATGTTATTTTGGAATGTAAACTATTTTTGCTGATATTTTGCATTAGCGTATATATCTAATTAGCATAATCTACCTGGTTTTATGATATTCTTCTTGGCCTATACTTCTTGCATTTTAGTTTTAATATTTTAAGGCACCTGTAATCTTTGCACAATGGAGGAACTATAATGTAGATCTGGCCCTGGGTTGTGTCTCTGTATCGTTGATTAGTGTTCATGATCTTGTGCCTGGTGTTAATGCAAATCTGTCAAAATGTACATAAGAACATAAGAACCCATGTATATACTGGAACCATGATAAACCATCAATGTCCTTCATGGGTCATAAAGCTCCCACGTTAAGGGAACAATCTGGTCCTCAAAATTGTATTATTATTTGAATGTGTGTTGTCTGTTGACTGCAATGCATTTTACGGCATGTAAACAGGTGCAGACATTTCTTAGCTATGTGTCTTTTTTTCATCCACTGCTCCCCTTGAAACCAGAACATGCCTGTAAGTTAACTTTTTGCACATAACTTCCATTAGAGTTACTGAAGTACAGCCAGATCTAATGAAAGAACAGTGTTCAGTTGGAATATACGTGAATGTTGTTGCTCATTCATTTAAATGGGAGCTCAGCTCCCTTCCGCAAGGAGTTCTGCTGAGCATGTGCAAGAAGCACATTGTAGTATGCTCCGTACTTCCAGCAAAGGCAGCTTGAGAAGCAGTAAAATGATACAGAGGTATTGTTTTCTAATTTTTGTGCTAATCAAACTGTACACAGTTCTAAGCAGCTCTGGTATTTAGTAAATTCACCTGTGTGCACACAGTAACATGGTATGTATGAAAATAAAATAGCAAGCTTTAGATCACATAGTGTGGCATAATTAAACTTGAAACCTAGTTATGATAACTGAGAAACAAATATCATATATGTTGGTATAGGTTGTGTTCAACTAATGCCACAGATTATAAGAAGTTTAGGGTCTCAACATCTTATTAAGAAGGTTAAATTACCTATCACTGGCTGCAAAATAGGGTT
The DNA here is from genome assembly GCA_009364415.1 of Spea multiplicata. Taxonomy (NCBI): domain Eukaryota; kingdom Metazoa; phylum Chordata; class Amphibia; order Anura; family Pelobatidae; genus Spea; species Spea multiplicata. The sequence goes on along the minus strand of VKOC01000006.1, from coordinate 10,421,120 downwards.
ACCTCTGCTCGTTAAGTAAGTGTCCGGTTCCCAATGATGGGATATAGGATCTGATGAGGGGATGAGACCAGGAGAAAAAGAGGTAGAGCTACCTATAGGGTTATACATGCAGAGAGTGGATAGGACATAATACCTCCACATCACCCCATACTTACAGACCAAAAGGACTAGAATCATAGCAATTGCCATCCATACTTGAACTTTTGGTGCACACTCAGAAAACTCCCAACTATGGAAAACATGTTTTCAATTACATTACTTGATAGTTTCATACTGTGATATCCATCACAACTATTATTTCACCTTTAAAAACCAAGATTTTTCATTTCTTCATGCTATCACTAGAAGGTAAATGTCAGTAACGGCAAATTCTACAATACTTGTGACTCAAATCCATGTTTGCGAAACCAAGTGGTTGAATTTTCAGCTCTGTAGAAGTGGAAAAAACAAGCTCATTTTACTGCACACAATAATCTAGTAAAATGATTGGAATTCAGAAAGTTTGGAGGTAGCATTCCGTTTAATGTTCCATTTATTTTCCTTTGACACACTTGACATGTTAGTTTTATGTTCAGGTCTGGGTTTTGTTACGGTCATACTTCACGGGCATAATGGTTGAAATATTCTTCAGCTGTCTCTTCCTACTGCCTGATGATGATGTCCTTTGAGTATAAAACTCACATTTCTCAGCAACACGGATCTGACACCGAATCATTTACTCCTTTGATGGACTTTGTTTTCGTGTATCAAACATATTTCATTATTGAAAACACATCTGAAATTCTGTAAATGGGCCATCCATTTATTTAGGAAATCTCCCATGCCAAGTAGCAATTTGTTATATTCTCTATATATGTTAGAAATTCATATTACATATGTCGTTTTATTATATGATTTTCATACGGATAGGAAATGTTATGAAACATTGTCACGTGACTCAATGAAAAGTGTTGGTCAAATAGTGTATATTACCCAACGTCAAATTTCTTTGTAAATGTACACTTTAGTTTGCATATCTGCTTCATATATATCCATCGGTATTAACTTCTTAAATTGTTCTATCATGTCTTTTATAACCTCCAATCATCATCTACTTTTGTTCTTCCTGTTTCATCTATATACTTGAAAACAAGTTCCATAGTTTTATGTATAGATTTTATAGTTTTATTATATATGTATATATATATATATATATATATATACACCCATATGCACATACAGTATATTGAATAGTCTCTTTTGCTATGTTACAGTAAAATACACAAACCTTGTGGCAAGAGGGAGCTAACAATCAGATGTGATAGCGATATAGGAAAAACAGGAACTCCCTCTAGTGACAAACAAACATAGCATATCCCTAAGTAATAAAATCATACAATGACACCACAATAAACTAGTTAATATACATCCAAAGATTTTCAAAAATGCTAAAAAATGTTGAGGCTTCTTTTCTAGGAATATTAAACAAATTTTAGATAATTCTATAGCTAGATGGTTAAATTGACATTACATTATATTTAACATTACAAAAAGATACAGACGCCACTTTCATAGTAGCATTTTGTATTTTAATTACACCTGTACTGAAATTAACAAGCTTTATTAGTTCATAATAGTCTGGAGCTTGCAGGTAAGTCTATCATGAAGGGTCACATGAGTGACCTGCTCTTGCAAGAAGGGTTGAGATGGTCCTCTATAATACATTGTTAAGTCAGTGAGATAATTTTAAAGAAATCTTCCTATATTAACTATGAATTATGTTCACTGTGTTGCTTTTTTTATAATACTCTTTTTGTCCAGTTCTCCTACATAATCTTGATTTACTAGACTAAATTTGGTGAACAGATAGGTAGACGCCTGTCAACAGGTAACTGGAAGAGGTGTCCTTGTATATTTCAGTGCCTGTATTTATTGTGAAATGATTACACAAACACCACAACTAACTCAACCTACATTGGTTTATTAATTTCTATTGTTAGTGACATCTACCCCATAAGGAGCACAACAAACACAAACACACACAACTGGTGTAAATAATAATGCCTAATTAAAAATTATCTGTACAACTCTTCCAAATGGGGTGCACATTCCTATAGAATAAAGGCTAAGCAGTAGTACAGACAAGTAATGCACTCACATTTCCAAGGACATAAATGGGCTCATTGTAAAATATTCACATTTCCTATGAAAGGCTAGACATATCTGTAGTGCTTTAGGGGCTATTAGGACAGCGATGGGTATACCTCGGAACTTCTCAGGGCAGGCTACTCCGAAATATCTCTCTTAATGACTTCACAGGGGGCTAGCTGTTTTTAGAGGTTGGGGCTTGCCCCAGACAGTCCAAAGTGAATGAGGAGTAGACTGGGGAGTGGGCATGGTCAAACATCATACTACTGCCTAAAAAAACAGCACTTCAACTAGAGAATTAAGGGGAATTTAGTTTATTAAAATCCTTACTGTAATAATGTCAACTATCTATATGACTAATACTTTAATTAATAATTAAAACATGAATGAATAATGTTAGTACTGAAAGATTGGTATTACTAATATAAAATAAGCATGCAATATATAAAATATTAACATAACTAATGTAATATTATTAGATAACTTATCAATGTAACAATGATATTAATCCAAAATACAACATTAAGATTACTAATTTGATATTGAAACAGTCATTCATCTATAACTACAATTAATGTTCAGATCAGTAATTCAAATGTAAGGATAAAAAAAATATAAGAAGACATAACATTTATATCACCAATGAAATTTTGATTGTGTAGCATATAGATTCTGCAAACCTTTTCTCTTAAAAAAATAATCCTTATAAGAATTTCTTTTTTTGTCACGATAACATTTATTTATTGCAGATTTATGAAATTTGATAATAGAAACGTACAATACAATAATGTAACCCTAAAGTAGCACCAACCTTAATTATCATTAGGCAGTGGTTATTATTTATTTATTGATTTACTGTATATAGCATCATAATATTTAGTACCTCTGTAAAATAAGATGTGTGTATTTTGGTGCTATGTATATATATAACATATTTTAAAAAAAGTCATATCGCAAGAGTAGAGCCCAATGCTCTAATGCTTACGGAAAGTTATAATATTTTTGAATGTATGACTATACATATGGCATCATAAAGATATGACAATATAAAATATGACTTCATCACTGCTGTAATGACTTCAAGTCACAGCTTGAGTTTTCGATAAATCAGATTCAAAGACCCATATAATGCTCATTTCTACCTTCAATAGCAATCTAGAATAATATAAATGCTATACTTCTCTTGCTTTTCCTTCATAAATAGCAAACATGAAAAAAGGGTTTCACCTGCTGCTCTTGACAAATTATTTCACAATGGTATCAAGCGCTTGAAGGAGAAGATTTTTCCATTTAAAAAGACAATATCATTTTGGACAAAAAAATGAGCGTGCACAGGGAGTATACACTTCTTGGACATGCGTAACACTGATATTTGCATACATGAGACCTAGAAACAATCCCTTCATATACAGATCCATTGATATTGATATGCGGATATCTAAAGCTTTGTATAATAATGTAAAAAAATATTAATAAAGATGGTTGTGGTTTGCTTTGAGTGATGGCGGTAGTGAGGTGAAATACTATGCAATTCAAAGTCCATGCATACCGCAAACCAATCATAATTTATTCTTGCCATGAAATGGAATACAAAATTATTTGTTGTTTAGCTGTAGGACATGTTTCACCAGGATAGCAAATAAATAAGTACGGTACGCTGACTTGGTAAGGTGACTTCAGTAAGAAAGCACTTCTGCATGTCAGTAAGATAAACTAGCACAAGTAGAATGGCATTTGTGATCCACAAGGGACAAGGAAAGTTCAGGGGTGAAAGTCATCTTTTAAAATATTTTTTTTTTCTTGCACATTTTTTTCTATTTTTCATATGCAGCTGTTAGAATACAGCTCACAATGTATGACAATCTGTACAAGCACGCTTTCGTTTTTAAACCAAGTACATGCAATGTAACATACCTTAACAGTAGAGATCTTCAGATTCTACACGCAAAAACAAATATTTTAAGAAGCTAAATAATAAAATTGAAAGTTATTTTATGCAATATTATTTTTTTTTACTATCTTTTAAACAAAATAATGATACCGGATGCACTACCACACAACTCCTGGTGACCATCCTTACTAGGTGTCTGATGTGATGTCATACTCCAGAAAGGTACTTTTCTTGATTTCTTTCTGTTTGGCCCATCCTGACTTCACCAAACAGCTTCTCTGGTGTCCTGACCCAGCTTGCCTTGGCTATGCTGCATCTCTGGTTCCTGGCCTAGTTTCCCTTGACTAAGCAGCTTCTATTTGTTTTCTGGGACTTGCACTGTATACACTATCCAGCTACTTCTCTACTCTGCTCCAGAGTCTCTGACCCAGCCTAGTAAGCCTGACACTATGTCGTGGACCCCAGTTATGTTGATTTAAATAAATTCAATTAATCATCAATGTGGCTGAGGAGCTCATCTATTCCATTAGCAGTACTTTTATGTTTGGTGGCTGTAGACTGGTGTGCTTCTTTCATTTGACTTTAATTTGCGTGACATAACCAGCAGGGGTAGCACCTACTGATTCTTCACCCTATAAATGAGGCTATAATTTTATAATATATATCAGGCTATGAAGTTTCACTTCCATGTGCCCCAAAATAAATATAAAGTGACTGTTCTATACAAAGGGCATTGCAATGTTTCATTGGGCGGTAACTGGGTTTATATCCTAGATGCAGTAGACATTAAGAAAGATACTACATGCTTAAATGGGAGCTGAAATGTACCAGCTGAGCTAATCGAGCTATATAACGGCTAAGAAGATCATATCTTGAATAAATAGTATAGTTGACCTGTTTGCTTTCATCAAACATTAAATAGGCTACACTCTCACTGCATATTTATTAATTAGTAAACTAACCTTCAGCGCCTCAAAAGTATCTACCCATGTTCCTTTTTAAGGTATTTTTCAGAAAAAAAAGTTGTAATGCTCAATTACTTTATCACATGACTATTTTGCAACAGCTTCTATTACAGGGTCCTCTGAAAATAGTGGACAACTCTCCAGTTAATCTGAATTAGGGCCAAGGGTCAGGGAAAAATAATATAACAGAATTAACATTGCACAAAAACAACATGGGCCATACAGAGGGCACAATACAATATAAATTTACTTATATATATATATATATATATATATATTCTGATTTCTCATCAGCAGTATTATTTAACTTAAATAGCCTAGGTTGATTGCATTGTGATTATACATAAAAAGACAGCATTGCTTTTTCATTTCAGTCTCTGAGATATGTAAATTATTCTCATAAATACAAGTTTTCAGAGTGTCATTGCTGTTTTCATTTGACTTTGTAACTCTCACCTAAGCAATCATTTACTATAAAATGCTTTCAATCAACATAATGTTATGATTTGGGACAAAAAATAATCAATGGAGCGTGTAGTGCCATTTTAGCAATGTATGAAAAAAGACGTCACGCGTAATGAATGAACAAAAACTCACTTGTGCTTACATACATGCTTAATGGTGTGATAGTAATATATTCCAAAATGTGGAGCTATCTTCCTTCTAAGTAAATAAAGGCAGCTGGTCAGTGTGCAGCTCATTGTCTATTAAAAATATATTTTGGCAACTGAAAAAAAGGGAAAGTGAATATAGAATATTTGTCTACCTGCTCAATTACCCAACTGTAAAAGTATGAAGATTTCATAATGTAAATAAATGTATATACAATGAAATTATAACTATATAACATAGCAAAACCCCATTCAAATCATAAGAAGATATTATCTGGTTTTGATAACTTAACTTTTAGAAAAAAAAAGGTAAAGCCTGAGTTAGAACCAGACTGGGAGCAAAAGAGTTTGTCTTGTCTTGTTCAATTATCGTCTAGGGAGGTTACGTCCCTTCTGGAAGGCCTTCTGCTATGGTTTGGGAATCACTCCTCTACAAACTAATGACCAAACCAAGCCATTGAATGGTACCTCAAATGCTTCACCTGCCATCTGCAAGGTGATTTAATGCAGTGGGTAGAAGAAATTGCTTTTAATAACCAGATGCCTCCATTTTTATGGCCACCTACAATGGCCTCCACAAATATTGACACCCTTGTTAAATATGAGCAAAGTTGGCTTTGATAATTATTCTTTATTGTTTGACCTTTTGATATTTTCTTCAGACGATCCACAATAATACTCTCCTCTCATGTATATAAAACAATTGCAAACACAACAATTAGGGCACCATTAGGACAATAACTAAGAATGTTATCAATTGGAAGAGGACTTGTGTACATACTGCGTCAACGCGCAGTAAAGAGCATGGTTTGAGCGGTCAAAAAAATTCCCAAGGATCATAGCTGGAGAATTGCAGTAGTCAGTTGCGTCTTGGGGTCAGAAAGCCTCCAAAGCTACAATCCCACGTTACCTACATCACCACAAGTCATTTGGAAAGGTTTCAAGGAAAAAGCCCATGCTTTAGTTTCCCAAACACTACTGGAACTTCAAATGGGATTGGGTTATTTTATTCAGAAGAAACAAAAATAGAGCTTTTCAGCAATAAAACACCAAAGGTGGGTTCAGCGCACACAGAGCGGTAACCATATGGAAAAGTACCTCCGGCCCACAGTTAAATACAGTAGTGAATCTTTATTGTTTTGGGTCTTTTTTCTGCCAGAGAACATTGAACATTTTGTTAGGATAAATGGCATCATGGTAATCCACTTGAACACCTTAAAAAACCTGTGGGGTGAACTGAAGAGGTGAGTCCACCAATGAGTCCCTCGCTTTCTATTGGTTGACATTCATAACGTGTTTAAAATATAGCATCTTCTGTATAGCATTAAAATAACAACAATATGATGAATTCAAAGTAACAAGGTTGCTGTAGCAAGTTTGAAAAAAAAAGTTCTCATCTGTAGCAGAACCTTGAAACATTTTATGAAAGCTTATAATGATTAACAGCCAATTAAAAAATAACTGTAGTACTGTACCACATGATGCTAAAGGTTAGAGTGATTATGATGCAGACACAGAGGATGTCAGCAATGATGATGTAGGCATAGTAGGTACACTATGGATCAGTCTATATTTTAACTTACCAGTGGATGAATTAATTTTAACTATCCCACAGTATATACAGTATAGTATCTATCCCACAGTATATACAGCATATATCCATGTCTTCAGTAGTTCTTTCACTATAGATCACTATTTGTTGCAACTTAAATATACGCAAAATGATAACTATGGACCACAAACTCCCTTTAAGCAGAATGGGGTTCTTTATACCCCATTTATAATATCCTGTTATCAAGGTTGCAAATAAAATAAAAACACTTACTTAAGTGTTATATAGTACTGTATATACACTGGCATTTCTCTCTGGTATGGCTGTTTTAAGGCACCCTTGTTGTTATGTATCCTGCTTTCATTTTCATCAATTTACAGAGGATCATAGATACTGCTGCAGTCCCTTTTTGAATGTGCATGGTTGTCTAATCACCACAATTATCCTTTCTTTTAAAGCACAGAAAAATAGCTAATGACTACATAATTGGAAAATACAAAGAATCTAACATAAATTACAATAGGGCAATTAGAATGGCTTAAGTAGATAATGAAAAAATTATTCTCACTGACACAAGACCAAACCCAAACAATGTTTTAAATACATTAATGACAAAAAATTAAGGAAGGAAACTGTTGGCTTTTTGAAGTCTGTAATTGGTGGTTAGCGAAGACGAAAAGTTTTAAATCAATTTTTTGCCTCTGTGTATACCAAAGGAGAACCAATGCCTTAGGATTTGCAAAGTATTGCTACAATAAGTTTGCAGCAATCACATGATTGGCTGACACAGGGCAAGTGATGAATACTGTTACATACTGTTATGCGAACGCCGGAAAACTGTTACATTTTTAAATGCCCGATCACACGATCGGGCATTCCCTTCTGGGTTGCGTCGCTGCTGACGTCACCCGGATGGTCATCGGAGGACAGGATATCCCCTGCAGGGTCTGTCCAGACCTTGCTGGGACATCCGATCGCTCTGATGAAGCATAGATCACAGACACTGTGATCTCTATGCAAGTCTGGGACAAGATCACAGTTGATCGGTACAGGGGTCACAGGGAGGAGAGTGAGAAACCATGTTTCTTACTCTTCTCCCATGCTGAAAAAAGAATCAGCGAAAAATAAAATGTTAGTGATTTTAAAAAAAAATCACTGAAATAATACAATAAATAATAATGTAATAATAAAGTGATGTCATTGTGACAACACCGGCATTAATAACATGTTCACAAGGTCCCTAAGAGGACCTCTAACCACACTACACTGATAACAGTTCATTTAAAAAAAATACAAAAAATGAAAAAGTTAAAAAAAAATACACAAAATTAAATAAAATTCAATTTGTGAGGATTCCGAGGAAAAATATATAAAAAATTGGGGGTTTTTTTTCTAATTTTCGCTAGTTTTTACTACATTTCTCATCCTAACTATGGTATCAAAAGAAAGCTCTATCTCTCCTTGACAGTATATAGTTTACATTGGTACACTATTCGCAGGAAAGGAGAATAATCGCTGAACCGATATATCGCGAAAATGGCAAAATTGCTCCGGGCTTTGAGGTACCAAAAACCCCTGGGACTGAAGGGGTTAAAAAAGGATATTATTGATAATGTTTATTGATTTCTGACATGGATTTATCCATCTTGTTTACGAAAAGTATAAAACGAGTTAATGATTTCTTTCAAGGAATTACCCTTTTTATCATATGAGCAATTATATCAGACCTGGGACATACCTTATGAGCAATTTTATGAATATTTACAAATAAGACAATGTTTATCCATTTATTCTGATCTTTTCGAAATAACTAATAAAAATACATCACTCCTTATGGATCTCTATACCCAAGTGCCTTATTCAAGAAAAGCTATTCCGATTAGATAATGATTCCTACATAAACAACTGCTTTAAGTCAAACTACTTTATATGCTAAAATGGAAGGCTGAACTATGAATAAGCTTTCACAAAACTAAAATAAAACAAAATCATAGCACCCACAACCCAGACAACACCAGAAATACAACGCCAAAAAATAACATTCATGCTCATACCAACACACAATTACACATTCATGCCCACACACACACACACACACACAAGAACACATACATGCTCATACAAAAACACACAATTACACATTATATATATACACACAAGTACATTTTTTCCCTGTTTTTGGTATTCATTTATACTTTTCCATTTGCCAATTTAATAATGGGAAATCAATTTGGAACTGAATATCAACTGTAAAACATTTTATCAGGTACTTCAATAAAAATTATTGCCAAAAAAGAATATTATATAGCTTGTAAAGGTGCAGAGGCGGGCTACAAAGTTAATAAAAGGAATGAAACAACATAGATATGAAAAAAGGCTAGAAAAGCTGAATTTGTTTACTTTTGAAAAAGGGTGTCAAGATGTGATGGCATTATGCAAATAGATACAGGCACAATAGCAGCTGCCCTCTGATGAACTCTTCAATAATAGGACTGTGCAAAGAACAAGAGGTCATCCCTTCAGAAAGGAATTTTCATTTAAAATATCGAAATGGGTTCTTTACAGTAAGAACAATAAAGATGTGGAAACCACTACTGACATGTGGTTTTATCAAATTATATTATATTTAATTTGAGCTGAGTGAGGCAACATTAACTTTTTATTGAATCCACTGTTTGTTAATTTGTTAATCGTGATCCAGAAGTGTATACCAAAAGACAAGCCAGGTTCAGGAACCAAGACAGGTACTCAGACAAGCCAGGGTCAGGAATATGTAGTTCAGAGACGTCAGGACCAAGTCAGGAGTCAGGGAAAGCCAGGTAATCCAGAAAACACAACTTGCAGTCAGAAACAAAACAAGGGCGAGGAGGAACTGATCATTTGTTGCTTAAATAGCCTGATGGGGCTGGCTGCGCTGGGTGAATAATGGGCTGTGTGATTTGTGTGATTTATTGGACTCATGAATGCTTAACAAGATTTTTTTTTTTATCCTGTTAATTAAAGTGTACATTCTTCGTGTTCGTTTTTTTTTTCTTTGTTTTTTTTTTTTGTAGAAGGGGTTAATACGGGGTTAACGTGGTACATACTATGCAGCAGCCTTGGCGCCAGGATTTTAAAGGTCCATATGAGAAACTCTATTGGTCGCCAGCATAATATCGAGGCAGAGCTAAATTATGCCAATTATGCGGGTTAGGTGGTGGTTTAATGAACTTGTAGTTTTCAAGAATGTACAGTAATTGATAGCTGTGCTGGAAAGTGTCCCTGGATTTTTTTTTCAAATGTTGGCAATTATGGCATCTTAATGCAGAATCTTCTTGGCTAGAAGAATTCTCAACACCTTCCCATTTAAAGTTAAGCTACCCACAAAACTCACTTGATACATTCACATTCTGACACAAATTGCCTATATAAATGGCAACAGCAGTTATTCATAAAAATACATAAAATAAGAGGACCTTGCCAGCACATTAGATATTTCAAAATGAAATTTTGAAACTATGAGAGAAACATTACTACCTTCTCATGTTCTCCAATTAATGTATTCACTGCTTGTACCGCCGTGTGTGGCCAGCATCACAATCTCACATCCACCATTAAGTTTGAGCGCTGCCACTACCTGTAGCAGGATGCAGCCACAAACTCCAAACCATAAACCTGACCTGTCGCAATCTCTACAAGCCCAGTTGCCCATCCTGCTGGTCACAATGTGATCTAGCATTAGGATGCAGTAGCATATTCCTTAGGAACAGAAAAGGGGCAACATAATTAAAATAAGAAATGGTGGCCAAATTTCCACCTGCAGCACCACCTACACTGTTCATAATGTCTTAATCCTATGCTCTCCTTTTCTACAGATTGTTACAACAGTTTACATGGGTGATATAAGGTTTAGTCTGAATGGCCTGGCTACAGCCTTTTTTTTTTGGATCCATAATCATGCTGCCTTTAAGCTTAAAGCTTCTGAGCTTTCTTTTTTAGACCAACAAAATGGCAATAAAATTCATGGCGATGTCCGGTGAATAATAGGTATGGGAACAACATACAAAAACTACTTTGTGTTCAAAATTGCATGTACCCGTGAGAGAGAGAGTAAGTGTTTGTATGTATGCAGGGCTTGATTGACATGTAGCCATAGAGAACCCACCACAATTAAAAAATGTGGTCACCCTATCTTAATTACAGACATCAAGCTTAAATTTGGATGTTTTGGGATAAAAACGTTTTTGTGATTACTAGCTGCTCCTTAAGATTTATGATTGATAATCTTGCTGCTGGTAGGGCTTATTTTGATGTCACTATTTTACTTAGTGGAAAGTAGAAGGTAAATCGTTACTTAATTAGAGATAACAGATAAAAAATTTTTCCCCCAGCTGTCATTTATTATAGAGTTTTAATTGAAACAGAGACATTTATTTCAGCATTTTATAATAACTGTACCATGAAGTACTTCACTTGTGACACATATCCAAGAGTCTCAAAGTCTCCATCTACATATTATACCTAGAGGGAAGGACATTTCACTGAACTAATACATCTTCTTTCCTGATTATGAGCAAAAATATTAGTTGTAGATGGATGCAAAAAGAATCCTGAAATTCCACTTAGACAAGTTCACTTATTTAAAATCCATTCATTCAAAGTCATAGGTCGCCGAAATGACAATAATCTAACAGAAAGTGCCTCCAGCGTGTAAGGCTACCCATTTAATTGTCTTTTGTGTTAGCCATTACTCTGTAGTAATCTATCACATGAAAACGAAACAATTAATTCTTGTTGTGGAGAACTAATTAATTATTTAGTAGAGGGTAAGTAAAATGGCACACACATTAACCTCTGCTGGGGGGCACAAACTTCTGGCTAATTTACAAACTGCTTTTCGTGAAGCAGCAAATCGTATGATAACACTTTGTCATTCGTCCGACACTGACATCCAACTATGTCCCTGTGGTATCTAGAGATTTTAGACATGGTACTAATACACCTTTCCTTGAATAATTGATAGCTGTCTGGCCGTGTGGCCAGGAGGTTTTAGCCTAGGTATTGGCTATTCCTTGATATGCAGCAAAATCTGTTTATGTCACTCGAATAAAGTATAGTTAATACACGTAACAAAGGGGGGAGTAATAAAAGGCTTATCTTTTTATTATCAAAATGTTAAGCCTGAAAGCTAATTTTCAGCTAAGTTAAGCTGAAAGATAATGCTACTCTTCTATTCAAAAACTAGATCATGAATTAGTAATAATCAGTTACCTAAAATGAAGGAGATTAAAGGTCAAACCACAATTCTTGGTTTTGGCTGATTAAGGATTATAAAAGTTTTAATGACATCCCGGAATGAGTGATACTAGTTGGCACTTTCAGTTCTTAACATATTATTATTATTATTATACTTTATTTATAAAGCGCTGACAGATTCCGCAGCGCTGTACAAGATGAAAATGTTACAGATAACGACAATACAGTCATTGACGTACGGATACAAGAGGAATGAAGGGCCCTGTTCCTGCAGGAACTTACAATCTAGGTGATTGTAACACTAACGTTTTCTAACACTGTGTTAACCCCACAAGCAGTGTCAACAGTTCATAAGTGTAATCCTGTATGACATTATATCATACCATGTGCTATATATACAGGGTCACCAGTAGGGTCCCTTACATTCAAAGTATTTTATGGGTACCTTATACAGGGTATAATGTTTGAACTCCTTAGTAGTGGAGAACATCCACTGCTTTATGCATGCTATTTTTAATTTGTATCTGTATGTTCGGGCATATACCCCAAGTGTCTCTATTTAGCAGGCACAGCCATCTTTCCTACCTTGATGACCCTCTTTTCTAGGAGACTATTTGATACAGTATCTATAGATGAGATATGTAGAGCAATATACTGTAATTGGTACTAATGATCAATGTGGGGGAAGACCGTCGCGTGTGTGGTTTTCATTTGTTTGTAATTCTTATTCTTATTACTACCAAACTTCTCTTCTCAAAGATATAGCCTAATACCAGTATTTATACGTTTATGCATTTAGGGTCCATGGGGTTTATACACCAAAATCAGTTCATTGGTGTACCACAGCAGAAAATAACTGGGATTAGAAGTTGGGATATGTAAATTAACACAATCATTTCTCATCAGACTCACATACCAGATCCAAGGTCACAAGACCATGTATCCAGGGGATAACAATGGACAGCTTTGCTTTTCATCAACTGAGGCAGGTCTCTACTTCTATGATATACCCAATCACTTGACGAGGCTTATATAACACACTTTACTGTTATGTACTTGGTGCTCAACCTGCTCCAGAGCTACTCAGTGAATCTGCACACAAATGGGTTACTGACCCATTTGATACCATTGCTGAACCTAAGCCGTCTGCCCTGACCATGGCACCTGTTGCCTGTCCCCTTTGTACCTTGCTAGTGGCTCTAGGACAGTGATCTGCAGTATGCTCCTGGACCCCAGACCAACTGCAAGTGAATCCGCAGTACCCTTACAATTACCTATAACCATTTTCTGTTATTATTCATATTAAGCAACTACATCTATTGTATTCATTAACTTGTGATCATTATTGATGAAACATTTTCTGAAACATGGGCCTAGTCTAAGGTGATATCTCTTATTGGCCCAACACACAGAAATTGTTTTCTGAAACATGGGCCCCAGGGTAAAAAGGACAGCTGCCCAGGGCCAAAACATCCACAGGAGCCTATGCGCATCTCTCCCCCTTCCTGCTGGTCGTCTTTCAATGTCTTGAATGATCAATTTGTATCAATATACATTTAGAAGCAGGGCATCTACTAGGAGTAACACTAAGCTGAATTGATTTCAGCCCCCTGCCACAGCTGTTTTTGTTCTACTGACTGTATTACTAACGTAATATACGACCTGACTACTGTAAACATAGATCCCATCCAATTTCTACATAGTATGTCTTGATGTAACTGAAGGTTCGTGGCTTGGGATCCTGAAACAGTAACTCGGAAACTTTCCTTTTCTGTACAACAGAGAGCCATGAGCCTTGCAAGCTTACACCTGACCAGGAAGAAGAGTCAGATCTTGTCACATGACAGGAATTAGGAAGCTCCTGCTGCAGGGCAGAGGACCCATGAACCAAGTCCCTGTGTGACAACTTACAGTATTTGCTCGATAATAAGATGACCCTGAATATAAGACGACCCTATAGGAAAAAAGTTTTAC
>VKOC01000006.1:10375650-10398137 GCA_009364415.1 Spea multiplicata | reverse complement strand
TGGTATATGTGTGGATTAGTATGTGTGGAATCTGTGGATTGGTAAATGTGTGAGAGTGATGGGTGTTATGCTGTACCATTTCCAATGAATTTTTCATTATATAATTATGCTCTAAAGTACATCATAACTCCCATCACTCTATACTGTTCCATACAGTGGCAGAGCTGGGAGACAGAGGCCTTGCACCCCCACCGCAGGACTCCTGAAAGGTAAGTGGACTTCAAAGGGGGCAGAGGGTAGATAGTTAGGAGGGGGTAGATAGGGAGAATGGGTGAAATGGGGGATAGGGGGTAGATAGGGCAGAAGGGAGTGAGAAGGGGTAGATAGGGCAATCATACTCCTATCATGCCAAGTCTGCCAGTATATCCTGGAATCTGGGTATGCCTAGGCATTATAGGAATGTGATTCCTATGTGATTGTTAACATATATATATATATATACAAACCAAAGGGAGCGGCTGCACAGAAATATTGTTAATATACATTTGCCCGGGTGCTCCAAAAATAGCCAGATATATGTTACCAAAGAAAAAATGGACACTCACAGGTCTTTGCCTTGAGAAAGGACTGGAGGTGGTCCGAAACGTTGGCCGTGCTGATTGAAATAAACTAGTGTTTAATGCACTTTACTGCAAAGACCCGTGAGTGCCCATTTTTTCTTTGGTTACATATATATATTATTAATATTGTTATTTAATTGTTTTGTCCTATTTTGGTGTGTTTCTTACTTTAAATAAAAGTGTTAGATTTTTTTTATGGTGTGGGGGGTCATATTCGGTTTCGGCCAGGTAAATGCTGCATTTTCGGTTTCAGTCCAGAATTTGTTTCAGGGCATCCCTAAGCCAGACAATGAAGTGGTAGGCCTACACCACATCAATGTTTGGCTTAGTATATAGTGATAGGAGTTATGCTGCACTATTGTCAATGCCTGGCTCAGTGTATAGTGATAGGGATTACGCTGTACCACTGTCAATATAATAACAGTAATGCTGTACCACCTTCAGTGTCTGCTCCGGTATATAACAGTAGAAGCTATGCAGTTTTAAAAAGTGTATGGGGGGGGGTGCCACATACAGGATCCGCCCCAGGTGCCAAATACTCTAGGTACGCCCCTGTCGCAACATTGTTAGATAGGTGAAGGAAACAAGAGAACCCTGTTCAAAAACATCAGGAATTAGATTGCTGTAAATGTATTAAGAAGGGTAAAAGGCTAAAACTTTCCTTTGAGAATGGTCTGAATTAATGCATAAACAACCAGAGGAGCAGTGCCTCTTTAATAATACATGCGTGATAACCCTCACAAAATGATTCAGTAACATACAGGAGAAATTGTCCTTACTAGTTAATATTTGAAGGGACCCTTGTTCTGTCAGAGATCATACTGCATTCCCCTTCATACCCCCTGTTACCTATCTTTTCATATTGTGGTTTTTATTGGGTAATACCGCCTACATTGACTGCAATCATATATTGCATATTATTATAATCTTTTATTTATATAGCGCCAACAGTTTACGCAGCACTTAATACAATACATAAATTCAAGGGGTATGACAATACAAGAATTGACAGACTAAGACAAACCGATACATTAGGTGGAGGGAGCCCTGCTCGCAAGCTTACAATCTAGATATTTATTTATATTTACAACTACATTACCAAAGGGGATTGGGTATGAATATTAGGTATGAATATTGTCAACTGTTCCATATGCAGTGCTAATGAAGAATGTATATTAATGTACTTTGTATTTTCCATAAGTTACCTGAAAAACATACTTTAGGAGAAACTACAGCTTCAGAGCTGCAGTGCGATTGTCCCCTTCAGTTTGGGCCACTTGAAGCAGCCAGTGACAGTAAAATGGTCACATTGGAATCAATGAGAGCTGTTTCTCTGAATGCTCACAAGGGGTCTCGTTAGTTCCCCTGGAACTCTTTGCACATATAAACCAGCAGACCACAAGCAGACTTCGAGAGCTCAGTTGTTGAGTGGTTGCTTCTGTGTGCTGCTTGCAATCCATTCCTAGCCTGCTTAATCAGTAGCATTATGACCAAAACAAGACCACATTTAAAACGTTATGCTAAGATTGTTATCTTTTTACCATTTATTTCACACTTTATGGACCGTATTCTATATAGAAATAGTAATTGGTGCCTTCTGCAAACATCTGCATTGCAATTTATCAGCTAGTGATCATTGACCTTTAACTGCCGCAGATCATTTGTGATTTAATGATATAATGTGATCTGAGCAGTAATTGAAAGAATTATATAATAATTATAATTTTTGTGACATAGGCTCTTAGCTGAACATTATGGCATTATGAGAATCCCAAAATATCTTTGACATTAATTTGCAATCACATATGATGTTTTTATTTCTAAATAAATGATCAAACATAATTATGTAATTAATAAACATGTTTAAAAAGAACACTTTTCTGGTTTATACAAACCCATTTCTTTTGTAGGATTAAAAAAGCACATAATAGGTTCCTGCCAACAACAGTGTTATAGAATGCAGAACAAAAATGACTCAGGGGTGAGGCAATGGCTTCAAAATTATTTCACACAAAAGAATAAACATAAGTGTATTACATTTCATCACATCTTGTTCCCTATTATCTGATTATGCGAAATGAATCAAGTATGTGTTTATCAAATATATTAATGTATAGTTTTTGCACAGTGAATTCTGCCCACTGACAATTCTAAAATACTTAGAATAAGATTTAATTTTGATTTTATATTGCCAAATAAGTTTGGATTGTAATCAGCTTAGCCACCAGGAGGGTCTGTTATTTAACTACAACTCCCAATGACCTCAGCCAGAGCTTACCTAACCAAATACTGGCTGCAGTGGCTCGTGGAGACCTACCTGTTGGCCTATTCAGTCTCCCTTTGGGCATTAGTGTCAAGAAGAAAACTCTTCATGTTATGTTGAATGGGATTTGTGTTGGTATAAAAGTTATAGTGCACTTTGTTATCTTGTTCAGGAAATCATATCCTTATTATATGATGAGCAGTCCATACCAACTGGAACATATTTCCTCTATTCCCTCTGTTCCTCATATTTATTATTAAGTAGGGATGATGTATGTAGGCTGACAATTTCATTCCATCACATATAATAAAAAGAAAAAAAAAACACATTTGACAAAATTCACTGTCCAGATTACACACAAATGTATCACGGGAAAGGTACAGTGATGATATGGATGCTACGCAAAATCCTTCATATTTTAGATAAAATTATGGATGTAAATTGAATTGTAAGTTAAAAACTTACATACAAAATAGCTGTAAATACAGAAATCACTACATATAACTCACAGCGATGTCAATACATTGGCCCGATACATGTACAAAGCTTTAAAATCCCAGCAGAAGTTTCAGAATAAAGATAGGATTGCAGCGAGTTCGGGTTTTAATTACATGTATACTCAATATCTCATCACACGAAGCCAAGTAAGCGGTTTCTAGCTATTAGTTGCCACTAGTCTACATAGACGACTACTTTCTGTCTCAGCACCCTAGAGTCTTCACATTTGGCCAATAAGGTACTGGAAAAATTATCAGATCTGAGATTGTGACTACACATAAAATGAGTAAACATAAAAAGAAAAATGTTTAGGGCGATACATGAAAATAATTAATCTTAAAAAAAAAAAACCCTGGAGTCTGGAAAGTCAATGTGACCTTTGCTATCAATACATGCATTTTCTAATTGACATTTGATAAAGTACACACTAAATCATCACGTTGTGTAGTGAGGAAAATGTCTAACAACTGTCTTAACAGGCCTGCACAGGCTGTTATATGGAAGGTTATTTAAATTTTAAGCACCTAGGAGGTTTAATTAATTGATGATTACTATGTTAATTGAATCTGAGATTATATATCTACTAGTTTCCCTCCCCCATTCCTTTTAAACTACAGTAAAACCGGGAATGCAGACACTATTAATAATACAGTGTATGTAATTGAGTTCAATGCGTAGACACCACGCTAGATGGCAGTCATACCATGTAGTAGCTATTGAAGTCTATTCCCTTCCCCCAACGCTTTTATTCTATGGAATTAATATGTCCATTCAGAAAATTTGGCTCAAGCATTTTTTTTTAAGTATTTTTTTAAGTTGGTATTTGAAAACAATTAAACCCGATCAAAAAATTAAGAAATACACCTTCTAAACGAAAGAAAGAAAGTTGATTGTTATTAAGCCCACTTTTTAAATTTGAATAAGAATAAAACACTCTAATGTTTAAGCATTCTATCCATGGCCCACTTATGCCTACTCCCAAGTATATTTTGCAATTATTTGTATTTCATAACTGATACTGCTACACAAACAGAAATATTGACATAACACTCACAAACAGGCCAAATGTCCACAATTTATTTTAGGCTAATTGTTTCATCATCTTAGGCAAAGCTTTCATATAGGGTGAAATGGGAGTAGGAATTGTAGTCCCTGCTGAGTAATGATTAATGAAAAGATATTTGGGAAATCGGTTTCTATCTGTGTTGAGCATAAGCAACGTGTGTTTAAAAGCATGCTAAGGTTGTATATGACTCCTGTAAAACTTAATCGGATGCATACGACGTGCACTGATGTATGTTTAAAATTATGTTTTTATGTATGGTGGGGTTGCCCGAAGCGTCAACATTTTTTGGTTATCAATTGTAAATTGGTCCTCCAAGTTTCTTCAGACTCATTGACTGTACTTCTTATACAACCACTGGTGTCACAACCACTGGAGACACAAGCTTATTCCCATAGGGTCCTCTCACAGTTATTGCCTGTTGGCGTTAAGGTGTTCTTGGGGTGCCCTGAACAGGTGTGGTGGGTTATTGCAATGATGAGATTTGGGAAGAGAAATTTTGGGAAGAGGGTACTCTGTGTCTGACATATTTTGCACTCTCAGTGAAATAAAGTCACCATTGCATTATTGATTAGGGAAGGAAAGTCAGCAATACTTACAAAGGCATTGATTTCTCATATACATTAACATAATTTCAGATTAATTATATTAATGTGATGATTTGGTGTAATAAGAACCTCATCACTGTATCTTTTGGGCTTGTTCCCTTAAAGGAGAGTTGTGGTTTTAACGCCCTCACTTCACCATACATTATGAAGGGCTAACCCCAAAGACAGACTGTGTATTACGCTGGTGGCCACCCTCATGACATAAGTGCAGCGGAAAAAGAAGAGGTAGGGATATAGATAAAGGAGAGAGATAGTGAGAGATGAGGAGAAAAGAGAGAGATGGGGATAAAGGGGTATTTAGAAGGGGAGAGATAAAGTAAGAAAGGCGAAAATAAATAGTAAAAATGAAATAAAGAAAAAGATGAGAGATAATGAGAAGGATGGATAAATGAAGAAAAGAGAGAGAGAGAGAAAGAGGAGAGAGAGTGAGAGAGAGAGATAAAAGAGAAATGTAGGGAGAAAATGGGTGAGGTAAAGAAAATGAGGGAAACACCATAAGGGAAAAAAGGAAGAGAAAATGATAGAGAAACAAGAGGAGAGATGAAGAGAGGGGTACTGGGAAAGGGAAGATTTGGGCAGAAAGGGGACAGTGGAGAGATAATGATATAGGAGAGAAATAATGAGAAAGGGGTGAAACAGTGTGCCTCAGATAACCCTGTTCCCCTGCATAGCTGATGCTGGCTTCTCAGGAGGAATAGCTATGCGGAAGTGGTGTCATCACAGGGAAGCAAATTAGAAAATAAAAGACACGTGCTCAATCTATACTGTGCTCAGCTGCTTAGCTGTTAGTTGGTTCTCCTAATAACTTGCATGGTATTTTTTCTTGTGTCCCTTCCGAGTACGGAACCTGCTCCCTGTTTTCAAGCACTGTTGGCCTGTTGATCCTTACGGCCCTATACCTGGATGACACTGGTTGACCCAGCTTGAGTGATTAACTACCCCTGAAATTAGGAACACCCCCCATCGCTTCCAGTGATCACATTCGTGAGTTGTTGTGACAGTATAGCTAAGCCATCATCATGGTTCCTGCAGGGCTTCAGTCTACCCTACTCTAGGGGAGCAGGTCACCTGGGTCCACAGACTCCTATGACCCAGTGATCCATGATTATTCGGCCTTTGTTGCAGCTTTGTCTATGCTGTATGATGACCCCCACCGCAGATCCTGTGCATGTTTGTGGAGCTGTGCATTATTGCCAAACATCTCCACTTTGGTCTGGTCTGTTCAAAGAACATTGCTAAAGAAGTCTTATGGTTTGTTCAGATGCAACTTTGCAAACCGAAGCCGTGTTTGTGGGGAAAAAAAGATGGTGGTCTCTGTCCCTGCATTGACTACAGGGAATTTAATACAGTCACAACAAAAGACTGAAATGCATTTTCTTTGATTCCTGAATTATTTGAATGATTAGGGCATACTAGAATTTTCAACTAGTTGAATCTAAGAGGAGCCTACTATCTAGTTTAAATAGAGGGCTACAAGTGTAAGGCCACTTTCTGTAGCCGGTATGGCCATTTCAAGTATCTTGTCATGCCCTGTGATTTCCACAATCCCCGTTTTGTCAATGATATCTTCTGGGATCTAGTGGATACCTTCATGGTGGTCTACCTCAATGACATCCTGATGTTTTCAGAATCCATGTCCAACAGGTTCTCACCCGGTTATGAATACATAGACTGTTTGCCAAAATCGAGACGCAACAAATCAATTTTCTGGGGTTCTCTTGTGTCCTCACAAGGTATCCAAATGTATTTGCCACCTTTGAAGAGATCCGATGATGGCGGTGGAGAGTGGTGAGAGATGGATAAACCGGGAAACACGTGCCTCAAAAAATGGGACTCTCCTGGTAAAAACAGGACAGTTGTCAAGTATGTATGGGTATGTCATGTTTTTTTTTTTAATTGGAGCATACATATTTAAGTTTTTAAACTTAGAATTTTCACAGATCACTTTGCCTGGTCCATGTCATATTGCAGCCAGTAGAGGTCCCATATTTCAATTTAACCAATAAAATTGTATATTTTTGGAAACTAGACAGCACAGGGAATCTGATTAGGGGAATGTTGACATGTTCAATGCAGCTGATTTCAAACCAGCACATTTCAAAGTTGGTGAGAAAAAAACAAACCTTTTTTGACTTTGAAGTTTCACCATGTTTTTTTCTAAGTGGGAATGCAAAATAACAAAAAATATCGATTTTTATTCAGCAACACCACACAAGCACAGCAATACCCCACATGCATGGACATGTCATGTCTTTAGACAATACAGGGTCAAAATGGAACATGTGCATTTTAGTTTTCATACTTGGAATTTTGACAGATAACTTTATTGGGCCCATGTTTCATCTGAGGTACAGTAGAGGTCCCCTATTTTAATTAAACCACATACAACTATTTATTCCCTACACACCCCTAGAACAAGAGAGATAATACACAAAACATTAATCCTCAACTGATGCTGAGCAGGTAGCTATGACATATATATATGGTATGTGAGTGTTATAGAGTCACAAGAGATGCCAAATAATAGGAGTGCAAAGTGGTTTCACTTTTTACAGTTGAACCAGGAAGATTCACCTCATGCTTTTGGGGGTAAAACTATCGGGGAGAGGACGTCACTGAAATTGCCCTGTGTTCAATTTAGAACAAAATTACTACACTTTTGTGACGTCCTTTCCCCTATAGCGCTGCACTGCAGGGGATCTGGATCATAGTCTCATAGTCAGACCTATTTGAGGTCTGATTATAAGACGACCCTGATTGTAATTTGCTCTGAAAAAAACCTTGTCTTATAATCGAGCAAATACGGTAATGTCTGTCCGCCTCTTTCAAGAAATGGCAAAGATTCTTTGTGTTGTGCGTCTTTGTCTTCTTGCAAGTTTATCCACCGCCATATTTTTTATTTTTCATACTAAATGATTGTTTATATATATATATAATATATATATATATATATTATAATATATATATATATTCATGATTATAGAAAGCCCTATTTGTCTTTAAAGAAAGCGATAAATAATTTGTTAGGGGTAAGCTAAATGAGTTAGTGGAAAAAACACAATTGAATAAAGACATAGAATAAGCGCAAAAATTGTTTTGGTAAGGTGTAAAATAACATAAAACATGATCTTTTAAGCTCACACTCAAATGTTTTAACTTGTTTAATGTATCATAAGCATTTTGAAGTAATATATGCATGGGTATGAGCAAATTATTTTGTATTTGCAATTACCTTTGTCTTGAAAGCAACTAATTAAAGTTTCTTCAGAACAATACTGTTTTCTAGGAATATTGGTTTTGTTTTATGGTTGTACAGTTAATAATATTGAATATACAGACTCTATTTTCTCACTTATGTATAGTGATTTCAGAAATGAAACACACAAGAATAAAGTTACTTCAAAAGGCTTTTGAAGATGTGTTAAACCACAAATATAGAATAAAGAATTTTGATTAAACAGAAATCACAATGTTTATTGGGTATTTCAGTCTGCTTCATCCGTCTTTTAACAAAATCCCAAATTAACCTTGACATATAAAGAATAATGTTTAAATACACTAGAATTACTTTTTTTCAAAAAAATACACAGACCTTCAAAAAAAGGTTGAAATAAGATGTTCACATAATTTTAATGCATTATTCTTCCTCATTCAATTATATTCTTAGAATAAAGCTAGCTACATAATTACGCGGAATGTTTATTTAATACAAATAGAGTGACTGTGTTAGAACGATGAACTACCTTGAAAAAAGTATTGTGTACGCCAGTGGAAAATGAAGAAAAAAAAGCAGCCACAATAAAAGACAGAAACTCATTACAGTTTAAAAACTGCTAATCATTGTAAATGTCCACATAGGCCATTTGAGATTGCAGAAAATTCCTACCACGCACAAAAGAATAAATGTACTGTACCCTGCACAAAATAATAAAACAGCAATGTAAGACATCAATATGGAAGTAAAATAAGTAGACTGGAAAGAAAAATGGAAATTAGACACAGTATGGGGTCTAGCAAAGTCCCATAAGCATGGGCAAAGTAAATGATTTTTATGTTTTTTTTATCATTTCTGTAGAATGGAAAGGATGCACCAATAGCGAATACCACAACATATACGGTATATAACAATTTCCCTTTAGCAAATGAGCAATGTAGGTTTTTAGTCCCTTCTGTAATATTATATTTGAAAATTATATACATATACATGTCACTGCCACATACTCTTCGGTGCATCCATGCCTTTTAATAATTTATAAGCACATGTTTTAATATTCCTCGGCACCATTCACTAGGTAAATCAAAAGTTGAACTCATCAGTTGGAGAGACAACTACTGTTGTTGGTTATCAACTTTACATGCAAACTCAATGCCTGCAGCTTAGATCAGAAGTATAGATCAATTTCGGCAGTTACATAGATGCCAGACTTGATGCAGAAAGAAAGCTTCAGGCACTGAAAATCATATCACGAAAAACAGGAAACAGGCAAACACAACTACTTCATGAATTCTTTACTAAGCAGAACCCAGTGGTCCCAAAACCATTTCAAGTTTCCATTTCATGTCACAATAACCTGCTTCTGTATGTGTCTTTTTCACAAAAACAGTTTCTTGTTGTCTGTAAAAAATATATATATATATATATTTAAAGACAGAAAGATAGATTCATAGATAGATCAGTCATACAGTATTAAGGATATGGTTCTCCAGAAGTTTCTTCAACTCTTGCTTATGGCTTCTATTCCCTAACATGCCTTGTTAGCTCATGTCACTAAAGATGCTTTAGCATTGCTAGATAAAGACAATGCCTTCACTCACTTTAGTCCAACTATACCCACTGGCTTAACTATGTGTGCGTGTGTGAGTATGGATGTGTACTTGTGTGTGTGTGTGCGTGTGTGAGCATGGATGTGTACTTGTGTGTGAGCAGGGATGCGTACTTGTGTGTGTGAGCATGGATGTGTACTTGTGTGTGAGCAGGAATGTGTACTTGTGTGTGTGAGAGCATGGATATTTAATTGTGTGTGTGAGCATGGATGTGTACTTGTGTTTGTCAGCATGGATGTGTACTTCTGTGTTTGTCAGCATGGATGTGTACTTGTGTATGTGTGAGGGTATGCATGTGTAAGTGGGGTGAGATTGAGTGTGTGTTAGTGAGTATGAGTAAGTGTGTACGTATGTTTACATATGTTGTATGTTGGAAGGGGGGCAAGGGGCAAAGAAGGCACAGACCAGTTGTGTGGGGACAATGCTGGCACAGATTAGCTGTTGAAGTTGGGGGGCCCAGGTGTTCGCACCTGGGCCCTGTGGTTTCTAGTTGCGCCGCTGACTATTCCTCACCCTTGCTGGTGCTCACTACAAGTGCTTTCCTTAAAATACCGAACATACATTCAAAACGTATACCTATATTTCCTGCTCCTTCTCAGTGGTGTCACCTTGTGTCAGTGATCACGCTTTCAAAATTTGTGATCACTGACGATTGGATCACAGCCTGGGTACTCTGAGAGATTACTGCATTTCGGCAGGTGCTGCAGGTAGTGAAGGGATCTTCAAGAGGAATTAGCTCTACCTGACAGTGATTGTTATAAACAGTATATCTACAGTATATCTAATATATATAATAGCCTTGTCATGGTGGGAAAATTTGCCGATGTTGGTGGGCAGTCCTACTACGTTATTGGGACACATGCCATTTTTGGAGGGGAGGTGGGCTAGGAGTATGTTAAAGAGAAGAAATTGTTAACCCTGACAACACTGCTCATGAGGAAGTAGGGGGTTGTTCTAAGTTGTTTCTGTCTGTTTCATTCATTTCCAGTCAGTTTCCAGCTGCCTGTGAAAACGTTTTGATGATAGGTTCATTCAGCTGCTGTGATGTCATCAAGATACAAGCACTGGAACTTCTCCCTTAAGACTTGATACTATTCATTTTTAACCATATTACCCTCAGTTGTCATCACAGAGTACATTCTGAAATGGTGGATGAAGCATTATCTTTCCTGTTATTATAAAAGATTAGCGCATCCGCTAAGGGGGATTTTGCTCCCCTTTTGTATTAAATTAATAACGTAGCAGAGAGGCTTTGGGATATTTTTTTCCAGCAGAATAGCAGCAATGTGACATTGATACATAACATATATACCTTCTTAGAAGCAAAACTGCGCACTGGAGGTCATTGAATGTAACATTCGAGCATCACCTAGTGTTAAATGACTGCTTTGTTTCCTTCTAAATTCCCTGTGTGAGTGCCCGCGTGTGAATGCTAAGCTGAATTTCTGCAGATTGTAGCTTAAAGATTGATTTCACTCAGTTCATATACCACCAAACCACTTGACAGTCTACAAACATAATCAATAAAGTTACACTGCAGGTAATTACTCATTAGAGAGGCTCCATCTTCTCTGCGGTTTGTGTATATCAATTTATCATTTCATTTTCATATGTGTCAGAAAGGTACATTTACCTTTCTGAAGCATCGTTTTCTCAGACAAGGTTAATACTAATTTAATTCGCTTGCACACTGATCTAAATGAAATACCTCCATGAAAATGAGGAATTGGACAGACCTTTGATTAAATTGGGTAAAAAAAAGCTGCTAGATCAGCAACAGATTGGTTCATGATAGATAGCATTACTTTCTTTTTTTGTTGACAAATGTAGCATTTTTTAAAATTACGCAAAACAATTATATAGGTTCTAAACATTATTTAATTATTTAATACCTTAATGACAATTCATTCTTATAATTGCATGTAAATTATAAAACCCAACATCTTTCGGTTAATTTGCCAAAAATCTAAATCATTATATTTGTGCTATTTTTACTTTTTTTACGGTTACGTACTTTGGATAGTTTTAAAAGACATAAGTCCATCAAGTTTAACCTTTCCCAAATGTCCTTAATATTACTTACTCAAATGAAGGCTATCAAAAACATGGTTCTCAGCATTAAAATACTGTTCTTGAAATACCGCAAATATTGTACTTTCCAGATTTTCAATTTTGGAGTTCTTTAATCCTAAATGAACAATATTCTTGAACGTCCTCTAACCAACACCTCCCATTAAGGCCAACCTTCACCAGCACTCAAAGTGTTCTACACTCCTAAGAGTAGGATTCTGTGAAGTTTTTGAAACAAATATGGACCTTCCACGAACACAGAATCTGACAAGTGTCAATTTAAAGGTCTTGAATTGAAGTATTTGTTACTATGTGACTGCTCTGCAATCATGGCCACATATTAATGCTGTACTATAGGGGCATGTAGCACCTCCCATTAACTTCAAGCTGAGTCCTACATATTCCAAGCACCATAAGACAGCCAAGCTAAAGCCCCACAAAGCTGTTGGAGAAACCATTAAGTGCCAAAAGATGGTAGCCCTTTACAATTTTGTTGCATAGTCACACAAAAAGTGGTTAGTGATGTGTGCAGCATAGTTACATATGATGGAGTTATGAGAGACCCTCCTCATCCATATTTGTTTCACATTCTTACTCACTCTCTTTCATATCCTCAAAATGTCTCCCTACCTGCTTCTTTTCTTGCCTTTTCTTGTTCTTCTGTCTTCTGTATATTTTATTCATTCTTCTTTCGTGGCCTACTCCTCTTTATCTGCTTTGTTAATCTGGCCACCTGGATCACTTTTGAAACAGAAACTTGAGGCACATCATGGGGACAACCTGACCCCTGATTGGAGTAATGGGAAGGGGTATCCTTGTGAGTAACGCCACGGCTCCGTTCATTTGCTGAAGTACTCCAAGTGGCCAGAGTGTTCCAGATGGATCAGCAGAGAAAGATAAGTGTTCTCTCCCCTTTAGTGAGCCAAGACAAAAACACAGAAAAAGAAATAGAGAAAAACAAGAAGTGTCAAGACAGCAAGTGGAGTGTGGAAAAGAAGATACAGAAGTGGTTTGCGGAGAAGGCATTGAGAGAATGTGTGTGAGACTTGGTGAGAGTGTGAGAGAGTGAGGGTGAGTGACAATGAATTTTGTTTCCGAATGGAAAAAGCTCTCCAAATTCCGTTTAAATCGAAAGCGCAGGAAATTTGTTGCTTGAAAATGAATGGACCAAAAAAGAAACAAAAAAAGTGTCTGAATCATTTTTGGTCCATGTGCACATGTCTAGTTTATGATATCTAGTTATGATAATCCTTCCTGAGTGGGAAATAGGCATTAAACAGCAGACACAAACAGACTGTCAGACCTGAGAGGTGTCTCCATATTAATAGGGTTTTAAATGTTGTAGAGTCAGTTGGCCACAAACGACCAGTGGTAATTTCCTCTGTCACTTAAAACACATAAAACGTATGCCTTCATAGAGTCCTCCATATGTATTTCTCAAGTGCCTGCTTTCAAGTAATACCTGAATCTCTGTCAGACTACACAGCTTAAGCAAATTCCATAGTGAACTCACAATTTCATGTACATCACATTGGAAAATTGCTTTAGTTATGCATATACATGCTTCTGGGCAGTATCAGCCTGCAACTTGTGGAATTCATAAACTTATAAATGGCCATCATGACAACACGTTTAGAATAGTTTCTACAGCTCTACTGTATTTATAAATAAGCCACACTGTTTTTAAAAACATGTCATGTATTATGTCGATTGCAGAGGTTATCAGAGTTTGCAATCAAATTACACATTTTCCAATTGAATTGTTCTATATGACATGGTATGAATTGATTGAAAAAGAAAAAAAAACCCTCCATATATTCTTTATTAGGCCTGGTTTGCTAAAACAGCTGACACTTGGCCATCTGAAGCAACAATGAAGTAGCTGTATGGTGAAGATTTTGACAGCTGAATTCATTATAGCCCGTGGGATACACAATAGAATGGATTAGTTTTTTAATTGAGCTGGGCCAAAAAACAGCAGAGAAAAATGAACAGTGTAGAAAAAATGTCTAAAACTTGACAGAATATCCTGGAGGCAGGACAGGTATTTCTAGCAAAGAAATGACATTCCTGTATTTAATATTACCATAAGTGAAGGGCTGGTGTATGAATACTAGCTTTGATTAACTTGCTATTGCATTGTGTATAAACACCAGACTATCTGTGACTATATTTTGTTATATTGTGCATACTGTTTATTTAAAATAAAAATATTAATAATCACATGTGTACTCTCAATGGAAGCCGTGTATCAGAAGCAACAACAAACTCTCTTGTGTTCCATGGGGTAGTTAGTATGGAATTGGATTATATTCTAAAAATTTTGAATAGAGCAAAAAGCAAAAGAAAATGGATTCCCCATTCCGACAAGCTTTAATTAGACAAAAAAAACTAGTGCTCAGTAAATAAAGGCAATGTTTATTACATTAAACTGAAAACTATTTTCATTTAATAAATATTTATTTCATTAAAGTAATCCAAGGGAGATAATTGAAAATAAAATGATGCAAGTTGACATTTTATGGTGTTTAAAACGATGGTCAACACATGGTAAATATATTCCATTAACTAAAAATCCAACATTGGTGCTGCCAATTAATGGACACATGGCAAATTGACAGTGTTCCATCTGATTACTCAGTATAGTGTCAGGAGTCCAACATGCGGATGTGTTTTTCCATGATTGAGACACTCAGGTATATTTACACTTAAATACTCCAGCTCTCAAATGGTGACATTAGAATTTGAACTTTGTATTACAAAATGGAGAAAACCTAGGATTCCTATAACAAATATTTAATGGGTTTTCTAAATCTCTGCAGACTTCACCTCAGCGAGCTTCTGCTCCAAGAATAGTTTGCATGACCCTGTATAAAACATACGGTATTTAAATCAAATAGATTTATCGAAAGTCATGTTCACTGACTAAACTATGCATTATGCAGGGCTAACCCAGCCATTCTTAATAGGGATGGCCATTTAACATGTATGATGAATTCAGGGAATTCCTGCCAGTCTCTACTTTACATTGAATGGGAATGGTTGAAAGTAGAATAAAAATATTTCTGATTGTTTAACGTATGAAAAAAGGTGTCAAGATCATCCAACTTTGCCAAGGCCAGCAACCAGGTAAACAGGCTTCCTTCATTTTGAAGAGTGCTTGGTGTAGTTAATATTGCATTCAATGGCTAGGGGACATCTTTAATGTACACATTGCACCAGTCATGATTTTTCTTTACTGTTTCTTATCTTTGTGTGCCGACATCATTGTGGCCTATCTTATGGCTACACTTCACTAGTTTTAGCAATTAACCTCATTAACATGAAAATAGAAGCTATATATAATAGTGATGGAACGATTACAGCAATTCTAAATACCTCTTTCACCTTAACCTAAGTAGATCAAGCATTCTAAACAGTAATTTTCATTGTCTATTGAAACACGCAATCCCACAATTTAGATATATCTGCCCACAAGATAATTCCCAACTCAGTTTTATTTACATTTATTTACAAAGAAAGTGAACTATGAAATTATATAACACAGAAAACACAAAAACAAACAAGAAAATAAATTTCATTTACAAATATATAAAACATGTAAACTGACACCAATATGGAAATGAATACAACACAATAGTATTACTTATTTTATTTAGAAATTAAATTAGGACACTTGCCTGGTTTATACCAATGATGTATCACTACAACTTCATTAATGTTGTATTCTTTGAATACAATTTGCAATGTCATTTGAAAGTTTACTTTACTTGTCCTCTGAATGTATCAGAATCATACCTTCAATGTACACTATATACAGTACATCTCATTTCCTGAAAAACACTTAATTATTTATTACTTAATTATTTATTGTCTCTTGCGATTCACTCATGTCCACAGGCCCACAAAGGTTATCCAGTAGCCTTCCTCACATCAAAAGCTGAGGGTGGTGGTATTTATTACCCTATATTTGCCCTAAAGCCCAGGAGGGAATTCTGTTTGGTCCCCCATTTATTATTATAGCCTCAGGTATATACTTGGCATTAATTTTTAATATTGCACTGTGGAAGGGAAGCTTAATACATGACCCAAGTAGTGCATTGTGAAACTAGCTTGTTTGTGTACGGAAGAAAATCACCAAGTTATTGATTGCTGTAGGTAATGAAATCTGAATACCTGATGAGCTAGAAAGGATACAAAGTAAGACTTCAGTTTAGTGTTTCCATTGAAAGGTAACCAGAAGATGAGAAATAAACATTTCAGTACTATGCACAAGTTTTAGGCAAGTGTAAATGCTTCAAAACCTTATGCTAATCGTTTATTTTTATCATTTTAAAAAATGCAATATGAGAGAAAACAGGAGAAAAATCTAAATTAAATCAATGTTTGATGTACCCACCCCTTGCCTTCTAAACAGCATCAGTTCTTTTACGTATACTTGCTCAAAAGGTCAGGGATTTTGTAGGCATATAGTTAGGCGTATGATTAAACAATTATACCAAACAGGTGCTAATGATCATCATTTTAAAATGTAGCGTGAAACACAATCACTTTTTTTTTTAATACGTTTTTTAATACGTGTAAATTTTTATTTAAATGAGAATGAACATCTTTACTCATACCGAAGAAGAAGCAGTAGCGTTCTTACAAGAGAAAGGTGTACCGACAGCTGGGCTACTGTGCAAACTGGTCATGAAATGAAGCTTTACTTTGGCTCAAGTATTTTCTGGGATTGTATAAAGTCTACTTATCAGAAGAAGGTCAACAACCGAACCGGAAATTGGTTTACAGATCTACCCTTTGTGACAGCCGTTCATTTCTTCTGTTGCTGAGCCAAGGAATTGATGTCGATCAAGTGGTGCGAGGATGAATTGGGCATGAATAAGAACACAACCGTCAACTGGAACAGCTACATGCGAGAAGTCTACCTCATTGAACTACCAAAACAATGTCAGCAGTGGGTGTTAAGAGGAATTGGTCGGAAGAAGAAATCTCATCCAGCCGGCCCATCTACACTATGGAGACATATACCAACGTGTGTCTTCAAAGCATGGTGCATCTTTTAATGAAATTAAAACACAGACTGTAGAGGGGACAGCTGGGGACGATGCCCCAAGTAGGGCCTAGGGCAACACAGAAGGTTAATACAGTTCTGGCTATGATAGTGACTGATTTTCATTGTCATGTACTTCTTTTCCACCATTGTCTGTAGAATATGTTATTCTACTGTTGTTTGTGCGTTTGAGTTGTGAGGCATGAATAGATTTGAATTTTCCTAATTAAACTGGAAATCCCCTGAGGGTTTACACCTTTTAATTTTAGTGATTAATTACAGCTGCAAACCATTTTCTACAAAGGTTTTACATTTTATTCATATTGCCTCAATCTGTATTCTAATCTCATTTAAGATATGTGAGGCATACAGTCCCCTTCAGGTTGTGTCTTTTGTCGGTCAACTGAGTTTCAATGGTAGGCTGTTTTCAGCTATAAGAAAACAGTGTTCTTTAGAAGAAAATATTGTATAGTAAGGCAAAAGAGCAACCTTTGCATTCCCAGTACTGCTGCCCATATGTATTAGGATCAAGGGTCAAGAAGGTTGGACTGAAGCCCACGGGGGCCAGAATGGACTAGAGTGGGCCCTGACAGAGTGCTGAGCAGGGCTAGGCTAAGGAAGGAATTGTGGATTTTAGGGGAGGAGTTTTGGTAGGAGGATATTTAAGTTTGGTGATCACAGGGGTAAGGATCCATTTTGTTTAACCTTACCTGGTGTTGTTTGTCTTTCCCTGTCTATCTCTTGTTGTCTATCTTGTATACTTGGCTGTTTATTGCTTCTGTTCCTTTGCTGTCTGTTTCTCTTTTGTGTCCTGGCCTGTCTTTGTTTTTTGTGTCATTTTGTGTTTGGGTCTGTCTTGTTTCTGTGTTTTTTTGTGTCTGAGTCTTTTCCTTTTTATCTGGGGCTCTTTTTTGTGTGCCTGTCTGTTCTTTCTTTGTTCCCCCCTTTTTTCTCTCTCCTCCTCTTGTCCCCTGCAGGTGTCTGTATGGATTTGAGGTTCTGCAGCAGCTGTTGGACCTCGTGGCTGCAGGAGCGACTAGGCCGCATGCTGGATCCAGCTGGATTGTTCCTGAAGGCTGGCATGGAGGACTACAGCAGCGTTGGAGCATAGGAGCAGAGGCAGACCTGAGGAGGACGACAGATAGCCCAGGACGGGGCCTGGGAGTCAAAGCAACCCATTTGCGGGCCTTCAGAGGCATACTGGTGTGCAGTGCAACAGCATGGAGGAGGCTTCGGCCCTCGCAGCGTTTCCATCACAGCAGGCCAGAAGGGCCCATGGGAAGGCAGTGATTTCAGATGGCCCAGCTGGGTGTCCTGTGGCTGCTGGCCGCTCCCCGGATGGAAAAGGAGGTGCAGAGTGCAAGGAGTCAACAGTTGCAGGAGGTGGTTCGGCCTGGTATAGGCCTCTGAGGTCTACCGCAGTGTTTCCCCAGATGTGGGTCCTTCAGGAGTCATCCAGGGAGGCAGAGAAGCTGGCAGGACGGCCGGGTGCAGCCTGCACTGCGGCCTGTGCAGATGTCAAGGTAGGGAGACACCGGAGAGAGGCCTAGGCAGTTACCTGGGGCAGCTGCTGTGGGGCAGGAGGTTTTGGCTATGGAGCAGGGGGGCTGGGGAGGCCCCTCTTTTTTCCAGTCTCCATCCTGAAGTGGCATATGGGGGGTTTCTGGCTGCAGCACCCCATCCCTCTCACAGACACACACACAGGCACACCCTAATTGATGCATCCATCAGGATGGGATGAGTTGGTGGAATCTGCACCCCAAGGAGGTGGTTTTGGTGCTGCCACTCCTGCGGTATTTCTCTGCGGCGGCACAGGATCATACGGCCTTGCTGTACGGCCAAGGGGTCCATTATTAAGGTTTCTTTTTGCGTGTTATTTACATCGGGTGCACATGTGTGGGTTGATGCTGAGATGTTTTTTCAGGGGCTGTAGTGTAGTATCTATGGAGCGTATAGTGGGGAGTTTCCTGGGAAGTTTATAGATGTGCTGGGCTTGAGATTCTTTGCAGGTTGCATTGCATTGCATTTGTTTGTGTGGTTCTGGTTCTGTAGCAATGTTTTATTTGGAGGCGGTGGAATGGTTTTAGGTCACGGTTACTGACGGACCACTTCAGGGGGAAAGCATGGCTCTGCTCTTGAGAGCTGTCAGTCTAATCGGTGGTTGGAGGGAGGTGAAACCTGGTAAACAGATGTGACAGGGGGGATATGATAGAAACGTTTAAATGCTTAAGGGGAATCAACAGGATAAAGGGAGAGATTTTATTTTAAACGAAGTACTACCACTGCAAGAGGACATAGACATAAGCTAGAGGGGCAATGGTTTAAAGGTAACATCAGGAAATATTACTTCCTGAAAAGGGTAGTGGATGCACAGAATAGCCTTCCAGCAGAAGTGGTAGATGTTAACACGGTACAAACGTTTGTCCAGGCTTGTGATAAGACCGAGTTAGATATAGGATAAGGGCAGGTATTAAGGAAAGTACTCGGAGATTGGGCAGACTGGATGGGCCTAATGGTTATTATCTGCTGTCTCTTTCTAAGTTTTTATATGTTAAGGTGTGTTGGAAATGTTTGTGTGCCCCCCCCTTTTATTGCCCCCTCCTGTAGCTGCTTCTTGAGGGGGTTGCACAGGCAGCTTTACACAGGGAACCTTTGCTTTGTTGTGGTGTGAAGCTGCATTTGTCCAGGTCGCTTGCAATCGAGTAGGGTCATACTGGGGTTTTGGGGTGAGGGGGTACGGGTTATCTATTGATGTGACATATTGCATGGTTGAGGGGTTGCAGCAGGAAGCCGATGGTTGTTTTTGTGAGGTGGATTATGTCTCCTGAGCGGTGTCCCCAGTTGGCCTGGGGGTCATGTTAAGATGGAGGAGGGGGACTAGAGGCATGAGAGAAATTATTTCTGGCTTCCTCTGGGAAGCGTTGATGGGACGAGGTTAAGGTAAGGGGGCTACGGTACCGCAGGTTTCTGAACCTTTCGGTACTGGGTTCAGCATGACTGGGGTGAGATGTATTGGGGGGAATCTCCTGACTAGGGATCCGCTCTGTTTGTCAGGTTTGTTGTATGGGGGTAACGTTTTTGATGGGGTCGCCATAGAGAGAGCTGTTTTGTTGGTGCCTAGGGGATAGCGGTGGGGGACCAAATGGTTCCGTCATGGGGTTTGAAGCTGATTCTGTTGGGTTGGTTGATTCGCTTTGCAGGAAGAGTGCCTGTCAGCATTTCCCGGGGCCATGGGGTATACGGTTTGTCCGAAGACTTCAAGTGGGCTGAGGCCGGGCTGCGCAGGGATATACTGGGGTTGGAGGAGAGGTACGCCAGTGTTGTGGGCACGCACCTACTAGGGCTATACACTGTGGCGTGTGCGGTTGCTGTGTTTGTACACTGGGGGTTGTGCTGGGGTGGTATGTACTACATGGCCCAAGGTGATTTAGTGGGGCTGCGGGGCGAGTCTCCTGTTTTTGGGTGCCGCTGTCTGTTTTTGATCTGCTTCTGGTACGTCTAAGAGGTCACCATCTTTGGGGAGGGGTGGTGGTGTTCAATGTCTTTTCTGGGTTCCTTCGGTTTTTCGTGCACTTACTCTGAACGATTGGAGACTTGCTGGTGCATAGGTTTGTTAAATTTCCCTGGTCTTGATTCGGTTTGGCTTTTCGGGAGCAGGAGGGCTCTGATTCGGGTAACTATGTGTGAGGTGGGGTGAAGCAGGTGCTGAGAGCTGACTTGCTGGTCAGTGAGCTCTTGCTCCACAGGCTGCGGGGAAGTGTTTGGGACAATTGGTGACGGGGTTTTCCAGGGGGCCATTGGTTCATGTTAGTATGGCCTGAGGTCTGGGATATATACGCCCTCTCCTTGTTTTCTTTGAACGGTTCCGCTTAGTGTTGGCCCTGTTTTGGAGAGTTGGCAGGGGTATTGGTGGGGTGGTTTTGATGGAACTATATCGGAGGAAGGGCACTTTGGTTCTTGTGGTTGGTGGCTTTGGTGGATGTTTTTGTGCTTGGTGGTGCATGTTTTCATTCGGGTATTGCATGGAAGTATCGCTGTTCTTGCTTCATTGGAAGTGGCCTCGGCAGATGGAGGGAGTTGGGGGTACATTATTCGGGGGCTTACCTTGCGTGGCAGTATAGTGGACTCCCGAGGTCACAAAGATTGGCATTGGTGGGATTGTTTGTGGTGGCAGTACATTCAGTGGGTGGCCCAAGTAGCCATGTTCAGATGGTTCCTGGCAGGGGCGACCCCTTCCCAGGTCTATGGGTTAGGGCTGGGTGTAGCGCTCCTTAGTTTGTGGATGTGGGATCAAGCGGTGGGCATCCCCTCCCTGATTGAGATTTGTGGGGAGGCGGTTAATGAGGTTTCACTGTCTAATGCTTTGGACGTTGATGTGCAATAGTGCTGGTGCGGTTATGGTCATAAATGACCGGATATCTTGGTCTTGGTGGGCAGGTTTGGTTTGTCTATTGTGCCCGATGATGCCATGTGGGTGGGCTTTTGGGGGTTATATCAATGGATGGTGTTCTTCCGGGTACAACAGGATGGATGTTGGCTCGGTCTGCTTGGCTGCCTCACCATGCAAATGGTGTTTGAGGCAGGTGGTCGGGGGGGCTCGGGTTGCTTCTCCCCTGTGGGTTTTTTCTTCGGGCCTCTTTTGGTAGGCAGGTTATCAGCCATTCTCAGGAGTAATGACCCCGACAGGGACCGCAGTTGGGTATAGCGGTTTGCAGCTGGGTCTCCCAGGGGTTTTGGTGCTTGGTGATGGAGTTTTTGGTGGTGGTTTGGTTATGAGTAAGATTGTTTTGGTTCTTCTTCTTGCTGGGGTGGTGCCGGTTTGTGGGGGTCACCTATCGGCATTCACTAGTTTTGGGGATGTGGTGGAACTGTGGATGGAGAACCTGTCGGTGGGGGCCGCAGTTGGGCATAGCGTTTGTGCAGCTGGGTTACCCAGAGGGTTTGGTGCTTGTGGGATGGAAATTTTGGTGTGGGTTGTTGGACCTTGGTGGCTCGACATTACAAGACTTGTTCAGTTAAGAGTTTGTTCATTTATGTTGTTTATGTGAGGGTTGGTCACCGTGAGACGGTTGATTTGGTTTGTACAGGTGCCGTGCCTGAGGGGAATTGAGCATTCCGTGGGTTTTGAAAGGGCCAAGCTTTCTTTTGTGGGGGAGCCCATCCGGCTTAAGGTGTCAAGGGATGGGCTCATGGCGGTAGCTTGCCAGGTATCCAAGGGGTTAATGTGGTGGTATGATCCTTGGTGGTCATAACCGGTGGGAGGTTCCTTGCAAGGAGTGGTGCTTGGAACCTCAGGTCCGGGTTGGGGCATCCTGGTCCCCTCCCAAAATTGGTGTGTGGTTTGGTACCTGGATAACTTGGCAAGCTAGGTTGGTTTTGGTTACGTCATTGTCTGTTAACGCATCTATGTTTATTATTTCAGGTTTTATGGGACAATGACTGTTCAATAAAACGGCTGCGGCCTTTTCAAACCCATATTGTGTTGGTGTTTTATTTAATTGAGCAACTGAGCTGAGCTTGGCCCCTGAGTAGAAGCTACATCTGTCAT
>VKOC01000006.1:10343861-10354953 GCA_009364415.1 Spea multiplicata | reverse complement strand
AGGTTAAATGAAAAAGCTCTTCTTTTTTTCATCTTAGCGTGAAACCTCTGTCTAAGATATATGATTAATTGTTTCATACATTGCTATTTTCTAATGCTCTTTCCAGATTATCATGCATAACATTTCTCTATACAGATAAATGATGCTTGTCACAGATGTTATTTTACTATGCCAAACATTAAGTCATGTAGCTAGAGCATTTACAACATATTTTTTTCAATTAAGG
This sequence comes from Spea multiplicata, assembly GCA_009364415.1. Lineage (NCBI taxonomy): Eukaryota > Metazoa > Chordata > Amphibia > Anura > Pelobatidae > Spea > Spea multiplicata. The sequence continues at coordinate 10,354,727 of VKOC01000006.1, read as the reverse complement.
TGAATGGGGGTATTTAGTAATATGACATTGGTGGGATAAATACAGCTTTGTGAACCATTATTATTATGTACTAAAATGAGTAAAAATGTATCTTAATTGTAAGTTACTCTTCTATCTGGCATAATTATATAACATCCATAAATATACATTAACTGTCTAGACAGGTTAAGCAAAGTCCCTTTCCCCTATTAACTAAAGCACTCAATGAGAAAGATGTTGTAGACATTGTTAGATGGGATAAGAAACAATTCTTCTGTTAAACAGACAATACAGAAAATATATGCTGTGCAAGGCATAAAATCAAACACACAGAAAGAAATAATTACTTTCTTTAAAAAAGCAGTAGAATGTTTTGTATTTAAAATAAAAAATAGTCACATTTTATTTTAAAGCTGAGATGGCACACAAATCTAAATTAATGAAATCAGGTACCATACATTTAGATTTTTTGCAATCCAAAATAACTGGCCTAGTAATAGCTAGAAATATCGAAGGGTCATCCCCTGCCCCCGCTTTTCACAAGGTGTGTGAGTTCTGAGGTATGGATGTAAGAAATCATATACTATCTAACTGTTCCATTCATAAGTTACATTTGCAATGACAAAACTAATGAAAGCCAATTGCTAGAGCTGAATTGATAGCAGAGCAAATGCCCAGGCCCCTGCTCTTGTGAGGGCCCGTGGTCTCATTTAGTGCAGCACTGGCAGCCTCCACTCTTCTGGGAAGGCTTTCCACGAGATTTTGGAGTTTGGGATTTTGGAATAGCAGAGCTATGGATGCCACTCGAGTTCCTCGCTTGGTGTAACACGAACCAGGGAGTCTAGCTGGATGTCCTCATAACGAAAGCCGGATACAAGATATATATATATATATAAGAATATATACTAACAACAGCACAAAAACACACACATAAACAGATTTTACAGCGCTAGTGTAAGTTTACAAGAATAGTTTACCGCTCTCTTTAAACCTGTAGCCTAATTTGGTTTTAATATAATTAAATGCAGTTCTTATAATGAATTACTACTTATTATGCACTGAAATTACAGCCACAACACAATCATACATTCATATTTTGTTAAATATTTTATAAAAAGAATTTGCATAACGTATTATATTCTTGAATATGATTTATTAATTACAATGACTTTAAACCATTAGAGAGGGCGATGAAGAGCTTTCATTCACATAATTTTTTAAAATTTTAATTGCGTTCTATAGCTGCAATTTGAGAAAGCTAGGATAGCATGTAACCAGATAAAATTATATGGTGTAACGGAATGCTTGCTTCTTAATTTATTACAAAACAATCGCCCTGTCAATGGGAGCAAGACTATTTTTTAAGAACATTCAAATTTTGGATTAGTTATTTAAAATGATATATTGTTCTTTTACCTAATTAGTGATTGTTTTTTTGTAACTGACTTGTTAAAAGAGAATATACACCTTTTGAAATCTTGCCCACATAATAACAAGGTGTATTAACAAATTAAAAACAAATTGCCTGTTCCCCCTTAGTGGACTTACATGTCCAATCTATGCAGTAAGAATGTTGTAAGAATAATTTAAGCACTTCAATGATCACAAATAAATATTACAAATATTAATCATAATTAGTTTCACTTCAAAATGTATATTCAAAAATAAAAATGTAGCAGCTGCTATTGGCAAAGGGTTAATAGATTACCTCTTCCTCTCTTCTGAGATGGGGTAGTAAAATAAAACTCTGTGAAGGAAAAGGTTGTAACTATAACCCTCTCACCACCATCCCATGCTCAGGGTCTGGTGCCTTCACACCCCATCCCATGTCTGTTAGGAGGATTTAAAATAATTAAAACTCCTGGGTGGACATCTGTGGCCACCATTAGAGAGGGAGTGAAGTGGTAAAATACCCTTTTGAGAGGCACAGACCTCATCCAATATCTCCCCCTAACCATCCTGTAATAAAATAATTAAAAACCCTTGCAGACCCATTCATGTTCCCCTGCCTAGTGGCGTAAGGCGGATATTTATGCAGGTTTTATTCAGCATCTCAGGCATTTTGAAAGGTCATGGCCCTTCCATGGTGATGTCCCTGGTACTCTTGACAGGCGCATAGTCGAAATGTGGGCCCCCGGTAAAAAACCCCACCAGAATACCAATCCCCCATATAAAACACAGACACCAGAAATGTAGTGGAAAATTACACAGCTTGCAAAAAAACATAGAACAAAAGTCATTGTCATACAAAATAATAAAATACAAATAGCCCGACACCACCCACACCATGACAATGACCCAAACAATAAATTAACAGTGACCAAAAACATAACAATAAAGTGCCAATAATTTACATTTCCAACTCCAAAATAGGGGTATACCCAGATACCCCTACACCCCCAGGTTCTGAGCCACAGACCAGCTCGAAACCTACAAAAAACAACAACCAACAACCTTTCATTAACTTTCTCCACGAAAACCCCCATTAAAAAATTCTCCAAACTTGCCACTCCACCTCGCTGCTGTGACAAAACGGGACCCCCCCCCAAAATCAGAAATAGGGAGAGAGGGAGGGACAACAATCAGGTCTGACAAGCAGATTAAAACTGGGATAACAAAATGGATGCTACCTATTTATATAACCCAGCCCCTAACCTAACTAACCAATGAAATTAAATCAAAACCCCTAAGGCCCACCTCCTAGCACTGTCAGGGCCTCCCCCCCTAAGCTGTGCTTGCACCAATGGCTTCATTCTAGTCAATTTGTTGTAGTGTTAAAGTAATATCTGGTCATCTATTCCTCTTATTCTTCATGCAACATTAACTGTGGATGATCAATGTCGTGCCATACTGTGTTTCATTTGCATTTTTTGAGGTGGGATAAATTAATATTGAATGTGAATCCATCAGCTTCCAATGGAGAGTAATAAAGGAATAAAGTTGCAGAGTACATTCACCAAGGACTGCCAGTAAGATGGTGGCAACTAGGGGGGCTCCAACTGAGCAGCCATCACTCCAGGGTCTGAAAAGATATAAAGTGTTCTACTCATACCATACATGTTTTGGAAAGTTACTTACGGTATTAACCATTTCTGCAGTGAAATTGTACATCTAAGATATAAAATACTGTTTTTCCGTAAAGTATCTTTCCAGAAAAAGTCCATCAGTCCAAGTACTTTTGGTGGGAAAAATCTTTGCATTCCGGGAATATTCACCCTTTCCTGTGTTCGGTTCGGGCGAATATTCGTGTACATTCTTCGTGTTCGTTTTTTTCTTCGTTTTTCTTCGTTTTTTGTAGAAGGGGTTAATATTGAGTTAACGCGGTACAGACTACGCACCAGCTTTGGCGCCAGGATTTTAAATGTCCGTACGAGCAACTATTGGTCGCCTGCAGGGGCCTCCTCTGCCATCAACCAATGAAGTACGCCTGTACTTCATTGGTTGATGGCAGACGAGCCCCCTGCTTGCGACCAATAGAGTCACTCGTACAGACTTTTAAAATCCTGGTCCAGCAACTTGGCTGGCAGAGACCACTGTTCTCCCTGCTCCAACAGTTAAAGGTCCGTACAAGCAACTTTATTGGTCGTTCATATGGACTTTTAACTGTTGGAACAGGGGGACCAGTGGTCTCTGCCAGCCAAGTTGCCCCAAGTTAACCCCTGACGGCTAACCTACGGATTTCCGCTCCCGTTATCTACGCAGCCATGTGAGTGAGCCTATTGGTCGCCTGCAGGGCCTTCCTCTAGCATAAACCAATTGGTTGATACCAGAGGAGGACTCTGCAGGCGACCAATAGAGTGGTTTGCATGGCCCCTTAACCCCTGACGGCAAACCTACGTAGATAAGGTAGGCTAGATGGGGAGGGACCAGGGAGATTAGTAGATGAAGACAAACACGAAGATTCTTTGTGTTGTGTCTTCATCTACGCCGCCACCGTGGTTTATCGGTTTGAACGACGAAAACGCACTATTCGTGTTCGTTTCCATGTTCGCCCAAAAACAAATGCACAAGTCTAATTAACATTTACCTTAAAAAGAAGGACATTACTTGGGTTCCATATAATCTAGAACAAAAACCATGTCTCCTCATTTTAATATTCTTATTTACACGCAAGCCTTAACAAAACAACACATTTTACAAATGCCTTAATATTAAATCTCTAATTTGATCTGAAAATGATTATTGGTTAATGCTTGCCGGTTCCCTGAAAACAATCATTTTCTCAAAAATGTTTGCTTCACGTTAGAAAATGAAACATATAATGGACATTTTTTTCATGCTTTTCAAGTGATTGACACATATTAATTTCATAGTTAGTTTCTAACATTTTCTTTTCAGTGGGGCACGTTTCACATGGTCAGGAGCTAGAGATGTATCATGTGCTTGGTGACCCATTAGTGTTCTGCAGCTTATGAAAAATCAAAACAAATGTGGCTTTTGAGTTCAAAGTCGCCACTCATTTTGCTGAGCTGCACTTTTGGGACACAAAAAACCACTTACACTACTGGGTTACAATATGGCCTTTAACCCCACTTAATTTAGAAAAAGGTTATGCTTCATTTATTGAAAGTCTGGAAATAACCGAGAGTCTGCTTTCATGTAGTTCTTGCTTACAGCATTGTGCCTTACATGTGCACGTTATAAAAGCCAGAGCAACATCTCAAACACGTCAAGGGCACTACTCCAATTTTAGAGAAGGTGACAATGAAAGGTGTTAGTATGCACTTCATGTCAAGTCATGATTGCTTACACCTGGCAACAAGTTACTCAGTAAAATGTTAGATGGTTCACAGAAAATGTAATACAAAGTAAAGAACAGATAATTAAAAAATATTCTAGCCTGGGTGACTGAATAATTAAAATTTTAATAAAGACATGAGGCTCCTATTTTGCATATCTTTCCTTATTCTCACCAATTGCAGCAAAGAAAGAGTAAAACTGGAAAACAAATAATAGAATAACAGTATAGTGCATAAAACCAATGGGAAACCCCTCCTCCTCTTTTGGAGAGCTGTGAACCCAAAGATGGCCATCCCACTGCAACTACTTCAAACAAAATCGAGAACCAGGAGACAAAAACTAAGATGTCTTCAATCCAGAAACCACAGGGCTCCTGCAAGTTAAGCTGGAAAAAAAAGAAGAAACATAACAGAAACCACATCCGAATGCAGCCATCAATGTTATGCAGAACATAATGACCATATCTACATATAACTATATCGAACAACAGCAGGAACCAAACCTTTTTCAAACATAAATTCGAACCCAAAATAGGGTGGGAGGGTGTCTAAAATACTTGCTTCCTGTCTTTATTAAAATTTTAATTTTTCAGTCACCCAGGCTAGAATAATTTTTAATTTTAAGTCATGACAGGAGGCTCCTATTTTGTGATTTTAACGCTGAGAAACTAAAGTGCTAAAATATGCAAGGACACTATAAAATGGTTCACTTATGTTTACTATAAATGTTAGATTAGTGTAAAAAAAAAAATCGGCCCTGGTGCCGCTCATAAAGGGGGTGCCCAGGTGTTTGTCTATATAGCTAGAAACTCCTTGTTCAGAATTTAACATCACCTACTGTTCTTCTGTTATAATAAGTAAAATCATATTTTTTAAAGTGTATGGAGAGGTTAAGTTCTGGTAGCACTTCTTGAAGGCAAGACCTTATTTATCTAATTGTGTGTTCAATATCTCAACGCTTGGGTATTAGTTCATATTTTAATGTAACATATAAAAATAATAATAATAACAAAACTTTTAATTTCGGTGATACTGATCAATAATCAATGACGTTTGGCAAGCTTTTATATACATACAAAATATATGTATACATATATACATATATATAAATATATGTTTTACATAGCAATTGTTAACAGAAAAGTTGTTTTTTAGCTCCTTGATGTCACCATACATTCATAAAGTACCAACCTCACCAAACCACTGCAGTAGGAAGCTTGGCTAGCCCAAATCACAATGTTCAGGAGTGATCTGATCATCCTTAGGCCATTCCTAACTAGTTCTGCAGCAGTTTATACTGCTGCAGAGACATACTGGCAGCAATTGACCTGAAAGCACCTTTGACTTCCAGGTCATTGCTCCTTTGACATTTTTTTGCTTATTCAATGCTGGTGCTCCGTAGAAGCACAGCGTGGACTGTGATTTGGTCCCTGCAAGCATTTGGGGACTGAAGACACAAAACAGTAACCACTAAATGCCATGACTGCATAATAAAAGGGGTTAACCCCAGCAAGTACATCCACATGGTCCTTAGACAGACCGCACCTCAATGTCCAGTGGGCAACATTTAGCCCATGGCCATATGTTGGATGCCCCTGACCTTAGAGAGAAAAATGCTTTACATTTCGGATGTCCACTTTTGATGTATACTATGCTGACAGATTTATTGTCTGTAGTGGCTTAACTGAGCAAAATTTAGAGGTTAATTTGCTAGATTCAGGATAATGGGGAAATTCAAATAATACATTATAAATCAAATAAGGATTTGATTTTTAAAATGTTTAAGGTATCTAATACTTTACACATATTGAAAGTATTTTACATATAATGTTTGTAATTGAATAAAAAACATTAAATAGTTAAGAGCAACAAGAGAAAGGTTAAATGAGACATTATGGATATAGGCACATTCACAACATATAGAGACTTAGTATGTTATCAAGAACAGGTGGCTTGCTTAAATAATTTAATCACTCAAGTGATCAGGTTGAGAATCGTAGGAGCTCAACAGTTGATTTCAATAATGAACATTTGGCACCCAATGAGAACTTTGCAACTAACTGTTAGCTGCCTACGACTTTCATGTTGCATATTAATTTTCAGCTACTGCTTTTGGGATAAAAAAATGAATTCTCTGTCAGGGGTGTTTTAAAATCTTTGCAAAGAGAGAATATATTGTTATTTGTGCAAATAAAATAACAGCCGTAAATTTCTCCAACAGTTCATTATTTCTTTGCATTAGATGTATGTTTGCCTTTATATAAAACATACTATTAGAAATGTTATCTGCTGATGCAGATGTGTGATATTGCACAGTTCTTAACTTTAAATATAAAACACTGTACTTTGGTATGAAGCATAAAAAAATAAAGATAATGGGTATGTGTAAAATTTGAAAAATATATGAAACTATATATAATTCATCCCTGTGATATCAAAAGCATTTATTGTACCATTCAGCTTGATATAGAGGCTGAGAAGTTAATGGAAATTCATTTATAATAAATTGCATTTTATTGTATTCTTCCTGACATTTAGAATATATGAGTGAAAAATACCTTATCTCTGCTAACAGAATGTAAGAATTGGAATTTGTACATACATTGCAGAGTTCCTACTTTAATTTTACAAGAACAGAATAGGTGCGTTATCATTTTGCAATTAGACTAAAGTAGTGCTAAAAACATAAACTATGGTTGTGTCACCTTTAAAACATTTCTAGAATAGTTCATGTATATTTCATATAATTTTGTAACAGCTCTACACATTTATAAGAAAATGTTATCATTTCATACACTAGTAGCGTTTTCACACAGTATAAAAATAGTTTATTTTAAAAAAAAAAATGGTATTTTATTTACATGATTGAAATATAATGAAAGAGTCTATACTTTTTGTAAAACTTAATTTAAATTTTGGCAGAATATTGAAAATTGTGTCTGCAGGAGTTACCATGTTGGAAACGATGTTTCAGAAAGTTACATGCAGTGTGATGTCTGTGGGCAGAAATTCACTTACTGTTCCTTCTGTGATTGATGAAAAAAAAAAACTAGATTATGCATTTAAAAAAATACACAAGAAAAATAATCCTACCAAAATTTCAATCTAAAATTGTCGCAGGCTGTCATTACTGATGTGCGAGTTACTCGGGAGGTCAAAGAGGACCTTAGAGCCTGGCAAGAATTTTTGGGATCATGACAATGGAAGGTCCTGTTGGCAGCACCAGGAAATCCCGAATGGTGATCTGCAGCTCTATACCGACGCTGCTGGGTCTACAGGTTTTGGCACAATTTTTGGTTCTAAGTGGTGTTCAGCACCCTGGCCGGATAGTTGGAGGGAGTCAGGAGCAGTGCGTAACCTTACACTTTTGGAGTTATTCCCGATTGTATCAGCGGTGGAGTTGTGGGGTGAACAGATGAAGGAGAAAGAGATCGTATTTTGGACGGACAACTTGGCCATTGTATATGCCGTTAATAAGACGACATCTGTTTTTGCAGTGCTTGCAATGGAATGTGTGGTTTAAAGCAAGGCATGTCCCTGGGTTTTTAACAGAATGGCCGATGCTTTGTGATGTTTTCGTTGGCAGGAGTTACGGATGTTGGCACAGGGACCCGAGATAGAAGGGTGCTGCTGCTGTGATATTTTGTGGACCCTCGCTTCAGAAACTTAATGGGGTTGGCAAAGTCATCATTATGTCCGGGTACTTGGTCCTTCTACAGGAAAGTATGGGGTTTATGGCTTGAGAATGTCAATGGGGCAAGTTTGGGCACAGAGCATAAGATGGTGAATGTGATATTAACTTTTTTAGAAGATTTGCGCCAGTTGGGTAAGGCAGTGGCTACAGTAATGAGATATATGTCAGCGTTGAGTTTTTGGTTCAAAATGTTTGCACAACCTGACATCACAAAACTCTTTTTTTATCACTCGGGTTTTAAAGGGTTGGCAGCGTTGTTGTAGGTCGATTGACTCAGGCAAGTCGGTTTCGTTTTCATTACTGTTGCAAATACTTGCTATTTTGCCTCAAGTTTGTCTGTCCCATTTTGAAGTTTTGCTCTTTTGCACGGCGTTTGTTTTAGCCTTTTCGGGGCCCTACGACTTGGGAAGCTAGTGGCCCCTAGTAAACACAGGCCAAGGGGTCTTCTGTTACAGGACATGAAATTGGAGACCAATTGTTTATCGACAATTTTTATTAGACAGGTTCGCAATTTAGGGGATAATTTTTTATCGCATGCGAATGGTTTGTCTTTGTCGCGCTTTCAATTTAACAAGGTCTTTCATAAATGCTTGCGGTTGGTGGGTGCGTCGGGCATTTTGGGTCACATTCATTTCGCATTGGGGCAGTATCCTAGGCAGGGTGGGCGGGTTTATGTGAGAATGATGCTAGGAGGATTGGTCGCTGGCGATCTCACAGATTTAGGAGTTATGTGCGCCCGCATATGCTATGATTAAATCTTTGTTGTTGCAGGTCTCCTTTCCCCATGTGAATGGATTTTAGGACACTCATTTGTATTTTGGGCAGAAAAAATGGCAAGAATACGTCCGGGTGGTAATCAATTGGGGTTCCATAGCCTGCGCGTTTTCTGGAAAGGTGTCAGAGGTTTGCTTTGGCCACAATTACTCCCTGTAGAAGCAGCTCTTAAAAGTATGGTCCTGGTGGTTCATGCTGAGGGTAATGACTTGGGGAGAGTCAAGACGATTGACCTGTTGAGTAAGATATGCTATGATTTTAGTCAATTCTCTTCGATGTTTCCCTCTTGTCTGTTGGTGTGGTCGGAGGTCATCCCAAGGTGTTATTGGCGTTGGGCAAAAAGTCACCAGGCAATAGAAAAAGCTAGGCGATTACTTACTGTCCGGCTTTCCAAATTTGTGCGTCGCTCTGGGGGAATTGTGGTCCGTCACCGGGAGCTGGAAGGTGATTCCAGACTGTTTGTCGGACCAGATGGAGTCCATTTAAACAATGTTGGTTTGGACATCTTTTTGAGTGGTTTACAAGATGAGATTGACAATGCGTTGTCAGTGCTGGGTTAGGGGCAGAGTTCTTCCTAAGGGGTTAGGAAGAACTCGCTATGGCGGTTGTTCTTGCCTGTTATGTTAATTTGGTACATTCACACTTGAGTGACAAGTGGCGGGCATTCTTTACACGCCCACAAAGGTTCGTGGCGGGCAGTTTTATATGTGGTGAGTAGAATTTAAAAGATGGTTATAAACCTGGTTATTGATGGTGATTGGTGAGAAAAATTTGGTTTATAGGCAAGACATAAGCCAGGTGCTGTGGCCGCTCCCACCCCACACTTTATAGCAGGTTATGTTAGCTCCAATGTCAGGTTATATATATGCATATGTATGATGTATTTATGTCATGTTGTCATTGATATAATAAATGTTTTGAATGTATTTCTTTGTTGGTATTGTTTTTTAGCCCAGTCCCTTATAGCAGTCAGTGAACAGACCTCATAAAAATGTATTATGCAGTAAAATTAAAAGGTATAACATTAAGTGAATAGTATATTTAATCCAGCATTTGAAGATTCCACATACAAGTGTCCCATTTTCTCACATGGTTTCATTTAAGGACATTGTGTGTATTTGTTACATATGAACAAAGGACATACGTTCTGTCCTCTGAAGGGGTTGTCATGTGTAGTTTATTCCTTCTAGTCATCATAAATATATATTACATTAACCACAGCTATTAAACGTAAGAGCATTATCCCTTGCTCCTCGGTTATCTGCCCTCTTATTCACTTGACTTACTCTGTAAGATGACCTCATTGCCTATGACAGACAAGCAGACAATCTTAAGTGACAAAGAGACAAATTTCATTTTGTTGTGAACTGCCTTTTCAATTATTTCTGTTCTTTCTTATTCTCCTTACTGACCTGGACTAAGATGTTTTTCTGACAGAGGTCTTCAACCTTTCTATTAAACTATGCAAATTATAATCCAGTTTGCACTTTCACCAGGCAGCTCTGGAGTGCAATTGCGTGTGCATGCAAGATTCAAATTTATAATATATAATTTTGTTGTGTCAGTGCATATTAACATAAAAGTAATATCTAAACAACTGTCACAGAGTAATCAAATTGTATCAATATATGCAGTGGTGTTTAACTAATTGAATCTAAATTAGTGTGTCATATTTAAATT
>VKOC01000006.1:10329263-10340968 GCA_009364415.1 Spea multiplicata | reverse complement strand
GTCCTGAGGCATCTAGTTACGCCCCTGCATTTACTGTGTGCAAGGTGAAAAGGAGGGGGGTATACAAGCAGATTTGTATGTAGGAGAAAGGGGGCAAAAGGAGAGGTGAAAGGGTGTTTGTATAAGTGTATGGTGTTAAAGTGAGTTTGTGTATTTGTTCTTTTTTTGGCCAAATGTTGATATTTACCTTTTGAAATGCACACTCCTTTCTGCAGATCTGCTCCCTCTCTGACCTCATACAAGTCACACCTCTGCCCCTTTTTACATAAAAGAACTTTCTCTTATTTTATCTCTCTCTTTCTTCTCTAGTAGCCTGTTAGCCACCTTCTGAAACCAAGCAGTGGTTCAGGGAGGTAAAACATGGCTATTCAGGTAAGGCAAGTGAATGGCCATACCTCCCACCACATTTCTTAATTGACAGACACAAATAAAAAAATGTCCTATAAAGTGTATCTTTCCTTTAAGGACTAGGCTTTTTGGGGGTGAAGACCTACCATAGGACAGGTTGTTGAGTTTTGCCCTTTTCTCAGTCAGCATAGTCTCTGATTCATTTATACTCTCAAATTGACTGATTTCCACCAGGGTTGGAAAGGGTTGCTATTATAGAATATCACTATCATTTTCTAGAAATTCACATGTGCATTAGACCTGACAGCACATTGGACACCATTCATCAAATGAGGAACCAGAACTAGTATGTACACAAAATTCATAAAGACCATAATGCTGAATGTATCTATTTTTTCATTAATACTAAGAGGAAGGCTGGCAGGTCTATTGCCTGTGCTGCACTGATTTATAGATTGACAGTTTTTTTATTATTTTTTTTTGGTTTGGGGTTTTTTAAGTGCCACATACAGCCACTCGGTTGATTAAGACTTTAAACAGCATTTACACTGTAACTGGTACATTTTTGTATACAGTCCCATTTGGGGAGCATTAGATGGACAGAATTTTAGCACGTGGATTTGTGGGTAACTTATTTTGGGTCACTGATTTATTTAACTATTTGCCTTGGACTAATCCTTCGAATGAATGATGTCAACGCTCTCCTTGTAATACCGCGAAAATTATTCAATAATTCACTTTGTAGTTATCCTATAAAGATTCAGCCAGTTTGGTTGGGAAGTATTTGCCATTTCCATTTGTGGATATAATGCTAAAAATACATATTTCCAATTAATGTCTAAATAGAGTAGCGTTGTTAGTGTGATGAAGCTACACATGAAACATCAAAGATAATTCCCAGCTGTGAAGAAAGTGAATCATATAGATAATAGTTGATGGTACCTAAGCAGAATAAGGAAGCCAACAGAGTGACTGTTCCTTTCATTAAAAAACGGGCAATAAATATGTGTATTTGTATTGATCTAGGTATTAGCGATTAAAAGATAGCTACATGGAAATAGCACAGAAGACAACAAACAGATTGATCAAACACTGTGATGCCAGCTTGCTAAAGACCTTTATATTTTAAAGTCTCCAGGCTCATTGTGATCTATGACCAGGTTATTTCTAATTACCAGACTGTTGTAGTCAGCAGGTTTTGTGAATGCCCCAGGACCACCTAATCTTAGAGTTGTTTTGAAACTGGTCATTAATTGCTGAGAACACTTCATTTGTCATCCTCCCTTTACAAAGAAAAATACTTTTTCTCCCTTTTTCAGAACTTCTTGTTGTTAGGAATAGTGACTCCTTTAATACTACTATAAAGCTTAAGGACAGGGCAAGGTCAAATCCATATCTCATGGAGGAAGCATAGACATTTTCTCTCATCCACTTTCCAAAGCTTGCAATCTAGAGGACAATTAAGGAAAAATCATAGGGGGGTTATACAAAGCACAAGAAGTGACCTCTGCTTACCCAGTATGAAGAATAGTAGCTATTCAGCCGTGGTGATGGGTTCTGCAGCAAAATGATTCTTTAGATCTGGTCACACAGTGTGGATAATGCAGACTGAGAGTTATCATGTTTGCTTCCATCAATAATCTCTTTATCATTCACACAAGTGTTAATAGTATTTTTCAAGTATACATATATAGACACTGCTACTAAATTTATCATTTTCACACTTGTAAATATCAATAGAATGTCAGGTATAGATTAACTGGATTTGGATGCATTTGGTTTTATTTTATCTGCACAACTAAAAAATGTTTAAATCTGATCTGTTACTTCAAATATATATTAACGTATTTTTTTTAAAAAAGTATTAAGCCCTTGACCGGGCTGTTTTTTTAAATTTTGTACCCTTTGTGACAGTGGTACAAAGTGTTTTAACACTTCTGTGAGAATTTTTTTAATGTATATTTCTAGCAGGAAGGGCACAAGGTGTTTGGGCATCTTTTTTATATTTTTAACATTTTTAGTATTTTTTACATTTTTTGACATTGTCTTGGAACTGGATGGCAACATGGTGACATCACTGAAGTTTATTATTTTAAATTTTTATTACATTGGTAATAACGATTTGGACTAATATTTTTGGTAGTTTTGGCCCGAATTTTGTTCCCTGCCCATTTGGCTGGAAATAGGAGGAAATTTTTAATTTGGAAACAAAATTCTTTGCCCGGTGATTAAATGGTTTCAAAATTCTAATTCTGAAAGGGCAATATGATAAATATAATGCAATACTTCAATAGATATTCCATAATGTAATTTGTATACTATAGAGTTCAATACAAATATAATACTTAGGATGAAACATCTACAGTATATTAGATCAAACCTGATCTTTTGTAATGCGTACAGTCTTATTTTTTATTTAGATGGCTTACATCATATTTCCTCTGGCAGACCTAGTTACTCCATTGGTCAGAAATAATGTTTATCTCCTCAACACAAACTGCCCTGTAAAAATCCCAGTAATTGTGTTTGGGAGGTTTACATGCTATATGCCAACCTTCAGTGTGTGCCTCCAGGACAACTGCTTGTATAAATCAGTCTCAATAATTGTATTACTCAATTTTCCACTTCTATAACTGAGGGTTACATTCTACCTTGACCTTAATTGTCTTCTGCATTGATGTCAAGAATCATTTCTTGAAATTCCTTTTGAATAACTCTCCAAATCAAATCCACATACAAAAAGAAAGGGTTTTCTATTATATCCTAAATAGTACAAGAGAAACAAATCCCAGCCCTTCACATAAGTACATTAACATATAAAGAAGTTGCATTACCCACTGTAACTGGCTACTGCCACTAGTACATTTTTCCTTCACATTGTCACGGGGTCAGGGCGAGAGGAAGGATCCTACTATTCAGATAAGCACTATAGAGAAGTCCAGTATACAGTCCGTAATCAAAAGGGCAAAGGCAGGCAGCGGGGTCAAACGTATCCGAGGTCGAGGCAGGCAGAATAGGAGCAAAACGGGTAAACAGGTCCGAGGTCGTAGGCAGGCAGCAAGAATCGTAGTCAAAAACAGGCAAAGGTCGGTACACAAGGAAATCGAAAGAATATACAGCAATCAGCACACCCAAAAAGCATTACACTTTGAACGGGTGAATACTGGAGAGAAAAGTGGTGTTTAAATAGGTGTGTGATTACAAACAGCTGTGCAGCGTACGCTATGTACGTTGCGTACGCCGCGTATTTGGCGTACGCTGCGTACGCTGCATAGACAGCACAGGTTGCGTATATTGCGTACGCTGCGTAGATCGCGTACGCAGCGTACGCTGCGGTACGCCCGATGCGGACCTTCGCCGCGTCGTAAACGCGTCCCCTTCGGTACGCGCAGGGGACGTGCCGGTGCGTCCACGGCTAGTAGACGCGATCCCAGCCGAAGAGGAGGAGGTGGGACCGCGACACTGCCGTGTGCGCCCGGCGGGGACCGCAGCAGCGATGGAGTCGACACCAGGCGCGGCAGCCCTGGCGTCAGAGGTAGGGACCGCAGCGCGCGTGACACACATCACATCAAATAAATGAAGAATGAAGGAAACCTATAGTTAGAGAGTAACAGGCCAGGTATGGTTATGAATGTAGTTAGATAATATGCCTATTTAAACAACCACCAAAAAGTCTTTCTACCGATTACATTGGGGCAAGTAATACAAAAATATAGCAGTATTGTTGATTATTATAAAAAGGGTATGACAATGTAAAGATTCAAGAACTCTTTTAGAAAGTTTTTATGGAAAGGATGGCCTACATGATAAAAACGTAAGCATGTATGCATGAGCAAGGGAAAAAAAGGGATATTAAAATGTTAAAGAAGGCAGAAAAGGTGACAAATATGCATACCTGGCAACTCTCCGGGTTTGACCTGGAAATTGCAGCGTGAGCACTGCCCCGCTCCCCGCCCATTTTTCCTTAAAATGGGGGTATTTCCAGCTGCCATCACCGGGACCACCCACCGACGTCAGCTGGACCGCCCACCGACGTTAGTGTGCAGTCCTGGCCACGTTCCTGCAAGGGAACGTTCCGGGTAGTTGGAGCCCAGAAGTTCCCAGCTATGCAAATATGAGGCAATAGAAAACCATAAATTAAAAAATTAAAAGGGAATAAAGGAAGATGAAAAATTAGCAGACAATAATGACTGAAAAATAAAAGGAAATAGAATAAAAGTTAATTGGAAAAATGTGTGGGAATGAACAAAGAAATTTTATTGGATGGAAGAAAGGACAGGAAGACAGCTCAAGGTAGAATGAAATGTAAGAAGAAATAAGTGGAGGGACACAAAAAATATCAATCTATGGATTGACTTGTACCACCCAAGAATGTTAAAAACAATGTTCAAGTTTTAAATGATAGCTAGTCCCTGGCCTACAGTAACAATGATATCCAACATAAATGGCAATATTTAATTATTCATTTGATTCATAAATTGGAGCAGTTCTTGTGTGACAATATTGTCATTGCCTTTCACATTGTCTGTGACAAATATACTGCCTAGCTTTTTCTGTGATTGATGTGTTTTCTAGCTCTTAAAATTATTGTTTTACTGATGTCATTTTATGCCTAATAGGAATTCTGTACTTCCTTAACTTGTCAGCTTGAATGTGATGCTTTTTTAAATGCATTGGGATATATTTATATCTTTTAATGATGAGGATTCAGTAACTTTTTGAAAAGAAATTCAGGCCACATTTGGACATGTGGATTGCCAAATCTTTTTTTATATATATCAGTTAATAATCAATTAATATTTATCAATAAATAATTATTTAGATGAAAATTCTTAAAATTAGTTCAATTTACCTGTGGGCAATTTGATACTGACACATGATCATGAGATTGAACAATTATACAATGATATGCTAATATCATTTAAAAGCCTTGAAATGTGAAGTGTTAATCTTAACGACGCAGCATAAAAAAACAATAAAGGTGTCATATTATGGACTTATCCCACATTAATTTTGAGAATTCAATTTTATTAGTAATATAGTTGTAGATATATCACTGTTAATGGGTCATAATACATGTATTTACTGTGAACCTTCTTTGCATTGTAACCCTGGCATCTATATGGAATAAGCAATGCATGAAAATATCACAATCTTAATTGCTGGTTATTTCATGTAGGGTCCTATACATGTTTTGTGATTTATTGGTGTTATATGTGACCTGTATAGTCTGTGAGCAGTAAGCTTTGATACCTAAACTTGAAAAATATCTGAGGTTTCAATTGCATGAATTATTTTTCTCCTGCCCCCAAAAATAAAACAATACTAATTTACCTGTCAGTCCCTTGGATTTTCCCTTTCTAGCATATAATTTTATATTTTTTGTCCTGTGATTTGTGTGTACTTATATGATTGGTTACAACTTACATTTAAATAAATAATATTCTCTAACATATTGCTAATAGTCATTTTTTTGTTATATTTATGTTTTTGTTATATTTGGGTTTATTCACTAAACCATGCAATGGGTTAGCTAGAACGTTCTATCTTAATGACAAAAAGGCCCACCATAAATGTAGATGTTTTCTTACTGACTCATAGTAAACAATACCTTAATAATAGTGAGCCATTGGGAATATACAAAACAATAACTTTATTAGCTTTTCTGTAAAGTAAAATGTACCTGGCACATAAGGTTTTTAAACAAGCTGGGGTTATAATTTAAACAAAGGGTAGACATGTTGTCCTTTATATAAAAATGTCTGCAGGGCACAGAGAGGCCTGTGCAGTTTAAAAATGATGCAAAATAATAATGTTTCAAAAAGTATAAAAAAGACAACATGTTTTTTTTTTAAAACATGGTACCATGGTAACATGGTACTGGCCATAAAGATGTTTCAATATGTTTACATTGGTGTATAGGCCCAATATAAATGATCTTTGAGTGTTTTTCTTACACAAAACCTTCTACCCGATGAGGACATTCCCACCAATCAAATTGAATTGGTACCAGAGTATTATTATTAGCTACTGAAAACAAAATGAAAACATCTAAAGATTGTCCAAAGAATGTTAGATGTAACATTTTCAAGAACAACATTTGCACAATACTGTAATAATAAACATGTTTATTTAGTAGTATAGAAACTGTGAATTAGACTTGCACCATACACATGGCAGAACAATAGAAGAGGGGAAAAATGAACGCAATAGATTTTAGAAATAGAACAGTTTCACCAAATAGAAACAAATATAATGAAGCTAGAAAATTACTATTATGGAACCACTTTGTTGACTTCCTTGCGGTAGTTCTGTAGGGTAACATTAGTCTATCCTGATTTGTCATACTTAATGCTCAAGAACCCACAATGGACCTACCAGTCCAAGAATAAATAAATGAACGGTGACATAACATTAACTGTCTTCTGTGAACTTAATCTGTTCCTATTTCTTCAAGTACCTGGATTATGATGCCTCGCAGTAATTCTCAATATCATGATTGTTATCTGGTTTATAAACTAATAACAAACTTTAGTATCATATCAGTGACCTCCTTTGCAAGCTTATGTTATTTTAGGTACCTACTGCCATCTTTCTCTGGTGTGTAGTGAACACTAAATATCAGCTCCTGGCCCCTAGGAACACAAGTCTAACCTGGAATATTAAAAATGTTTGATTTATTTCACAAGAGAGAGCAACTCATTCTGTGTAGGATTTGCTTGAAATTGCTCTGGGAATTTAAAGATCTAGATGGGGTTTTATCCTTTTGCAGACATTATTAGACAATGAGATGATAATTGATTGATGATATCAGCTAATTGATTGATGAGGTTGTCAAAAGAACATATATTTAGCTGTGCTTTCTCCTCTCACCGTGTCAAATGTCGGAGCAAAACTGATTTAACAACTAAACTGAGCAGATGTGATCAGAAAGTAAATCACCACATACACAAAAAGAAAGTGTCCTTTCCTCAATGTGACCTCGTCCACAGATAGTTCACTTAAAATATATATGCTTCATAAATTTCGTTTGAGATTTATAAAGACAGGATTATCCATGGAACAGAAAATGGCTTCCGTGTCTTCTATGCACATGAAAAGTAAATCATGATTCACTTACTTGTGTGCACGGTTATAGCAAATAACTTGATTCTGCTTTCATGCAGAGGCTAAAAAAAGGGTGCACTTAGACCAAGTTTCAAAGATAGCTAAAGGTTACTTTGAATTAATAACTGTTTCAGCCTCATGACTAAAATTAATTTTAGTGTACTAGTTGACTAGTTGACTAGTTCTTCATTCATGTATGTTTTTGTTTTAAATGTGTTTTATAAGTTTGTGTGAAACACCTAATAATACGATTATGCATTATTGTTTTTTTAAACTGGTTTACAATAAGTACCTTATTGCATTCACTATTTGAAATAACGTGCTATATACATGTTATATACATATCATTCTACTCTAACTTGATTATACATAAATGAAAAAAAGTTGCTGCTTATGGTATTCGGTGTATTCTAATTTATTCCTGACTTACATAATCTACAGTGAAACATATGTTCAAATAATCAAGGCCATCTGCTCAGCTATAGCAGAGTACCGATCATAGATAATTTATTTGTAAATAATGCAATTACCATCAAGAACAAACAAAAAAAACCCAGTAGTAACTCTTGTTGTGGAGAGAATTAGGTACTGAAATTTGTATATGCTTTATCTTTGTTGGAGAGTTGAATGGATGTGAGTTGGCATGCAAGTCTGTCGACCTTAAATACAGTGACAATGCGTAAAACTCTGTGTGCTGTGAGACGTGTGTGAGGGGGTAAAATTAGAGCCACAAGCACTCCCCTGACATCCATCCCCATCAGGAAAATGAAATAACTTTATTTACAGCTAATGTTGTGGTTAAAATAGAAGTAAAGAAATACATTTTCATAACCATGTATGAGTTTGAAGATTGATGACATGTAGTGGGTGGAAAACACTTTACATTTCTTCCGCATAAAAGTTTTATTCTCAAGCTAGATGTTAATATAGGAAATTACAAAACATCAATACTATATAAATACTGTTTTCTTAATATAATACTTCAACAAAAGCAGCTATGAGACAATGCATTAGTGTAATCTCTTTTACAGCGGGTAGATACATTAATAGTGGTTAGATAGCATTATTTTGTGAATCAAGGGGGTAATTAGGTATAACATTGTTGTTCCACTTTATTACATCCAATTCTAATATATGTATAATAGTTTTACAATTAACATGACTAAACACATATAGATATTTAAGAAAATGTGCATTACACCAGTTTATTTTAGGTTAAGATTAATCTAAAATGGAAATAACTCATTTATTAAGTAGTGTTTCATATTGCTTAAAATGTTGTGCTTGTGATATTCTGTGTTTACATTGGTAATCATATTGACATTAACTAATTGAAATGCCTTTCTGGCTTCAAATACAATATTTTAAAATATTAAGAACAGTAACATACATATGTCTCAATATTTACATTTATTTAAAACTCAGCTTGATAATTGTTTTTGTAATTATCACAACTATACTGGCTTATCGCCTTATGTAGGGTTCTTCTAATGAACTTTGAGATCTGGTCTAATGAGTTTTAAAGCATGAGCTTTTGGCCATGGTTATCTTTCTTGGCAAAGGAACTCTCTTGTCTGATGAATGTGACACATCTCATTATTTTAAGTGTACATTTTGTAACATGTCTGTCATGTTTCCTTAAAGAATCACTAGAGAGGAATACAAGAGACCAAGGAAAGAAAATTGAACTCTATGGCATAGAAATCCAGTAATGTATTGTATTTTTCAGAATCCATTCTCGGGTTTAAATTTCATTTGATTTGCATAATAATACTGAACCTGCATAACTTGATTGAAAGTCAAAGATAACTCCAGTTTGCACTTGGTTCAAATTACAATAACCAGTTCAATCACATAGAAAAATAGAAGATATTGAATGGCAACAAATCAACATATTCTGCCATTAAAGGACTATTTTATTTATAAAAGTTCATATCTTCTGACTCCAAGCATCTAACCGATTTATTAGTATCTGGATAGTTTACAGTTTGCTTTGTGAAAAACAAGATGTCTTATTTTGTGCATGTAGGACTTATTATCTTCTGAACGGATATTCTGTCATTGTTAACAAATATTCATAAATATAGCGACTAAAAACAAATCTGAAGTACAGTTCAATACAAGATAAATAACAGCGAGTCCCGATATGTCTGGAGTTCTGCATTATGCTGATTCCGAATAAAGATAGCAGGCTACTTAGACACATTTGTATTCAATGTTAAAACTATGAATTTATTAAATCCATATTGGAAAAAAAAACAAAGAACACAAAAATACAGAAATCAAAAACCCCAATTGTTTGCTCACAACAGCATACTCAACTAAGGCCAGAACAATTGTATGCCTAATGCATTTTGTGTGAAAGTTGCACTCAGTCTTAGACAATAAACAACATCAGGTTATTACTCACAAAAGCCTATGTACTCCCTAATACTGAATAGTTAATAATGATAGTAAATTTTCCGAAATACTCTAAACTCATGTCCAGACAATTGGCCTCTTAATTTGAGAATTGACCCTTTCTTCCCTGGTCTCCTCCACCCTGACCAAGTCCAATTATAGCAAGCTGTCTGACTAGTGACTAGCCTGTTTATTAATGTAATTTATGAGGCCTATAGAATTAATATGCGGTATCATTTTGGTGTTAGTTGATGCTGAAATGCCACTTATAGACTGTACTGGTATATTTGTTTGGCTCATACCTTATGTAAGTTTCATGTTAATTAGAGATAATATGGTATTTTACAGCATTCCTTCAACCATTGTTTTCACTATACGTTTCATCTTGGACTAATATATTAATACTACTAACAGCACTCACCAGGGTTCCACTTTATCCCTCTTTAATATATGTTAGTCTTAGAGCCAAGTGTGAAAATAGTGAGGTCACATTCCCAAATGGGTTTCCCTCCACAGTTATACTTGGCCTTTTCTCAGATGTAGCCCCACACCTTAAAAAAACAGGGTGCAGACCAGGATCAATAACTAGAGAGCTGTCAGAATGAACAGGACCCGCAAGGCTCTTGGGCATTTTTACAGTTTACTGTATTTAATTTGTCTACCTTTAAGATGACGGTGGTGAAGAGACTTCCGAGCAAAGGTTTGTGTTTTGCATCCACTAGCCATTTTGATTTGTTTTGCTTGTTCAAAAGTATATAATGGTAATTTTGACATTATTGTTGCCTGAATTGAATATATCTACTTTACCCTTTGAGGTTGCTAGCTATGAGAATATATCTAAATTTTCTTTCAATATTTTCTTTAGGCCCTCAACTGAATGTAATTAAATGTGTGGGTTACAGACTCTCGAAGCCCTGGCTTTTGAGATTTTCCTGAGAAAGTAAAGTCCAAGTTGGTAAGCAACCCACATTTGAAAATAAATCTGTATTCTTTCCAATACAATCTTGTTGACCCATTCTGGATTGAGAAAAAGCTATGTATCTTGGCTAGAAAGTCAACTAAAAAAACTAAAAACATTTGAGCAAGACTGAACTCTTTCCTCTACTTCCTTTCCTCGACATAACAATAACAATAGTCTTATGGCAGTGGCGGAATACCGGGGTCGCAGGGGTCGCGACTGCGACCGGGCCCCGGCAGCAGGGGGGCCCAAGCCAAGGGGCCGCCCGAAATATTTTTCTGTTTTTGTTTTTTTTAAATAAGGCAGGGGCGAGAGGTGC
Organism: Spea multiplicata; assembly: GCA_009364415.1. Lineage (NCBI taxonomy): Eukaryota > Metazoa > Chordata > Amphibia > Anura > Pelobatidae > Spea > Spea multiplicata. The sequence goes on along the minus strand of VKOC01000006.1, from coordinate 10,329,836 downwards.
GGCCCGCGTAAGATCGGCAGCCAGGGCAACCGATCTTACGCGAGCCGCATCTCAAGCCCTGCTACTTACTTGTGGGAGGGTCTTCTGGACTGCACAGAGGAAGCGGAGTTCACGTGACATCCTACTTCCTCTGTGCTTTCGCAGAGAAGGCAGAGGGAGGCCGCGCCCCCTGCTGAAGTCTGAGCGGCATCGAGGAGCTGCAGTGCAGGTAAGGGGGTGGGGAGGGTGTTTGAATGAGTGGGGAGGGTGTTTGAATGAGTATGAGTGTAAGTGCTGGAACCTAGGCATGATGGGACTGTGATTGCTGTTAGCAATCACACTCCTATCATGCCAAGTCAGCCAGTACATGCTGGGGGCAGCTAGCTAGGTTTCAGCATGTACTGGCTGACTTGGCATGATAGGAGTGTGATTGCTAACAGCAAGCACAGTCCCATCATGCCTAGGTTCCAGCATTTACTGGATGGATGTGTAAGTGCTGGAACCTAGGCATGATGGGAGTTTGATTGCTGTTAGCAATCACACTCCTATCATGCCAAGTCAGTCAGTACATGCTGGGGGCAGCTAGCTAGGTTT
>VKOC01000006.1:10281408-10313638 GCA_009364415.1 Spea multiplicata | reverse complement strand
GAAAAATAGTTAACATATGAATTAATATTTACTAATAACTTAAAACCTAGTTTGAGAAACACTGTGTTTGGGTTCTTGTAGATGAAAGTGTAAATTGTAAGTCATTTTATTACATTATTTTAAATTAAAAAAATGTGCATTTTTTTATCCGATTAATCCATTAATCGGCCAACTAATCGATTATTAAAATAATTGTTAGTTACAGCCCTAGAACCTACACAATTGAGTGCATAGAAATATTTTTTTCAGAATACCTTATTTATATGACACAATAAACGTACCTAATCATTGGATAATTTTGTCATTTCAAAGGACAATTATTTAGTAGCCATACAGACTTGATTAAAAAAACAGTGGTGCATGTTTAATGTGTGTGTGTAAATAACACATTTTCACAGGGTGCATCAGGTGAATTAAAAAAAAAACTAATATATCTTATAAAATGTATCTTACAGAAAAGAGAAATAATAGAAGAAATATTCTTTGGGAAAAGGAATAAAACAGATTTTGGAGTATCTGTGTTAGCATGTGTAAATTTGTGTAAGTGTGTTTACATATGTATGGCAGAGTATATGTTGGGAGACAAGGAGCAATGATGGCACACACAACCTGTTTGGGGAAAAGATGGAACAGATAAGCCGTTTGGGGGCGCTGACAAGCTGAAGCAAAGATGACACAGGCAGGCTGTTTGGGGGCACTGATAAGTTGCTTAGGGGCAAAGGTGGCACTCACAGGCTGTTTAGGGCAGAGGAGGTACTCAAAAGCTGTTTGAGGCAAAGGTGGCACTGTGTGACATAATGGTTGGTGAAGTTATGGGGCCTTGGGGAAATTTTCGCACCGGACCCTGTAGTTTTATAGTTATACCCTTATATATAGGTAAAATAAAACAGATATTTCTGTGAAAGAGAATGTGGTTAAATTAGCGGACCGGGTAGCCAAGTAGCAGATCAATTTTAATATGGACAAATGCAATGCTATACATTTTTTAAGCAAAATGAGAAGAACTTGGAAATAGTTGTAGATGACATTCTTAGGAAAAATGTTCAATGTCAGCTGCTGCAAGGGCCAGTAACATATAGTCATGTATTAAAAGGAGTAACTTTCATCCAAAGTAGGCAGACTCTTTCACTCACACTCTAACTCACTTTGCCTCTTTCTCTCTTACACTCTCTAAATGTTTCCTTACATTTTCTGCTGGCTACTTCCATTTATCCTGAGCACTTCCGTTCCTACATCTTCATGTCCTTCATCTTCTCTCTTCTAACTACTGTCTTTCATCTTCTCTCATCTATCTTTAATCTTCTATCATCTTCCGCATCTCCACAGACAATAACCTGGAGTGCATTTCAGGCAAAATCGCGGTGTTTCTGTTGATGTCATCTACCTCCATCCAGCCAACAGAAGGTAGAAGAGAAAAGAACAAGAAGGTGCAGAAGTGTAGGTGGTCAGCAGAAGCACAAGTTGTCAGCAGAGAAAGCAGGGAAACACTTAGACATTGTGTGTGGATGAGAATGAGAGTGTGAGAGAGTGAGTGAATGTGGGCTCCCGGAAACTGAATGGGCAGTGAATGTAATTTTTGAAGGAAAACAAATGGGCTAAAAACAAATCAAATTTAGGCCCATTTGCAGATGTCTAATACATAGTGCATCTCCAAGCACCCTTTTTTAAAGGACATTATGAAAGTTGAAAGAAGTAGACTGCAAATGTAATAAGGAGAATGAAACAAAGGTTAGAAAAGGCATCTAAGAAGGCAGAGGCTTCTTATGTAATCATACAAACACATACTGTCCTCTTATAACCTGTCCATTAATAGGCCTGTGCAAAGAGAAAGAGGTCATTGGTTCTTTATGGTAAAACCAATAACGATGCAGAATTTACTAGCTATAGAAGGATTCAAATATTGCCTTTAAATGTAAACTGAAAGATTTTTTCACAAAAAGATTATAAAGAGATTCAACAGGTTATAAGCACATGATTAATTATAGGCTCTTGATCTACTGAACAGTGGCATCATGGGTTTAATGTAGTCCTATCCATTCTTGCATGAGTCAACTCTTGACCAGGTCCCACTCGCATGGAATGGAAGATATGTTTTTCATAAATGAATTGTAGGTGTGGGCAATTTGTAATTTTCAGAAACAGAGCCAAGCCACTGTTTTGCCATCTCACTAATGCAGCCAGTCTTAGAATGTGATGACCAATGCTTACCAACAATGAGTCACAGGACTTGTTCAGCTGGATCAAATAGTTGTCTTGAGCCTTCATGGCCTCACCCAGTGCTACTACACAGGGTCATGGTCAAGTACATCTATTTTCTGTGATGGATTATATTTGATGAATATGATGTTGGTATCATTTCTAAAGTTAATTATGTTTTATACATTATTTTTTATTTGAGAAACATATTCATATTAAATAATAGTATCAATAATTCAATATAAAAGGAAAATATTACAAACTGCATATCTTTAAATCATTTTGTTGGGTTACCTTAGTGTCACCATTGTGGCCATCCTCGCTAGGATCACAACCATCATGTTAAAGTGTTCAGTCTCATCAAAAATGTTCAAAGCTTCTGTATTATCACATCCCGAAATTAAACCTCTGTTAAGCTTTAGTGGAAATCATTTTAAGAGGCAAATAATTCTCTGTACAACCTGATGGTAATCAGAATGTCTGTGTGGTACTGATAAGATTCACAGTTGAAGTTCTAGCAGACGTAGTGCAATGATTTGTCTCGTCTATACCCCAAAAAGAAGCCATTGGTTTTAATTTCACTTCTTTTTTTCCTCCTCTAGGATCTGTACAGTAATCCAGGTTACTCAGAGGGCAATGCTATTTTTTTCTATTAACATCACAAGAAAGGAGTGTAGTATAATATCAAAAATATAGTGCATGCTCTAAATAGATTTTGCTTGTGAAAATGGCACATTGGTTTTAACTAGACTTGTGCATTCATATTCAGGCGAACATAAAAAAGAACACGAAGGATGCGTTTTCGTTGTTCAGCCCGAATACCGAACAATGGAACATGGTGGTGGCAAAACGTATACGAAGACACAAGAATCTTCGTGTTCGTCTTCATTTACTAATCTCCCTGGTCCTTTCCTCATTTAGCCTACCTTATCTATGCAGCATAGCAGAGGTTAACGGGGGCAGAAATCCGTAGGTTCGCCGTCAGGAGTAAAATATTAACTCTTGGAGCAGGGAGACGGGCCAATTGGTTGATGCCAGAGGAGGCCCCTGCAGGCGACTAATACGGCCCTTTAACACCTGACGGCAGAACTTGGCCTGGGGAGAACATGGTCCCCCCCTCCAAGAGTTAAAGGTCCGTACAAGCGCCTCTATTGGTCGTTCGTACGGTTCTTGGAGGACTGGGCTGTTTTTGCTCTCTGGTACAATATTTATAGCTGTGATGGATTACACCTGAATGTAAGAGGGTCTGCTAGGAGATAGGATGACCAGAAGGCTGGAGGAGTATTTAAACTAGGTAATGGGGGTAGGCACCAAGGAAATTAAACAGGATGGGAAGTAAACAGAGGGAGTATACCTTTTATAACCAAGGAGGGTGGAGAAGGAGGATGGGAAGCTCAGATTGTAGGCAGGTGACTGATGTTATGGACAATAACAATGGAGCTGTACTCAGCCCAAAGGTTACCTTTTGTTCCATAAATACAGAACATTTAAATGGCCAGAGCGAACTAATGGGGGATGTATCCATGACTAAGAATTATGCTGTTGTAGATATTCCAGACACAGCATTTATACCAAGAGGCAAGTATATTTGTGGGGTTAAGGATAGTAGTAGCATAAAGAATAGGGCTTATTTGGATCTTCTGTTAACTAACAATGTAGAGCTGTTTTCCAATATTCAAGTACGGGAGCAATTGGGAAGTAGTGACTGCTAAAAGGACAGTCATATTAGAAAGTTGATCCAGGGAGTAATCTGATTGCTGCTATGGAATCAGGAAGGAATTTTTTCCCCTGTAGTGGCATAATTGGTAGGGGGTTTTTTTTGCCTTCTTTTGGATCGACTTTAGAACTAGGTTGAATTTGATGGACTGAAGTCTTTTTTCAACCTACTATACTAATCATATTTTATCATACATAAACCCACATGATTCACAACAAGCTCCTTAATTCAAGTACCCTTCTAACACAAGTTTAATATGTGCAAACACTTTAGAAACAGTTTTTGTTTAATTTTATGATGTTCTGCATAAACTATTGTTTCAAACAGAAATAATCCATAGAATAGTCAAAACATGGTTTCAGAAAACAAATGCCACAAATTATAGTATAATTGACTAAGACAAACTGACACATTACATTAAAAAGGGTGCTGCTCGTAAGCTTCAAATCAGATACTATTATATGCATGTATTTAAAAAAAACATTTGTGTAAATGCCTTGTAAAGTACCATACAAGCTCTACACAATAAACTAAAGTAAAAATTAACTATTATTTCTTTTGACGTCATTTGGATGTATGAAAAGTCAAGACATGTAGTACATGTCAGCTTACCCTGCTAATTTTTGCACAATGTGCAGTTTAGAAGCTGATGAATTAGCACAGAGATGTATGACTTCATCTTTCTGTCAGTATTACAGACTAATGATCTGTCATTTCCATATTAAAATAAAACAATTTGTCTCATCCTGCAGCACTTTTGATAGAACATATTACATAGCCTTTGGTTCGAAACATTCAGTAGTCATGCAAAAAGATCCGTGGCTATCCTTTATGAGACAGCATGTCTTTAAAATGATATATTACTTTTTATTCAGCATTTTTATATCCTGTATTATGAATTCAATTTAATCCCAAACCTACCAATTTCTTAATTTATGTATCACATGTGTAGTCTCATTAATAGTATATGTAATTTATGGAGCACTTCAGTGTTCCTATAAAGTTATCCTCATGAAAACAACACACATTGCTGGGTAAATGGTAAAATGCAGAACATTGAATTTAACAGCACATAAGAACTCATCTATTTCTACCCCCAGCATTTGTGAAAGTTTGTGGTAGTAATTTTTGTTGTAATTAAATTGGTACGGCTAACTTTGACAGTGGTAGTAGGCTAGTGGTAGAATTAGTGAATGGAAAGTGTTAAAATGCTATTATTTGAAATACCCTGGGGTGTCTAGTTTTCAAAATGATATGGTTTGATGGGGGTAAATTGAATTATATGTCTTCAAAGATGTCCTGAATAGGACAAGGCTGCAGGATGATCACATATCAAAATTCAAATTTGAAAAATATACCCCTCCATATGTGGCCTTTTAGCCTCCCACTATCACTATACTCAGGAGTACTCTATTTTGAAATAGCAATTCACTACTTATTACCAAAAAACTTGTAAACAAAACCTTGGGACAAGAATAAGAATCTATTTAGCAGGGTTTTTTTCCTGCTTTTGTAGATGAGTGATAGATGAGTCATATTAAGCTATAGTAATGCCAAAGGAGAGTTCACTACTCAAATACATTTTGATACACAAAGTTTATAATTAATATTATTTGATATATGCTTAAAATATGTATAATTTTCTTAAAACCTTAATTTTACAATTCAATACAAAATACAACCTCTGATTTTTTTCCAAGCTCTGATTATGCGATATATATGCATGTGTACTATGGAAGCAGAAACCTTATCTTCCTTATCTGCCCCCCATTAAGTTACAAAATTACATAGGCACTCACTAGGGGGAGATATCTCTTTAAATAATGCTGGCTATGCTGTATTTAGTACCAGTCTCTGAGGTAAGGTCATCTATATTTTTAAAACAATTAAATTGAGATAAAAAAACCCATGAATTTCAGATAGAGTTAGTAAGTGAATTTAATTTTGCTAAAGACTATGTAACAGTTCTCCTTTGATAAAAAAAAAAAACCTACAAGACCACTAATGAGAGACATTTAGACTAATAAGGACAGGTAATCTTTTGTACAGGTATAAAACCTGTAAGGAATTAGTAACAAGATTGTGGTGAGTTCTGATTAAATGTAAATTAATTCATTGGGAATGTTCTAAACAGCAAATATTTTATGAATATTTGAGGCACCTCTTGTACTTTAGTTGTACTTTCTCATGTATTTGACCTTTTCTGTTATGAGATTTTGTTCTGTGCAGAAATAGAACAAAGTAAATGTCAGTAAATTGTACACTATATTGCATCCTCAGTACTCTCCAAGTCTGCAATTTCTTAATTATGTAAACTACATATACAAAACATTAGACGGATGCATTTGGATTTGTACGAATTACGAATTTACCAATTTTTAGTCCCAAATTAGCAGGTCTCACTCTCTTACACAATCTCTAAATGTTTCCCTACTTTCTCTGCCAACCACTTCCGCTTTGGCATCAACTTCCGCCTCTGCATCTTCTTGATCTTCATCTTTTCTCTTCTTTCTTCTCTCTTCTATGTTCTTTCTTCTATCATCATCTGCATCTCCACAGACATATCCTGGCGCAAGCTTTTCCAAGATTTTGGTGCTTCCAGTGACATCCTCTCCTCCATTTAGGATGGGAGATATCACTGAAAATGGTTCGATTTAGGGCAAATGGCGCTGCTTTCAGTGATGTCCTCTAACCCGATTGGAGGATCCAATGTAACCTGGCTTAATTCCAGCCAAAAGTTAGTGCTTCCTGTAAAGCCCTCTCCTTCGATCCTCCAGTAAAGTAGACGACCAAAGAAGGTAGGGAAAGATTTAGAGATCATGAGGGAGAAAGAATAAATCGAAAGATTTCACCGTATACCGGATGCTTTTTTTCTACATGCTTGTGCACAATATCCTTTGAGTCGTGCTACTTCTCAATTGTGAGTGCATTTTGATCTTTTAAGATCAACTTATAGTAAATACTGCACCATCCTGGCTATGCTTGTTTTTACAGAACACAGTTTTTTAAGAGCTTGAATTCTGATGAGCCTGCTTTATCCAGTCCTTTTGTGAGTGGAACTTTAAATTATAAATATTTCTTTGGTTTAACTATATTACACTATTTGTTTTTTTGTTTTTTTTTCTCTTCCCCCTTGTATATGCGCTCCATTGTTTTGAATCTATCTTTGTATACACTTCAAGGAAGAGTGTCATATGGTAGCTGCTTTCATTGAGGGAAGTATTTATATTTATTGATTTGTTCACGTAGGATTTTGGTTCTTTTCACTTGTACTCCCTTTTCCTTGCCTGGACATTCTCTAGGATGTATAGATCATATCAATACATTATTTCATTATTATCTGTCAACGTTTCAAACACCCGTCTCACATTAATATTGTTTTCATAAACCCACATTTAGAGCAACCCCCCCAAACACTATGACATATCAACATAAAGAAAAACACCCTTTAGTAAACTCACTTCCATTCACTATAAAGTATTTCTACTATGCACACTGGTCCATGAATCGTTTCAATGATGTCACACTATAAAGTGTTAAATATATGTTTTGTTGAGTTTATCTAGATAATTTAAAAATAGTAAACATAATTATACATTAACCAGTGGAAGTGGTTACATCCACCCACGCAACGATCTTCAAATATCACCACTCTTTACAATAAACAATATGTGATTAGGTCATTAAGCATTATATAAAACTCTAGACATGCGTATACATTTATATTATAAAGATACCGTAGACATGTTGGATATGCTCACTAAAGCCAAATAAATCTAGATTAGTAAATCAGGGAAAACTTTGTTTTTTTGAAAGCATTATCATTACCTACTTGGAGTGCAAAGATGGATGGTGAGAGTACAAAAGTACTGACACATCCTCGCGACCCGTTGGCCTAGGGCGGGGGTCTGCTCGCAGATCACGGGGAGCCGATACTACTCTGTCCGGTCCCGTGGTCGGCGAGCAGACTTCCGCTCGTGGTGCACGGACACCCGAGAAACTTTCACGTTCTCTACGTGCCGGCGGCGGCAGACCAACCGCCGACACGGGAGAAGGCAGGTCGGCCCCGGGAACTCCTCGACGGGGAAATCAAAGTTGCCCGTCAATGCAGGAGTTCTCTCGGAAGGGTTCTCTCACCTGTCGTCCGTCTTCGGTCCATCCACTGGGGGTGCAGCTAATTGTCCTGGCTGGTGCCGTGGACGTGATGGACGTCTGGAGGCGTGGTCTTGATGCAGGTTGGAGGCGGGGCTTTATGATTGGCGCCAGATTTAAAAACCCTTGCTGTGCTTCTCACTAGCACCCTGTTGTGGTCTTTTACCTATGTTCCTGAGTTTACTGCTGATTCCTGTTTTTGACCCTTGCCTGCCTGACCTCCCATTTGCTTTGTGTTTCCTGTGTACCGACCCGGCTTGCCTGACTACCTGCTCCTGTGTACCGGCCCGGCTTGCCTGACTACCTGCTCCTGTGTACTGACCCGGCTTGCCTGACTACCTGCTCCTGTGTACCGACCCGGCTTACCTGTATACATACTCAGTACTTACCTTCTACCTGTGTTCACGGAGGCTGTCTCACTGTTGGGATCATCTAAGTGCTGGATTACCCCTGTTGGGGCTTCTCCCTTAACAGTAGTTTTCTGGGCAGAATAACTCCTGTGGTGAGTACCTCTAGTGATACAAACGTGACAGGTACAATATTTCATCCTCTGTCTATCTTCAAATGGTGTACCCCTGTGCCTATGATAAAAACTCACATCTTAAATACATTGTATCCTTCACTGACTTGAATATGTGCCAATACATTTTTATTTTACATTGGTAATTAATAAAATGTGTCTTTCAAAAGTATATGTGTCATTGTTTTTAATATTTTTGGTTTTGAGGGTAACAAAGAGTGTGTTTGGTGAAATATTTACATTTTGCTATTTTTGTGAATGCCGATGTAAGTGAGTAAAATGATGATTTGCAAGTTCTTGATTGTTCATATTCAGACTAAATAAATTACTAAGTGATCTAGTTCATTTGTCTTCTGAGTACGAAAGTGATTTGCACAGTATAAATTTTACAGATTAGCAATCAGAATACAATATTTAATTGCTCTGCTTCCTTAATGTTCAGTAGGTTATTAATTAAATGCATTAATCGTATTTGCAGATTAAACGGGTTTGAGTAGATGATGGATTAATCTACTTTAATGGAAAATATTATCACATATAGTTTACTATTTAACAAGAGTTGTTAAAGCTATCATTCTGCAAACCTGACCTATAAACATTTTGTACTTCCTTCTAATTGAGGAATGATCGGCCTTTTGACTCAAGCCCATTTAATGGTGAATGGTAATGCTTCAAGCATCCTAACACCATACACTGCATCATTAAGGAAATTATTTATTCTCTTATTCAAACATATTCTAAAGATGCCAAAATGTCAAAAATGACTATGGATGGGTGGCTACATTAACTGAATTTTAGATTTTTTCCATCTGACTATGCCAGAATATGAAAATGCCAGGAAGACTAGGCTAGCTTCTTCCAGTTTATGTAAAAAGAAAACATGAACATTAAATACTGATCGATCAGTACCACTTCTCTAGCATTCTATGCTACATACATAGTCGTATTGGTTCCCTACATTATATCTAATTTATTATCATATTTCCAAAATCACTTATAACGGTATATTGCTCATACAGTAGTGGTGATCTTGGTCATTATAGTAAGATTTAGTGAGACTTTATTTATTTTAACCAGCAAATTCTAAATGATGAAAAATGATAATGGTGGGAGCGCTAAGGAGGTTGGATGTCAAGCTGATAGGAATGTGGTGAGGAACCCAGTATGCAGACTATCTTCCTGAAGCCGCGGGAAGGTTTAGAAGATAAGGCAAAACCAGAAACAGTCCGAAGGTCATGGCGGGAGAGAGCAGCGTGGTCAGAAAACAAGCCAGTGGTCGGGTTAGGAAAAGACAGGATCAACGAAGTACAAAGCCAAGGGTCAAAACCAGGAATCAGAATCAGGGAGCGCAAACTAAATAGCTCTGTATAGAACAATAACTGAGCTGACTCCTGGAGGACGGAGGTTGCGGCATCGGAGCTAGTACCCGCTATCGGGTACTCAGGTGAGTTGCTATGGCGAGGATTCTCTCTGCCTCGCCTCGGACCCTGACATTGGGATTCCTCTTGAGGCTAGTAGTGTATTATGATGTATATATAAAAATGGCAGGAATTATATTACATATACAAATACATTTTAATAAACATAAGAAATATGTAAAATTCCACATAATTGGTTATACATAAATATCAGATACAATAATAATAAAACACATGTATAAATTGTTTCCTCTTTACATTTGTTAAAACGTCATTTGGTGGAAATCAATGAACCTGGCGCATTGCGGCATTTAGATACAGCTTCTTCAGAGGTATGAAACATTAACATGACCAGACACAGCGTGGTGGCAGAGTGAGGCTAATGTTTCCATGTTTTAACAGAATAGCAGGATGAGTCAGTGCAGTAGCATGCCTAGTGGGGGGTGGGGGGTCCTCACCGGGTGCCACTCATCAGGGGGGTGCCAACTTGCTGGAACCGGGCACCCTTCCAGAGACGGACAGTAATGCCCATCACAGGAGGAGCAGGCTTGGTTGGGGAGATTAAGGATCTCCCTTTAACCGGCTTAAAATCACTCAAGGGAGCTGAAGACCTCCGATAACGCTCCCTTGCGATGCGCGCGGCAACTGCTGCTGTGCGCCGGGGTTTGTTGTCAGATTCCAGAGCACAACACTGAAGCCACGCCCACCGCCGTCCGTGCCCTCTGAACCGGAAGGAGACAGAAGAAGAGCAAAGAGGAGGGAAAGAAGCTGACAGTGGATTAGTACGTGTGGATTAGTATGTGTGGATTGGTAAACGTAGATTGGTATGTGTGGATTGGTAAGTGTGGACTGGTAAATGTGTGAGAGTGATGGGTGTTATGCTGTACCATTTCCAATGTATTTTTCATTATTTAATTATTATTTAAGTACATCATAACTCCCATCACTCTATACTGTTTCATACAGCGGCAGAGCTGGGAGACAGAGGCCTCGCACTCCTACACAGGACTCCTGAAAGGTAAGTGAACTTCAAAGGGGGGGAGATGGGTAGATAGTTAGGAGGGGTAGATAGGAGAAGGAGTGAGACGGGGTAGATAGGGGTATAGATAGGGCTAGCAGGGAGTGAGAAGGGTAGATGGGCAGAGGGAGTTGAAAGGGGTAGATAGGGCAGAAGGGAGTGAGAATGGGTAGATAGTGAGAAGAAGAAGAGAGAAGAAAGGGGGATAGATGGTGAAAAGGGAGGGAGAGGGGGATAGATGGTGAGAATGGAGGGGGTAGATAGTGAGAAGCGAGGGAGAGGGGGGTTTGATAGTGAGAAGGGAGGGAGAATATATATATTATTTAATTTCTTTTGTCCTATTTTGGTGTGTTATTTACTTTAAAGAAAAGTGTTCGATTTTTTTTATGGTGGGGGAGTCATATTCGGTTTAGGCCAGGTAAATACTGCATTTTCGGTTTTAGTCCAGAATTCATTTCGGTGCATCCCTACTGCTAAGCCAGACAATGAAGAGGTAGGCCTACACCACATCAATGTCTGGCTCAATGTATAGTGATAGGGATTATGCTGTACCACCGTCAATGTCTGCCTCAGTATATAGTGATAGGTGTTATGCTGTACCACCGTCAATGTCTGCCTCAGTATATAATGATAACAGTAATGCTGTACCACCTTCAGTGTCTGCACCAGTATATAACGATAGAAGCTATGCAGTTTTAAAGTGTGTGTGGGAGGGGTTGGGTGCCACATACAGGATCCGCCCCAGGTGCCAAATACACCAGCTACGGCCCTGAGTCAGTGTATTAAAACTGCTTCTGTCCACAAATAAAAGTTGGTCCTTTTTAAATTTGAAGGGTGATGTTTCCTTTCTGGTTAGTCTCTCAGACGGACTAATGTGGCTTTTAATTTTCATTTTCGTACCAGCAGGGAGAGAACTCTTCCTTACTTCCTGATTGTGCTGACAGAAGTAGTTGGTGTTTCTTGTCAAGATCCTGGCATGTGTGCGTGTGTGTGTGTGTTTGAAAAAGTGGCAAAGCTAGCCCTCTTTTTACAATATTCATATAGAAATGGGAACCATAGCTTCAAAAAGAAGAAGTTAAACTTTCATGTGATGGAATAACCATTGAAATCATAAAAAGGAAAGGCATGATGGCTGCCTGGAAAATATGCACAAAATAAACTTATTGTAAGCCCAATTACATTGATTTTGCAAACATTTATTAACACCTTGATAACATGCAGCACAATGTAATAATGACAAAGCCTGGACATGTTTTTAAGATTTTATGAGCAAGTCCTACAATTCACTCTATATCTTCACAAAAATTCCAGCACGGAAAGAGTTAAAATATTGGCATTATAAATGCCCACAGGCTGCCTAGTTTTAAAAAAAATGTATGATTTGATGGGCTAAATTGAATTGGCCGGCATCAAAGATGTCCCATATATGGGACGTGGGCACAGACTGACCAGATGTCTAAATGGCAAAAAAATATTCACTTCAGAAAGGTGGCCTTTTACCTCCCAAATAACCCAACAAACTCATGCATGTGGGGTATCACTGTACTCAGAAGAAAAAATACAAAAAAAAAAATACTACCAAAAAGTTTGACAAAGGCTGATGGTAGAACTAGTGCATGGAAATGGTTAAAATACTATTTTTACTAGCATTTGAAATACCTTGAAATTGCATTCGCCGGCTTCAAAGATACCTGAAATAGCACATGGGGCAGAATGACCAGCTTTGGGGAAAAAATGGTTCTAAAATAGCAAAAGCTACTGGTACTTTTTGTCCCATAACGTGCAGAAAAAAAGCAAAAAACATAAAAACATTGGGTGCGCTAAGGAGGTTGGGATTAAAATTTAATAAATAAAATATAAAAAAGTTAGCCTTATAACTTCAATAAAAAATCATGCAAGGAAAGAGTTAAAATACTGACATTTTACATGCCCATGGGGTGTCTAGTTTAAAAAATTTCTGATCTGACAGGATAAATTGAATTGGCCAGGTTCAAAGATGTTCCAAAAATAGGACATGGGCACAGACTGACCAGATGTAGAAATTCCAAAAAAGTACACCTCGCAAAGGTGGCCTTTAACCTCACAAATAACCCAATAAACCCATGCATGGGGCTATCACTGTATTCAGGAGATGTTGCTGGACATATATTTTTGTTGTTTGACAGTAACATATGCCAGGAGCTGTAAATTCATACCTAAAGTAGAATGAGTATTGAAAACCACACAAAAAAATATTACAGCAAACTTTGACAAAGGATAGTGGTAAAATGTGTGCATGAAAAGAGTGAAAATATCAGCATTTGAAATAGCCTGGGGTGTCAAAAATATTTGATTTGATGGAGTAACTTGAATTGGACATGGGGGGAGAATTTTCCACATGTCAAAATTTAGTTTGGAAAAATGCACTCCTCCCAAATGTAGCCTTTTAGTCCCCAAACAACCCAACAAACACACGCATCACTGTACTCAGGAGATGTTAATGAACAGATATTGGGGTGTAAATTCATAACAGAGGTAAAATGTAAAAAATTACATAATTTCACATCAGCTGTTGGTAAAGTGTTAGAATATGATGTTTGATGGGGATAAATTGAAGAGGCTGACTTCAATGATATCACAAATAGGACATGGGGGCAATATTAACGTATTTGGGGGAAAATGGTTTTGAAATAGCAAAATGCTACTTGTATGTATTGCCCTATAACATGCAAACCACCACCCTCTTGCAGAAGTACATCAGAAGATAATGCCAGGAGACCTGGGGGCAGCAGAAAGCTGGTAGAAGAAGGTGAAGAGCAAGAAGCAGAGAGGTACAAGAAGAACAAGAAGATGAGAACAAGAAGAGAGCTGCAGAGAAGGAGATATTGGGATATAAGGGAGAGAGATTGTGTGAGAGAGTGTAAGCAAGAGTAAAAGCACACGAGAGAGTATGAAAGACATTGCGAGAGAGTTAATGACAACAAATTTAACCCTTTCAAGACCGGGACGTACCTGGTACTTCCGGGTCACGGGTCACCGGCAGACCGGGACGTACCAGGTACGTCACTGCCTTTACGCGATCCAGCGTCGCTTTGAACGCTGGGATCGCGAGGGGCGGTGCTACTGACCGCTGGGTGTTCCCAGCGATCAGTAGCAGCCACCCCCCCTCAATTCCGTGCACGTGATCGCTTTTCAGCGAATCACGATCACGGAATTTAAATATTTAAAAACATACTGCGGTCTTCAAGTGAAGACGCAGTATGTAATCGGCGGTCCGGAAGGGGTTAATTTCTGAATCAAAAAAGATCTCTGAATTTTGTCTGAACCCAAAAGGGAAGAAAACGAAATTCCTTGTCGTTAAACAAATTGACCAAAAACTAAAATGAAATTAAAAAAATGTAGAAATAAAAATGAAAAAAAAAGTTTTTGATCCACCTTAAAAGAAAAGAAACATAGTGAAGTAAAATGAAAAGAACTTTGAAATTAATTTATACCAACATGACTTAAATAAGCCCAAATCAGAAAATAAAATGTCACTAATCATGTTTTTTTAAAACTATGTTTTATACTTTGCGTGGATTTGCATTTCATATAGATGGAAAAAATTAAAATTCGACCAAAGAAATTAATGGACAATCCCATTTTAAGCAAAATCCCCTTTTACAGAAAAATACATTTTGAACCATAGGAATATATTGTGTCCCTATAAATGGGTTATTATTAATATTGTTTTAGCTTGGTATAAAAACACTCTGTGATTATTATTAGGTAAATAATTGTAAAACATTGAACTGCAACATGGTGAATATGAATGAAAAGTTAGGAACATTTCATGTTTGTGATTAAGAATGTGGAAAATGCATTTATTCAACACTGAAGTCTAAGTGTATAAAAACAGCAAGTTGACATAACGATGAGTTGAAGTTGGCTTTTGTCTGGTGACAGACTTAACCAATAATGATGGATTCAAAGATTTCCACACTGAAAGGTAAGTTATTCACCATAAATCTTTGTTTTACAACTGTATAATATTTCAAGTGTGGAATAATATGGTCTGCTAAGTAATGCAGTACTCAGAAAGTCATTGTTTATTTTGTTAGAAACACAGAATAGTTTTGATCATAAATTTTAATTAAACTAGATTTTTATTCTTCACACAAACATTGCTGAAGCTATGAAATCCCAGTTTAACATATTTTTTTCATTTTGTTGACATGCTTGTAAAATATACATCATCAATAATAGCAGCTGTCATGATGTTTTGTGTGTATATATATATATATATACATAATTTAGTTAAACTTTAGTTTCTAAAACTTGTATTTTACATATACAAAATATATTACAAGTGTATACTATCGGTAAATTAAATACTTCCTAATATACTTTTAAACCAGTCAGTATTTCTGTAAAATATTCTAACACATTTAACATCTCTTCTAACCTTAAGTATATGATAAAGGACCATATGAAATTATTAGTATAGGCAATAGTCAAAGATATGTAATTATTGGGCATAAATAAATGATAATTAAGATATATTAATATGTTTCAATGGCAGGCTTCAAGGTTTCCTTGACCTTAACTATGGAATGAAGGATTTGCTGAACATACAGTCTATAGATAGGATGGTAACTTGTTAATGCATGGTATAGTTGTAACTGTAAAAGGGCATTACAGTAGGCGTACAGTGGCCACCTAAAATAGGGTTTGGGCGTGTAAGACCTAAGTGAACATGTTTGAACACCTAATTAGGGGAAGACCAATAGACTGACATCATTTTCAAATTGTATATAAGCTTGGTGTTAGAGAGGCATGGGAGGAGAGGTAGAGGAGAGATGTACTTGCCATCCACGGACACTTCACGTCCCAACACTCTCTCCCTCCATCCTCAGGAATGCAAAGGACAGATGCCATCAACTAAATTCCTCTCCAAGGTTTTGTAAGACTTGTTCCGTATTATTTTTGTTATCTTCTTTTTATATTCTTCTTTTATTTTTGTTCGTATTAAATGTTTTACCTTTGTTTGCATCTAAGTGACTCTGCCTATGTTTGACGCACATACATATTTATGTGTTGTTCCCAATTCTACGAAGTTTGTGTTTGGCCTATATTTTCTTACAATTTCTTTCCTTTAAGGTGTAATTTTAGTAATAGTGGCAGGCTCCAACATATTTTTGGCAAGAAATCGGGTCACTTCCCATCCAATATGTTCAGGTGATGGCACTAACTGTCAGATGTCTACTGGAGCACTCTTCGACCGGGCAGTTAAACTTTCCCATTATATCCATTCGCTCTCATCGGAAATGTTCAATGAATTTGTAAGTAGAGAATATTCTTCATATTTGTCCCTTAGTCTTCTAGTCCCCAAGTTTCTATCTGTGTAATGACAACATTAAAATAACTACACTAATAAATGACCAATCCAAATACATGCATGTGCATTTCACTTTTCATGTTTTAATCACACTTGCGCTGTGTGGGTAATTTTATCTTTCCGTATATTCCGGCGTATAAGACCACTGGGCGTATAAGACGACCCCCAACTTTTACAGTCCAAATATAGAGTTTGGACTATACTCGCCGTATAAGACTACCCCCCTACCCAGCGTACAACAACCCACAATCACGGCAAGCGATGTACCTTACCGGTGATTTGCTGGTTGTTATACAGACATATACATACATACACTCCCCTTGCACACACACACACACACACTATAATATAATATATATATACACACACACACACGTATGTATTATACTATATATATATATATACACACACGTATGCTATATATATATATATATATACACACACCAGTATATATAGAATATATATATATTTCTCCCCCCTTTCTCCCCATCTCTTACCTTATCTTCTGTCTTCCATCCAGTTGTGGGAGCCCGAGGTCTGGCACTTCAGACCTGGGGCTTCCCTGCTCTCTAATCACTACGCGCCGGCAATTGATGCCGGGCGCCGGGACATGACGGCATCCCTGCGCTCGGCATCAATAGCCGGCGCGTAGTGATTAGAGAGCAGGGAAGCCGAGGTCTGAAGTGCCAGACCTCGGGCTTCCCTGCTCCCTCATCACTACGCGCCGGCAATCGATGCCGAGCGTCGGGACATGAGGCATCCCTGCGCTCGGCATCAATAGCCGGCGCGTAGTGATTGGCTTGGTAAGTACCCGGCGTATAAGACGACCCCCCACTTTTAAGAAGATTTTTGGGGGTTAAAAAGTCGTCTTATACGCCGGAATATACGGTACTATTATTTTATTTTATCACTCCTCCTACACAAGAAAATTAGAAAGTGTTTTTTATATATTTTTATAATTATCATTACTCAAGACATACATGACCTCAAAAATTATCTCCCAGATTAATATACAACATGCTTTTTGGTAGGATGAACGGTTTACTCCTGGCCGGAGATTCACTTCAAACTCTGTAATGAGCTGCCATACATCTTCACTGAATACCCCAGAAGATAAGGCTCAAGCTCAGCAAATTCAAGTGAGTGGTGGAAATGATATAAGTGTTAACATATGTTATACATTGTGAAACTTAATAGCACTATTAACTGGCTTACCTAACAAAGGTAAATTGAGTAGAATGGGATCATGTTCTTTTAACGCAAAAGCATTTGTTTGTGTTTTTAATATTTATTTAATTAATTTTATCTTATAGCATGAAGACCTGCTAAACTTAGTACTGAGAGTTTTGAGGTCCTGGAATGATCCATTAGTACATATGGTTTCTGAAGTGCAAGATATTAGAGAAGCACCTGACACTATACTATGGAAAGCTGTAGAAATTGAAGAACAAATCAAGCGCCTCCTGGAAGGAATGGAAAAAATTGTTGGACGGGTACATGTATTTATTATCTTTCACCTGCTCAACACACATGCTGTAACCAATGAGAGCACCTTTTCTAACATCTGTTTAGGTTGGGTTAGGCAGTTATTTTCAAGTCTGTGTTAGTGCAGGGCATTACAATAGCCTCTTTACAAAAGTACCCCTAAAATAGTTATACAATATTTTTATTTTTTCTTAATATGATAGATTCATCCAGACTTGGAAAACGAAGTTTACTCCTTGTGGTCAGGTCCTCCGGTCTCCAATCCAGCAGATGAAAATGCCCGCCTCTCTGCATTTTACAACCTGCTTCGTTGCCTTCGCAGAGATTCCCATAAGATTGACAACTACTTGAAGCTTTTAAAGTGTCGTCTAATTCATGACAGCAGCTGTTAAGCTTCCATTCTGTCCACTATTCATTGGTAAATCACTAGGAAAATGTATTGCTTCTTGTTATACCATGAAAGGATATTAGATATTTTTCTGTATGTAAAATTAAAAAGAAAAGAATATATGTGCAGTCTACTTTTAGGACATTAATCCTCAATCTATCAAATGTTTTCTCTAGAAATTAATAAAAATAAAAAATCATTGCATAACTATCATATTTCATATTACTCTGTTTGCAAAAAACACAAAGCACATCATGGAATATTTATGAAAATATAAGAATTATTTGGGATACAGATATGTGGAATATATTTGGGATATATACATATATATATATATATATATATATGGTCAAACCTGGGAACCTCTAAGGGTAGGCTAGGAGTATATGTTCTAAATATCTCTCTCCTATCTGGTAGAAAAGCGATAACTAATTTGGAGACCTGGGGAAGGTTCAAACCTAGAAAGTTCTCATGTATGGTTACGGTCTCATTTTTTAAGTAAGTCTATCAGAATTTACACCTAGCTCCAAGTAGATGCTTTACACAAAGCTTATTTAAAGTTAAGTCTACTTAATGGTGCCTTGCACAAGCAATGATAATTTTAAAATATGAGTGACAATATTTAAAATAGCCGATTCATAATGATTTTTTCTACGCAATCAAACATGTCCTTGTTAAGTCTTATACGTTAACAAAAATAGTATTCCTTACAGTAAAGTTTACATTTTCATAAAAGCTACCAATGTTCCCGACGAATATACTTTCAAGCACTCTATTTCCTTCCGTATAACATTGTATGATTATAAAATTAAATTATATACACTAAAATAAATGCTCTTAAAATATATTGACATCAATATATCAATTTCAGTAACTAAATAGCTTGTAAAAAATGCACGGCTAAATATTACACTCGAAAGCGCAGCTAAAGAACTCTGATAATTGAAGCTATATAGGGATTAAGATTATAGGAAACAAATTGTTTTTTACATTTTTTGTTTTGTTTATCATGCCATTACCGTCAGGACAATGAGTAATAATCCCAATGCATTGCAATACAGACACATTGTGAAGATTTAAAAGCCTAGTTAAAGATTATCAAAAGTAGTTATAAGAAGGTTTTTAGGAAAGAATCAGGACAGCTGCAGCCGATTCAATACTACCTGCTGAGGGTTGCTAAGCAACTTAGGCCTACTCTTGCCCCAAGGGTCTTTTACTTTACAATTAGATTTTTGAAAATGAAAACTGATCCATTTCAGACAATTGCTAAAATGAATATATTTAAAAAATACCAAAAAAATTGTCATGTTATGTTAAATACATATCATTTACTTGAAGCATGACTTTCTCTTTTTTATGTAACTGACAAAATCAAACTGTAATGTAAGGTTTAAAATGTGACATTTTGACTCTAT
Source organism: Spea multiplicata (assembly GCA_009364415.1). Taxonomy (NCBI): domain Eukaryota; kingdom Metazoa; phylum Chordata; class Amphibia; order Anura; family Pelobatidae; genus Spea; species Spea multiplicata. The sequence goes on along the minus strand of VKOC01000006.1, from coordinate 10,293,973 downwards.
GGGGGGAATTATTTGCAATTTGTTTTGAACAGAAGCTTAGTTCATGTCACATGTGAACCTCCAGACAATCATTAGTTTAAACTGCCTGCTACGTGTTTAAAAATTTCAGTCAATTTACAACTGATCTGAATTGCAAATATGATGGTAATAAGCCATTAGGGAACAGCATATCTCTTTTTGCACTTACACCCCTCTGCTATGAGGATCTTTAACAAAAAAATGTGAACATGTCATTGCGTTTCCAGCATGGCAATACAGAAAACTAGGACTTAGAGCAGATGGATCTTTTTGTCTCGAGTATTGACTATGTGATATGACATAGATGTAATAATTAAAGGCCCGCAAATGCAAGCATTTTAATGTCTGAACACAGCAAAAAGTAAGCATTACTTGGATAAATAAGTTGTATAATTCATTTATCATAACCGTCCACTAAGAATGTGCAGTAGAAGAAGTAATAGAAAGAAAGAAAGAAAGAGCGCTTCAATTAAGATAATTTAAGTTTAACTAGTGCTACAATAATAAATGAGGGGTAGATAAATGTGTTTTTTTTATCAAAACAATGTTTTAAATATGGACACATTTTTTCATAATCAGCATATTTTTTAATAACCTGAGCATTTGTCGGGCTTAGTTAATATTACAATTTCAAATGTTTCATTTATTTCGTATTATAGTAAGAGCTTTTCTTTAATGGGTTTCCTAATGGTATTCAAAAAAATGTCTGTCACATAATTTTTATATGTATGTCTTCCTTCTTAGGAATACCTGTGAAGTCCTAAATGCTTATGTGACTTAACGTGTTGTTATTCTGTACTTGCTCAATCAACTTTGACAATCTTCCTTTGTGGTTATATTGTTAAATCATGTTATGTGCAGTTTTGGGAAAATGTATTACCATGTTATATATGTAGTAATACATATGTTAAGTACTACCTAGGAAATATTTATATATCAAAATATTTGTAAATAAAATATGTAAATGTCTATTTTATAAAATCCAGAGATTTAGATTGCTGGACCCTTTTATCTTAAGTGATGCATTTTGGGCAAATACATAAAAAAAAGTTACTTACATAAGCTTTCAGGGTCTCGGAGGTACCTTATTCAAATTATTCAAACTTTTTAAACACATTTTCGTCGTTACAAAATGATACAATATAGAACATTTATAATATGTTTCTTCTGTCCTTAGGGAGGTGGATATATTGAAAACTGAAAGGTTAAAGGGTATATGTATTTTTGTAGTTGCACTGTCATGAACTTTAACATGTTAACTGAAGCCTGTAGAGTCTGAGATGTTTGGATTTTTTTTCTCTGAGTATTGCATGGTCTGACCCTGGGTTGAATTTACTGGGACATTCACTCCTTGTGAATTGTCTTGGATGTCTTTCACTTCTAAATAATCTTTTTCACTGTACAAAAGGTTGAACTTGATGGACTGAAGTCTTTTTTCAACCTACTATACTAAACTATGATGGACTTTAAATTGTTTGGAAATGGCCTTATAACCCAGGTTGATGGCCACCAACCATTGCTTCTTTAACCCCTTCCGGACCGGGACGTACCTGGTACTTTCTGGTCATATGTCACCACCAGACCGGGACATACCAGGTACGTCATCCCCAAAAACCGCCCCCACATCGCCACAATCGTGGTGATCGCAGGGGCGCTGCTGCTGATGTCTGCCCAGGAGTCTGGGCAGACCAGCACAGCCACTCCAAGCCCGCCCCCGAGCCTGTGATCACTCCTATGGAGTGATTCTGTAGGCTAAACACGATTGCAGAAAAACCCGCAGGCACAGGCCACAGGCAGCTTCAGGAAAGGGGGTTCAGTGTTGAATGGCACATCCCCCTGCTGCCTGATCGCTCCATGAGAGCGACAGCGCAGCGTTAACCCCATCAATGCTGCAATCACGGCATTTTAGGGGTTAATACCTGTTTTGTACAGGGCTCTGCTGCTGGTGGTCTGCCTGGAAGCTCAGGCAGACCAGCAACAGCAAAAATGAGCCCCCACAAGCCCTTTGATCACTCCTGTAGGCATGGAAGCCTACAGGAGTGATCAAAGAGACTCCCTGAAATTGCTGGTCTATAGACAAGCAATTGCGTCCCAACTGCCAGAGGCAGCTTCAGGGACAGGGGGAGATGGTTCTTTGGTCTCCACATGAGTGTGGAGACCAGCCCCAACCCTCCCCTGCTGCCTGATCGTTCCATGAGAGCGACAGTGCAGCGTTAACTCCTTCAATGCCGCAATGCGTATGACACAATCGCGGCATTGCAGGGGTTAACATCAGCAATGAAAGAGTTAAAAAATTATCAAAAAAAATAAAATAACAGCACTGACATGAAAGTCCAGGGCGCTTCCAGGTCAAATGCTGTGAGTTTAGTCGCCTGATGATGATCAGATCACTCCTGGCCAAAAAATGCATGAACCATGAACTATGAAATAAAAAGCAACATTGCAACATATGCTAAAAACCCCCCAAAAATATAAAATACCTCAAAATTTGGCAGCAATTGATGATAAAATCCCTGTTTGAAAAGTGTCAAAATTACCCTAGTTGTACACCTTGGCTTATCTACTGTTCATAAACATATCATTTGGGGGGGATCATAGTATAACTATTGCAGTTATTAGCCTACCATGCCAAACTTGAAAAAAAAATTACATTTTAAAAACGTGATGCATGCCTTGCAATATTTGCCCTATACTGATCAGTGGGATAAACAGAGTTACTCTCTCTTTAGAAAGTGGAAAGATTAAAGTATTTTTAAAAATAGAAAAAACGAAAAAGCAAAAATAAACAATCCAATGCTTTCACTGTGTTATTATAAAGGGGTGCTCTTGTCACAAGAGAAAATTCTAAGGTACACAAAACTATCAAGTCAAAATAAATAATAATAATAATAATAATCCTTCCCTGCCCTCAACCCAAAAGTTTAAAAACAAACAAATGGTGTAGTGTGTAAGGCAGCATAATGCTCCATTAAAATTAAAAGAAAATATGCACGTGGGGGGTTTGCCTTATCTTCATTTTCTTTATTTTTTAATATGTTACTGATACTAGATAGAGTACACCAATACAAGTATGCCTAGGGTGACAAAAATCATTGCACTAGCCCTGAGAGAGGGTAAAAAAATAAGAAAATTGAAAGCAAACATTTGCATTTAAGAAACAAATACTGTGTAACGTCTCTGTACTATTACCAATTACTCAACACATCACAGAAATGTACTAGAACAAAACTTCAAGGTTATCTCTAACCATCCAGACACACTGAGTTCCATGTTAAAAGATGGACATGTTAGCTGTAAACATTATGGCTATGATATGTCTAAGTATATTTTTTGTTGCTACAATTAAATTCAATGGCATGGTTTTGTGTTTCTATGTCACATGTAAAACACATAATATTCTTTGCAGTGGCATTTTGTTTAACAATTTATTTCCTTAGAAGTTCAAACATTAACTGCTACATTTTTATGTAACAAAATGTAATATGATCACCGATAAACTTGACCGTATATACAATGTCCCACATAAAGCGCTTTCTTGTTTATAGTTAGGTATAGTTAGTAAATAGTGCATGAAAATGTGTTTTAAATTTGGAGATTATATGTTTTGACATTTTTTTTAAATAAATCCCCAGAAGACGTATTAGATCTCCAGGTAAGTAACAAATCTGAGTTTAATATGAGTTTGATGTTTCTCCTAAACAAACTCATTTCTTGAAAAGTACAAATAAATAGTGAAAAGAGAACAGCAAGTTCCCTGGCATCAATCATGAAAATACATAAGGGAGTCTGTTAAAATATTATGAAAGATATAAAAACAAATCTGTAAACAATATTATGCACAGAGTTTTCATTTTTCTTCTAGGATGGATTTTTATCTTGCACTAAAGACAATTTGCACATTTTCTCTGTGTTCTGTTGCAGCTAAAATGATACTAGCCGACAAAAAAAATAGTTTAATAAAGAAGTTGATCTTTTATTTATTCCAGTAGAGCTGGGGTAAAATAAGGATACAAGATCTACACATACAGGTGCTGCTATGATATGTATTACAATATAATATGTGACAATAATAAAAAATAAATTGTTTATTCACATGCATATAGATCCAGTGATTTATGACATGGACAGGTGTATGGAGACCTTCAATTATATCTTCTCCTGGATTTAATAATTACTTATATTTTGTATTGATTTAGCACTGTGTGATCAGAACACTACACAGCTACCAGAGCTACATAGTGAGGGACTGCTCAGTGTGTGTGTGTGTGTGTGTGTATATCTTATACACACACACACACGCTTGTGCATTCAGATTCTTTAAGAGATAATACAATGTTACCAGGTATACCCATCTTAAGACAAAAAAGTGTGATTGTTGAAAAAGTTGAAAACGTTTTCAAAGTCAGTTGATAAAATAGCCAGTTCTTAGTAATTACTTCTTTATGCGAAAAGATTGCGGCTGCGGAACAAGCTCATAAAGAAGTCATTGTCTGGTGAACTCCAGCAGCAGCTAGAATGACCTAGCAACCTTTTTAAATAATAAACACCATGGCGCGTATCTACGCAACAGGGCGCTGTTCCATGAGCACGGCGACAAGCCTGGAAAATTTCTGGCAAGGGCTCTTCGCCAGTCCCGTCACCTCACTTATGTTACTAAGATCGGTTCATTGGACATCTCCTTCACTCGGACATATCTGCTAGTTTTCTCAATTACTTTTCCTACCTCTATAATCTTCCTCATGGATCACCTCCTCAAGACCAGAGACTTCAGGACTACCTTCCCCATACTATATCCCATGGTCTGTCGGCGGTCGCAGCGGACCTGGACACTCCCATCTGCCAGTCAGGGAAGTGCCCAGGACCAGATATGCTTCCTCTGAGATACTATTCTCGCTTTCAAGACCAACTGGGCCCCTACTTTGTCGAGGCCTTTAATTCCATACTGGAGGATGGTCATATACACCCTCATACTATGTTGGCCTCTATCACACTTAGCCCTAAAGAGGGTAAAGACCCTGAGCACTGCTACCACCCAATTTCACTCCTTAACTCCGACCTGAAGCTCTTTGCAAAAGTCCTGGCGACTTGACTGTAGCCTTTCTTACCCGCTTTGGTTCACTCAGACCAATCAGATTTTGTACCAGGCCGTGAGGCTAGGGATGAGACCATTTGCGCCCTTGACTTACTCCATTATGTGAAATATACCTCTACCCCCTCCATTTTCCTCTCTACCGACGCTGAAAAAGTGTTTGACCGGGTGGCCACCCTCAAGCATATGGGTTTTGGTGAAGGCTTCATGTCATGGATCCAGTCCTTATACTCTGCTCCCTCTGCGTGGCTTTGCATCAATGGGCTTCTCTCAGATTCCATCTCCATTCACAACAGGACTCGGCAGGGCTGCCCCGCTTCTGTTTTTCCTTTCCCTGGAACCTCTTATGCAGGCCATACGCTTAAACCCAGATGTAGTTGGTATACAAGTGGGCCGCACCCAACATAAAATTTTAGGCTACGCCGATGACCTTCACTTTACTGTCTCTCTGCCTTCTATTATGAAGGAGCTTGCTGATTTTGGTTCCCTCTCCAACTTCAAAATTAACGTCAAAATCAGAAATATTAGATGTTAATTTGCCCAAGGATGTGAGTGCCTCACTGTCAGCAGCTTTCCCATTCAAGTGGTGTAGTGATTAATTGTACCTGGGTGTATGGCTGTCAGTTGATTTTTCACAGCTGTACACCTCCAATATTTTGCCTCTCCTGTCTTATCTGCAGGCCGACCTACGTAGGTGGTCACGGCTCACGATCTTGTGGCAGGGCAGAAGCAACTCCATCAAAATAAATGTAATGCCCTGGCTCCTCTATTTGTTTCAAACTCTCCCTATACGTTTTCTGCCCTCCTTTTTCTCTGTGGTCCGCTCTACCTTCCTCCGCTATATATGGGTCCGCTGTTCCCCACACATCAGATATAGAGTCTTCGTCTTGCCTAAGGCGAGGGGTGGTCTTGCCCTGCCCTGTCCCCGTATGTACTATAGAGTGTGTCACCTTTGAGAATATTGGAGTGGACGAGTGGGGTGCAGCGGAAGCAGTGGGTTGGGGTAGAGAGTGAACTCCTGGGTATACTGGCGGGGTCATTGTCATGGTTGGAGGTTGCCTGCGCCCGTCATCTGGGTGCAGGCCATCCATTTGTCCGAGCGACTCTGGAAGTATTGCACTTGTTGCTCTGGAGCACCACAATCTCCTCTGTCCCTTCTCCACTCGCCACTCACGCCATTACGTGACAACCCAAACTTCCCTCTGGGTATGGGAGTAGATCTATTCCCTGCAGTGGCTGCAGAGGGGATGAGTGGAATCCGAGCGTACTTGACGCCTCACGGCCTAAAGCCATTAGAAGATCTGGTGTCCTCTGCCCGGTAAAATTCAGTATAAATCTTCACCTAGAAGGAATGACAGCCCCTGCACATGTTTTTTTGTTGTTTTTTTTAGAGGAAGACTATACAGATGTCCCATATGGCCAGATTTTTTCATACACTATATGGACAAAAGTATCAGGACACCTGATCAAAGTCAAGATAAAAGCCTTCTCCAGTGAATGTGGTATCATAGATGACTCTCTATGGATAATCCTGGATAGGCATGCTCTCTCTTTTACATGTTAAAAAGCTTTTCTAGCACTTCAACAACATATTTTAGGCCACCATCTTCAAGTTGTTCTTCTTCAAACTATATTCTCAAAGTCCTTTAGCCTCGCATAAGCCTGCACTGAAGGATTATCTGTCTCCATCAGATTGAACAGCTTTTGACAGCACACACACAATACTGCTCAAAGCTTTGTGAATACCACGTCTAACTTCCTAGGCTAGAAGCATTGGGAGGATGCTTCAAGGCCAAGAACATGTTTTCCCAGTCATTCTAGCTTTGAACCATTCCCGACCTTATTGGGACTCATCAGCATAAGGTTAGTTAATGGCATACTGCTTGAGGCTTGGGTCATACTCAAAATATGTTATGGTGGGGAAAGGAAATGTTGAGAAATAAGGAAGCATCGCCAAAAACTTACATCCACCAGGCAATCTCTGAATTTTTGTCTGAAATTTGCGGACCCTTTTTGGCTCTTTCCCTACCTTTTCTGCTGACCACTTTATCTTCTCTCTTTCATCTTCTGTCTTCATCCGCATCTACAGGGGAGAGTATGTCAGCAAATGTGCGGAAATTTGGGCAGAAGTTGACCTTAGTATAAAATGGCGATGCTTCCGTTCACTTCCACTCCCTTGATCCTCCATTCGGGGGAGGGGACATCACCGAAAGAGCCATCATTTTACCCTAAGGTGAACCTCCGCCCAAATTGCTTCTGGTGTAGTTCTCTCCCTCAATTGGAGGATCGGGGAGAGGATGTCACTGGAAGTGCTGGGACTTTGGCAGAAGTTTGTGTCAGGTTATGTTCACAGAGATATGGACAAAGATAGAAGAATGAGGATAAAAGATAAAGGAGAATAGATGAAAGACAAAAGGTAGAAGAGAGAAGATGAAAAACAAAAAGAAGATGCGGAAGCGGCCGACAGAGAAACATTTAAATAGCGTGAGAGAGTTAAAAACAAAACTTTTCTATAGCAACACTAGTGAGTGTTTTTAGAGTCAATAGCTGCACATTATACATGATTTCACATATTATATCTTTAATATTTATCAAGTTAGGTCGGAAGATACAATTCTTGTTTCTTTTTTTTCTCTTTCATTGCTCTCAACAGCACCACAAACAAGGAGGAACATGACATACCTAATACTGACCTGAATCTTTTTAATTCCCGTCAGCATTTATAACTTAATCACCATGTCTCTCTGCAGACTAGGTCATTCTAATTCATCCTAGCAACAGTCTCTGTATAGAGAAGTCCTTTATATTATGTAGCTTCTAGCCAGGAAGACTATTGTTTAAGTAGGTCAGGCCTGTTTTTGTGCAAATGCCATGGTCTGGTAACTCTGCTGTCCTGTCTGTCTACCATGCCCCATAATAACCTCAATTCCTTAATAACACAATGAAATACTTCCATGTTAAAGCACCGTCAAATCAGACTGCATTGTCCAGTTATGAGTATCTTTGAATGATGAAGAATCATTCTATGACTGGCAGGCCATTCATTTCCATCAACACTTCACTATAGATATGGCTGTTTCGTTCTTGACCAGCTGTTTTAACTAATACAAACAAAGCATTATTTTGCATAGCTAAATGCATTAAATTCATTATTCTGATCAGGCAGGATATGCTCTTTAACAGAGTCAAAGTTACAAATTGACCTTTTTTTAATCTTTAATAATTTTCACACATAAAATACATACACAATATACACATAAAACAGTTAAAAGGGTCGAGAGAATCGCAAAAAGGGGAAGCGCGGGGTGGTATTAAAAAGAAGCAACTAAAATGTCTTTCTCTATTTTTTTATAGGATTTGATCAGGGTTATTACTATGCATTATGTATTTACTCTATATTCTTTTCCACATTTCCTTAGTTTTTAGAGATGTGCCATTGATCCAACTTACACCTTTCTCCATATATATCGGATTTTTTAGCTGTAATTCTAATTTTTGAGGAGAGATCCCTGGTGTAGCAAAGCTGAAACAGGGTCTCTTTTAATATCTATTTCTATAATCTATTTTATCTAGACAAAAAACCTTCTCCGGTATGCTGTTGATTTTGCTGCAATCCCACCACATATGTAGATAGTTACCCTCCGCTTGGTTGCATCTCCAACATACTCTAGATTGGTAGGAGTGGATATATACCATTCTGATTGGAGTTAAATACCAATTATTTCACAGTTTGTATTGGGTTTCTAAAAGGGGTAGATCACATGTAGCCTTATTAACACTGTTAAGAGCTTTGTTCCATTCTTTAGGTTCTATGTGGACTCCCAACATTCCTTCACATTTTTTATAATTTTAGATTTTTTTTCCATATTCCATTCACAGAGACAGTCTAAAAGTTTTGATGCACCTTTCTTTATTTTCCCTTGATTGAATATGTCGATCACTTTTAGATTAACATTATTCAACTCCAGGGTGGCATGAACTTTTAGAAAGTTTTTAACTCTTATATATGTAAAAATACTGTCCGTGAGATTTAAAAAAAAATAATAAAATTGTTTTAATTGGGCAAAAGGTTTCGGATCATTGTTATGACATATATCTTTTATAGTTTTAATCCCTTTTATTTTCCAATCCTTAATTGTTATATTAGAAATTCACAAAGGGGGTAGTGGTTGTGCTTCAAAATAAAATCGAAAAAAGAAAAGCAGCACAATGGTGTAATATGTTTGTACTTTTGGAGCTATCCTTAACACTTTGTAAAAGTTTTATACTATTTTTATACTATTTTTATACTTTTTATTATGTAAAGTATAAATAAATAACCTTTTTACATTGCTCCAGGGACCATTTTCTTTTTTTATCAAGGACACCTGCTATTCCAATATCTTTGGTGGGGATCATACCACCTACGCCTGTAGGAAAGAGCAACCTTCAAATTGCTCTTAACCACGATTTTCACCAACACCTGAGTACAACACCATTCCTGCTATTTAATCCTTAGGCGAGGATTGTATCGCCCATACATGCATTTTTCTTGACTGGGAATCCCCTTATTTTTAATATATTAATTGCCAGTGGTTCTATGGATAGAATATACAAGAGCGGTGACAAGGGACATCCTTGTCTGGTGCCATTTTTTTAACTGAAACCAGCCTAAGCATAAATCCATTCCCACCACTCGAGCAGAGGGGTTGGTGTACAAAGCCTTAGACATCCATCCTAGAAAACCGAAGACTTTAATGACTTGGTTAATATATGCCCACTCGACCCTGTCAAACGCTTTTTCAGCATCCAAAGACAAGGTCAAGAAGGGAATCATGTTCTTGGTAGCTGCATCTAAGATGTTTATCAATCATCTTGTGTTATTTTCTATACCTCTTCTGGGAACAAATCCGATCTGGTCTTGGTGGAATATAGACGGTAATACTTTTTTCAATCTTTCCGCCAAAATGGCTGAATACAGCTGAATATCTACGTTAATCAATGATATAGGGCGGTAATTGGCTATGTTGGTGGGAGACTTATCTTGTTTTAATATTAGTAGGATGTTAGCTTGAAGCAATTCTTCTAAACAGTCTCCTTTTTTCACTATTTTATTGAATGTTATCGTCAGGTGTTTTGCCATTTCTGTTTTCATAGTTTTATAAAAAAAAATCCCAAAGCCATCAGGACCTAGGGTTTTATATTTGCCAAAAGGTCTATTGCTCTATATAATTGGATCATTTAATGCTTTTCTTTTTTTAAATGGTAAATCTTTCAGAGACGGCTTTTTTATTAGACTTAACATTTTATCCGATCTATTGTTTCTAATATATTTTAATTTACATTTTCCAATATTTTTAATAACTGCTTCTCATTCTAGTTGGTTAATAGTTTCTTGAAAAGCTTTAATTCCCAGTGATCTTTTATTTGTTGTATCTTCTTTATTCTCTTTTGTTAAACTATATAGATTAATATATAGATCTGATAAGGTCTTATTTTTTTGTCTTTTTTTATTTTGACCTCTGATGACAGCCTTGTATGCACACAATACAGTTTGTGCACAGATATCACCTGTGACGTTTCCTAAAAAGTATCTTTTTGTTATCTCTGTAATAAATTATCTATTTTCTTTTTTGTATAACAAATAAGCGTCTAATCTCCATGTTGTACAAGGAAAAAGTTTGTACAAGGAAAAGGCTGTGATCAGACCATACATTTTCTCTTATAACTATCTTATTAATACGTTTTTGTGTTGCAAAGTCACCCAGAATCAAGTCTATTTGTGAATATAAAAATGTACTTTGGAGAAGTGAGTGGAATCTTTTTCTCCAGGATGCTGCAATTATTTCTTTTTAATTCATTTTTAAAAGTTCTCAAATCTTTTTTAATGTCTTATCCACTGTCTTTAGTTTGAGTAGCTTTTTATCTAATTCTGTATCGACAATTAAAATCCCCTGCTATCACTAGAGTTCCTTTTTTATCTTATGTATGTTTTCCAAGCCCAGCCAAATGGTCTAGCAATAAAATGGTAATATCCAATGAACCAAAATGGCTCTAGTCAAAGTATAAAGTCTGCCTAAACCACTTCGCCAGACATCCAAAACTGATTAATCAATCCAGTCATATTGATGATTCTTGTTTGTTGAGTTGTCTTAAGTATTGTCAGGTCATGAATTTGGGTAAATTGAAACTTCAGCCACTCAATTATTTTTACATAAGACTTAACAATCCCCTTCTGTATGACTAAGATGCAAAAACACGATTGATACTACTGGTAAACCTTATGTGCATTACAGGGCACCAATACAATGCTATGTGCACTTTGGCAACTTATTTTGTACACAATCTGCTCATACAGAGGAAATATTAGCCCACTTTCCCAATTAGCCATAAACTATTTTATGTTAAAATTGGATAATAGAGCAGACAAGGAAGTGGGGATAAAGGGAGAATTTGTAATTTATCATTAGTTGATGCAAATAATACCTTCAATAACATAATTTGTATGACAAGCAGTACATTGTATATGTATTAGACTTGTGCATTCGTCTTCGGGCGAAAATGAACACGAAGAGTGCGTTTTCGTGTTCGTTCCGAAGACATGAAGAAGAGAAGACAGTGCCGATAAAACGTAGGCAAAGACGAAGACTCACACACGAAGAATCTTCGCCTTCGTCTACTAATCCCCCCGGTCCCTTCCCCATCTAACTTACCTTATCTTCACAGCATTGCGGGAGTTGACTGAAGTGGAAATCCGCAGGTTCGTCATCAGGGGTTACAGGGCAGTGTGAGTCAGCCTATTGGTCACCTGCAGGGTCTTCCTCTGGCATCAACCAATTGGTTGATGCCAGAGGGACCCTGCAGGACCAATAGGCTCACTCGCACAGCCTTTTTAACTCCTGATTTCGCTTTCCCGTTTACCCCTGCGATGCTGCGTTGAAATAACGGGGAGCAGAAATCCGTAGGGTAAAGGCCGCCCTAAATCCGGGCCGGTGGGCCGGACAGACGACCAGCAGACAGGCATTCAATGCGGCTGCGGCCGCAAAGTTAAAAACTAAGCGGCCGCGAGCAGCATTGAATGCGGCCGTTATGCGTACCTGGCGGGGGGCGGTCCGCCCCGGCTGCCGCTCATCTGAAGGCTGCCTCCAAGCCGGCACGCCTCCAGAAACGGTGCGCGCGGCAACTGTGGCTGTGCGCCGGGACTTGATGTCAAATCTCGGCGCACAACACTGAAGCCACGCCCACCGTCTTCCGCGCTCAGTGCACAGGAAGGACAGGAAGAAGAAGAAGAAGTAGAAGTAGAAGAAGAAGAAGAAAAGGAGGAAGAGGAAAAGTGAGAGTGAAAGAAGAAAAGGTAGGAGAGAGTGGTTTAGTAAGTGTGAGAGTGATGGGTGTTATGCTGAATGTAAGTGTGTGAGAGTGATGGGTGTTATGCTGAATGTAAGTGTGTGAGAGTGATGGATGTTGTGCTGAATGTAA
>VKOC01000006.1:10243239-10272291 GCA_009364415.1 Spea multiplicata | reverse complement strand
GGATATGTGATTACTAAGGATTTCTTCATGACTGACCCCGTGATGGCACTCAATTCCTCTCTCTCACATATTGTTTCTAAAAGCGCTTCTATGCTGGTTATATTTTTTTGTGTTATTTGAGTCATACACTTTTAGGGATGGAAGTAAGGAAAACCATACAGGTGCCAAATATTGTCAATAAAAAGTTCAGCGTTATAATGTGAATGATGACATTCAACCTCTCTGGAAATTGAGAATAGAGTGTTTAATATGGCAGTAAGAAAGGAGGACTCGGGAACACATGGCAGTTTTATGGGATTATGGGACTATGTCATACACTACAACAGCTACATAGTAATTTAAAACCCGTATGCATTGGTTTTTATTTATAAGCTAAAGCAAATTTAAGATAAAGAAAAAGTTCTCACGGTGTAGAAGGAGATTAGATTCAGTTAGCATATATGTTTCCACCTTGTGTTGCTTTTCTTTGTGATGAGAGATTTCAGAGCTGCAACTGGAAACTCAGTCTGCATTTTTAATTCATAAAGTGGAGAGCTGAAATGTATGGTATACTGTGTCTTGTTAATTCTGCATTTCCAGCACACAACAATGAAGCTACTTTGATAGCAATTTAGCTGTTTATCTCTGATTACACAGATAGTTCAGCCTTAACCTCTCTGCAGCTAGATAGGGCTTTAATACTTTCGAATGGGCAAATACATTTGGGGCTTTGAAGCGAAGCATTGAAGAGGGGAAGTGCAATCCTGAAGAAGAATGGTTGTTCATAACTATTGGGGCACAGTTAGGGAGGAAAGTGTAGTAAGCAGGAGTCTATAGTTTGGCACTAGAGTTGGAAAAGTGCTAAATTATATATATATATATATATAAATATATAATATATATATATAATATCCTTATTTATATCTAACAATAAGTATTTTTATTTATATGTTGAAAATTGCTTTTTTTATTTACGTTATGCAATCAGTTGTTTAAAGCAAGGTTAATTAACTTCAGCATAAGTTTATTTGATTAATTTTAAACAGTTAGTAACAGAATGTGTCTTAGTGGTTGTAGAATACTAAATTCACATATAGGTCTAGTGTTACAAAGTGTCATGGCACAGATAACATGAGTCAGGTCCCATCAAGGAAATGGTGGTTTGAGAAGGATATGGTTAAAATACCAAACAAGCTCCAATTTTTAAGGTAGGAAAAACCCTAGATATCTGGTACAATTGGTGCAGAGTGCTTAAAATAGCTCTAAAATTCTAGTAGCGCTTGTCTGCTGGGAGCTAGAGCCGAATGAGCCTGCGCCCACTCCCAGACATGTCCTGCCTACGCGACACATTTCCCCTCCTAGCCACCCAGTTCCCTCGCAATAAAGGCTTCCTGGGGCTAGCCTACATTGGGAAGTTCCGAGATATGCTTAAAAGCTTTAAGAGCTCTTATTTAATACAAACTTATACATATTTATTTTACATTAATCCTTTTAGTTCCAGATTGGAGACAAAGTATGACTACATTTCATAATCAATATGTACCAAATATATCTCATTTTAAGTCTAATGGTCTATGAGCCTTTGTCACCGAATATATAGCTCTGTAATATTTCCAATTATTTGCATGCTTTGTCTACTCATTAGACAGGATGCATAATATATTGGTGCTTTATAAATAATATATAATTGTAATTAGTCATAGAAAAAAATAAGCCTAACACTTTTCTGCATCATAGCCTCGTGAGTTTTCCTATTCTGCTTCAACTTGCAGAATGTTTGTATAACACAAATATAGAATACAATTTGCTTTAAGCCAGAATTTACAGTATTTGGATTGGAGTTTTAAATATACACACACACACGTAACATGAGAATGTTCACCTTTTTAACTGTACATTATTTCGTTGTCTTCATATTTTGCAATTTCCTGTCAAGTAATCTCCCCATAATTAACTTTCCTTGCCTCAACTTAACTTTCTCTCCCAGCCCATTTTCCTGATCTTAGCAATAAAATGTTGATTTTTGTTGGCTTTTATCTGCTCACTCCTGCTCTTCACTTTTAGTCAAAGCTCTGCTCAGATCTCGACTGTTTCTAGGCTCCCAGAATCTGTATGGGACAGAGGAAGCAAATCAGACAGCAAGAATTTAAATCCGTGAGAGTTTATTGGGTCAAACTGTAGTTGGAATGGAGCCAGGTCATTAGGTGCTGTCTCTGATGCCTGCCTGTGACAGTTTCTCCCCAACAACACTGTAAAAAGCTATTGTTAGCCCACAAGCAGTAGTACACTGGGCTTTCTCTTCCCTTCTGCTATGGTAACAGCCAGAAAGGGAAGACTTGTTCTTTCTTTTCTATAGTTCATTCCAGAATGTCATATACGGAATCCCTTCCTCCGGACTAATTTGGAGAAAAGTATTATTTTTTTGGTATAATAATTGCATTCTGTATACGTTTACATTGTATTGTTTTAAATTTGTAGTTTTTTTTTTTTTAAACTAATTTATATTAGTAAACAGTAGAATCAATATTTAATAAAGTAACACTGGATGGTGTCCACATAAATATACAATTGGATCATTTTCATGAATTTAGTCATGTTATCATTTACAAGTACAAGTACCTTGCGTGTCCTGTGATTGACATAGTGACATGCCATTGTACCTGCACGAAATGTTTTTAAAGATTAAATATGTGTATGTGTTTTGAGGTTAGGAAATCGTCCACAAAAATGTACGAGTACAAAGAGCCCGGTGCAGCAATGGGTAGAACAAAAGAAATAAATATTTGGATTACTGCTAGACCTATTTTCCAGTTCCAATAGATAGAAAAATAAAGAGTGTTGTCACCCAGATGATGGGATTGGAGATCAGCTTTCAAGATGAAAACAAAGTGCGCAGATTTTGTTTATTTCATTTTTATGTAAGATTACTGGCCACTTGTTTAAATTCTTTACCATCTGTTCAATACGGCAACATACAAGCCCATTTTTGCTTCCAACCCGGTTTCAAATTAGGGCCAGATAAGAAGCTTAACCTTATAAATATTTCTCGTCTCTTGTACAGGACCATTTTGCTGTACAAATGTGTTTTATAATACAGTACCTGATAAATGAAAAGCACTTATGACTGCATTATGACTCCAGTGCTCCAGTACAATGCTATTATAAGAGCATGTTATGGGCATAGCTTTGATATATATGTTTGCATATATTTAGAATTTCATGTGAATATGTATATTTTTATGTTACAACAATATGACATTCTTATATAGCTGTGATGAAAGCACACATAAATGTCTTTACTGCACTTTACAATGTCTCTGTCAAGACCCAGCTCTGGAAATATTGGGGCCCAATGTATCTAAAACAAGGGGATTGAAGACTGGCAATACCTACATTTCTAGCAGGAGCCCCAGATAACTGCAAAGTTATTCTATAGAGGTCTACAGCAATGGAAAATTGTGTTAATCACTCCAAAATTCATTTTACAGAGTACAATACATTATATAAAATCCAGATCAATCCCATCTATATCACAGATTGATATCGACATGTTGATTTAAAAAATATATATTTATTCTTTTCATCTAATGCCTTTCTTATTTAAATACAGTTTGCTATGCCCCACCACCCAAAATATATATTTACATAGCAACACAGCAGATGTTGATCAGCATGATATGGCTTAATGCTGTGCCCTGTGTCCCAACAAGACGGTCGGGGAGATCAGAGATTTGCCTTGGAACCGGCAAATTCTTCCTGACCAAAAGTGGAGTCCTGGAATGATACATACCCCTGCACTCACGCAGCAAAACCTGGCAGCATGAGGAACCTGTAAGGAGGGTAGGCGCCTAGTGGCATTTTTGTTTGAGAAAAGAGTAAGAGTACTTTGGAGAAAAAAGTTTGTGTCTTGGAGTATTATGCATGTCTTATGATAGTTACCTACAACAAAAGCTGCCTTGCCTTACTTCCAATAATACAGTTTCCAATAATAGAGTTTTTAATTGACAGACAAGAGACCACACAATGTTTATGGCCCTTATGTATAACTACAATATACAATTTTATACAATTTATACAATTTTTGCTAATGATTATCTAGGTGTGTGCTACATGGCAAGTGTTGCATTTCCCATGTGCTCAATGAGTTTTTGATCTGTTCAAATTAAAACGCGTGCTTCGGAAAATGTCTCTAAAAACAAGTTTTACTTAAAGCATAGCGAAAGGCTTTTTGAGTACAAATATTTTTATATTTCATATTTTTTAAAACTATCGTCATATCCAAATCTTTGTTGAGTGTATATTAAATTGAAGCATGTTTTTGTATGGCCGCAGTTCGGTTACAGGGCTGTAAGATAATGGGTCTAGTGAGACATGACTGACAAGAACACCAAAGGGCTGAATGGAAACCATATTGCCAAGTTGCCATTATACTTGTTTAGGGGACTACTAGACCACTACAAAAATAAATTGCTTTTCTAGTATTGCATTAGGGAATTGTGCTGTTTTTTTGTACTAGGATCATTCAGTGACAGATATGACTGTAGGAATGTATTTTATGCTAGTATGAAAATATATTGCAAGTGTTTTGCTCTGTTTAGATCTCTTTCTGTACACTTTTACTACTTCTAAACGGGGACATTGAGAAAATGTTCTCTTTTTTAATTTTTTTACTAATTTATTTATTTTAGTTACATGGAAGGGAAACACTGCAATTTGTATATTTGGGCCTGTAATTAAAAATAAAGCACTGGAAGAACAAACAAAATAGGTAATCAAGATAGCTAGGTTTTTCAGAACAACATTTAAATTGCAGGATGCTATGACTAGCTACTAATAGCGACATGCAAAGTAGTCACTAATTAAAGCTCATTGTGCGTCTTATGAAATAGGAAGCTTACAGCTAATTATAATCAAATCCTAGCAAAGAGAAAACATCCTTAAAATAGTTAACAATACATATGGTACAGTTCTGTAAACATGTACTTTTCAAAACAGGTGTGTAAGCTTGAATTTATGTTGGAGGTTTATGTTGTAATATACATCATCTTTTATGTCTCATTAAGTAAACTGCAATAGTAAATTGTTACGTATCAACAAAACATTTACAGCAATATAATATATTAGGTGTGCTTCACTGACCATAAAAAAATTAAGACATTCTATCCCTGTTCTGCCTAAAGTAACTTAAAGGTAAATCAGATTAAACACATTTTTCTACCATTATTGTGTATAAGAATTTTTTTTTTTTTTACTGTGCAATATATGTCATATTCTACCACAGGGGAGAGCACTTTGTCTTCAACAGTGCAATTCTTGTTTCATTTTAGGTTGCAGAGGTGAAGCCTGTATTTTCTGAATGAGTCCATAATACAGAGTGTTCTGCTCACTTTTGGTGAAGACAGACACGCTTATTAAAGAGGTCTAAATCTTTTATTCATGTTTTCGTAAAAAAAATGTAGATATTTCTCTCTGCTAAAAGAAAAAGAATGAGTGATTGGTTAGTTTGTAAACTAAGGGTAAAACTTAAGGGTGTTTGGTTAAAGCATTTGCAATGGGAACACCACATGTAATAAGGTTACTAATTACAGGTGTTTAAACAATGAGCTGCTGCAGCGCATTAAGTAACTAGATCTGACATTAGCTCGGTGCCGAGCCTAGGGTCACTAAAGCCTTGATGGGTGGGTCAATAGTGTTAATGTCTCCCCTTAACAAACAAAACCCCTCTATCCACACCCATTTCTATGGCGACCACTCCATTTCTTTGGGCCCCTGACTTCAGCATGTAACATGTCACTCACTTCCCACAGTGCCAGCTTTGCTCTCAAACAGTTTGTCAGTGCCATCTTGATCCCTAATCAGCTTGTCAGTGCCATTTTTGCCTCCAAATTGGTTTTCAGTGCCATCTTTGCCCCCATAACAACATTACACTAAATATATCCGTCTCATATCTCAGCAAATTCTCAGACCTCTGTTGCTTCACATCTCACGCTGATGAGTAAGTTTGGGAATATCTTCAATCCTGGACACACAACTGCAATTATTAATGCAATGCTTAGCACTTTATAAATCATAGACACATAGGTTTACTTGAAACTTATGTGACATGTAATGAGGGCTAAGTTGATTTTCTATTGACAAATACAACATGTGATAACAATAATAAATACAGTCTACTGGAAACTAAACTAAAAAAAACTAAAGGAAAACACAGAAAGGCATATTTATAAAATCAAATCTGATTATTACATATCAAAAGATTTATTCTTGTAAAGTGTGTTTAAATTGCTTACATGATCTAAAATACATTTCTGAGCACCACAGAAACTTCTTGTTTAGCCAATATAAATATCAGAAGGAGCAGTAAACATTGAGGTATTCATAATGAAAAATATGTGGGCCCTGCAGGGTTGCTTAATATACAGTATGCTATAAAATGTATTCTGAGATGCTGGCTGCTAGATCATTTTAAGTTATTATTTGAGGGCCCATTATGCCCTACTGAAAAAATAAGACCAGATGTAGGCTAAGTAGCAATTCTAAAATAAATATGAGCAGAAACACTTAATGGAAAAAAGCTAAACCATTATGCTTCCAAATATAGGATGCAGAATCACCAAAAAAGTATTCAGTATATGATAGTGCATATATACCAGTATATATATAGTACTGCACAGTCCCAATTTTTGGGTTCTGTCCTACTGCTGTGATATCCCAGGTAGTTGTCCCACTTTTGGCGGTATTAAGGAACATTAAACTCGTTAGGAGATGCCTGGACTTTTTGTGATACTCTTTATTATTGAAAGGCAGAAAGCTGCAAAATACACATCTACAGGTGGCAAGCATACAATGGCACAGGATTTTTTTTCCTTGGTATTTCTGCTTTGTAGGAATGCTGTCATACATAAGTGTTTAACATGGATTGGCAACGGATCAGTGAGATATGTATCTCTGATTCCGCTATACACATACTGTGTATGTAAGAACCCTCTTAGGGTTTAATATTGACCAAACCATACATAGTTCTATACGGTAAACAAACCTGTATAAAAATAGTGTTTATAGATTAAAATAAAAAATATATATTTATTAGAAACTCATCCGATGTGTGTACCAATCAAGCAAGCATTTTAACATCATTTTATCTAAATATGCATGATTATTTCTATGCATTAAATTATAATTTACTGTTAAATTGTGGATTGTTCTTGATTGATTCAGGTAGCCTTTGTAAGGGGGGGGGCAGAAAGCCAATTCTTCATGACATGATTAAATATTTAAGTTTCCAGATATAAAATAAATAACTTCAAAACAATTATACCAAATGAAAAAACAAAGTGCACAGGCTGCGAATCTGACACCATGGAGAACCATGGACACAGGGAATTGAAGTTCCTCATGCAGGAAAACAAGGCTCACAGTAACAATATTGAGGTAAAAGTATAACATAGTATATAACACAAAGGGTAACAAATACCCAGTAGCATATTCTGGTTTAGAAAAGCAAGTCCAGGGGCAGCAGCCCTTCTACCACAGATTTGGGTCTCTGTAGGTCCACTGTTGAAAGTTCTGGTCTCCTCAGCCTATTTACATATGAAAGGTTGTGCTGTGTCGGCACAAACTCCATTGCTAATGTCAATCAGGCACCAAGAGCCCTAAAAAAGCTGTAGTATTTGAATATGAGATCATATGCTAGTGATCAGCGGAAAGGACAACAGCGCAAAGTGGGTGGCTGATGGTGCTGCCCTGCCTTAGTCCTAGGTCACTGCTGAAGGTAAACATATCACTGCAAATACATTTAAACAAACAAACTAGCATTCATGGTAACTTCCCAGTTGTGCTACCCAGTATGCCTGTCCTTACAGTAGAGAGTGGACCTGAACCATGCAAGGTAGCATTAGCCACAGAGAGGGATTTGGCTACTCTCTTATGGGAATCATAAAGGTATCGAGTGAGCTGAAAAAAGTAGAAAATTAACAGTTAGAAAGCAGATCTCATAAGTTCTGTAATAAACCATGTCCTGTAGAAACAAACAATGCATGGCCTTGATCTCTGCAAGCACATACAAGCTGACAAACTATATGGGTTTGCAGCAGCACAATTTCACAAGTTAGATTTAAGTCCAGTTTGTATATTTACTACTGACAATTTGCATGCTTCCCAACAGCCCCAGTTTTTAGAGGACAGTACTGATTTTTGGTAGTTGAATCAGTGCCCGCTTTTGGCAGCAGTAGGGAGCTTGGACTGGTAGGGGGATGCCTGGACATTTTGTGTTACTCTTATTATTGAAAGGCAGACGGTTGTAAAATACATGTTTAGGTGAGGGTAGCTTGCTAGAGGTAGCAAGCATGCAAGGGACTTTCTTTCCTTGATATTTCTCCACTGCGGCAATGATGTCATACATAAGTGCTTAACATGGATTGGCAAGGGATCAGAGAGATATAAGATGCCTTTCTGCTTCCACTAGAACTGCAGGATATGGAAGAGAGGGGTTGTTGAGCAGCTGGATGCCAAAAGATTCTGGTCTCATTCACAGCTGCACCTCTGGAAACTTTATTGGTATTTAACTGATCTCAAATTAAGAAATGTTTTGCAAAAGCTGCAGACATTTGACTTTGTCATAGTTATTTCACGGCTCCCTGAAGCCTTATATGAACCTTTACTTTTAATAACCATGAAAAAACAGCAGAAAAGTTAAATTCACAGATTGCACATGTACCCTTTATCCTTATATTAAGATTACACAATTTGCTATAGTTATCAAAATTAAATCAGACACTCAACACACCCTAAAAGTCTGTTTTTTATTCTTATGAGTCATTTCAGTATGTACCATATTTGAATTTAAAAAAAATGTAACTTAAACAGTTATAATGCTTTCTTTTGTTCTTTATTCTGTAAGCATAATCTTTCCAAAGATTTCTCATTTACATTTACCTGTTCTAGGGATGCCCTAAAGCAGTTTGAATGCAGAAGGCAGACAATGAACTGTGTGCTTTGTTCCTGCACAAAGTAGCTCTATTTTTGAATAAATATTTTATCCTGCTATAAGAGATAGGTTTGAGTAGCACAGTTCACAGAAGTTATATATTTCATAGGTATTTCCATTGGCAAAATGCAGGCAATATTTCTGTTCCGGTCACTTTAGTTCATTGTAAATAACTTTATCATATATTATTATACAGAATTAATATTATAAGTGCTTTGTTTGGCCACTTCATAGAATTCAAAGAGATATTGTGTTATCTCAGCAAATAGTATACCACCTAAAGCTAAATATTAACCACTAAGCCAGTTAAGCTATACTGTTATAATTGTGTTCTTGTCTATTCTGAACTCAACTGTTGAAGAATTCACTTAAATAAAATCAACTTCAATCCTTATGGGACGGTAAGCTGACCCAGAACTCCAATATTAAACTTAATAGGACTACATTTAGTGACCAACATGGACAGACTCACAAGACAAGACTCAACAGACAGACTCACACATTATGACTGACTGGAACGGACAACAAACTTAACCCTAATAAACCAACTCAACAATCAACTTGACAGCGATTGAGTGTAACTTGATAGTAGTTGAGTTGAAGTCAACATCAGTTCAACCCATGTTGACAGGGGATTCAAAATCCCCAACTCAAAAGCACTTAACTCTCCCAGTTTGCATAGTCAAGTGCACTTGGATGCTTTTGATCTACCAGCACAGCCGACAGCAGAGACATAAGTCTAACTATCATAACTATTAAGGTAAAATTGTATATTGTTTGACATAGCTGATGTTAAATGATAATAAGGTAATAAACATAATAAAACAGATTCATCTGGATAGAATGTTCTTGTTTTGTTTGACACACCCTGCCAAACTTGTATTAAAAGCTACATGTCCACTTTATTCGAAGCAACCTCATGTATTCTAGTTACATTACATTCATTTTTTTGTATGTATTCATTGATTCGTGTATTTCTGCTTTCCATCCATTGCCATGTAGGTCCACTTTTGTTACACTTCTCTTCATAGTCACTTGAAAATTTCACCAAATGCAGCTGCTGGACCAACTATCTCAAATGCTAAATTAGATTATATTTTCACACAATAGTCCCTTACTTTAATGCATTCTATATATAAAAGTGGGTTATACATTACTGTATTGAGGGAAGGAAATGATTGGTGACCTTGTTAAATGTGAAATGGCAGAGCTATAGTTTGTTTTATGTACTTTCTATATTTAAAGTATTGCCCTTTACGTGAACTCATATGAAATACCTCTGCAGTTTTGTATTGTTTAAAGGTAGGAAATTATAAAATAAATTATAAAATAGGATACTAAATTAGGAATAAGACCCGTCAGTCATATTTGTACATATCCAAGGACCCAATATTCAGTATCTAAAAGTGAGCCTATACAGAGATACCAGGTAAAATACTTA
The DNA here is from genome assembly GCA_009364415.1 of Spea multiplicata. NCBI lineage: Eukaryota > Metazoa > Chordata > Amphibia > Anura > Pelobatidae > Spea > Spea multiplicata. The sequence continues at coordinate 10,261,885 of VKOC01000006.1, read as the reverse complement.
ATGTTATTGCATTAAAATATGTTAATAATTTATAAAGACTACAGTGTCCTTTTATTAAAAGGGTCCATGCTTAGGTTACGTGCAGAGTGTTTCACATAGAAATAATCTTCAGGAATAGGAAGTCTAAATGGCCCTATTCTTTAGGTAAATGCAAACTATTCAAATTAAAACAGACACGCAACTTACAGAAGCCACATATATGTCATTATATGTACCTATTCCACATAAAATACCACGGTACACATGAAGCTTTGGATGCCTAGGATGCACCTAGCATAAATGCGATCAACAAAAAACAAAAACTGCAATTTACTATTATTACTAATGTCTGGTACTGGCAGCACTAACAAATCAGGTTGTTTTTGTCATAGATATTGAGTAACAGTACTAATATGCTCCTTTAACCGAGAGTCCCACAGAAATGCGTCAATGGTGTTCCACACAATGCTAAGGCCCTAGGGCAAGCTGTCTTGAGACCTCTCCTCCATGTATGTATACTGTTTTGGATTTACATGGCTGTATCTTGGAAAATGTCATTGGATATCTGTGAAAATGGTATTTAGTTATGCACAATTTTGTCAGTTTGTTTTAAATAAGCAACCGCTATGATAACATCTTCTTCATGCTTAGTCTTAAGAAATTGCAGATGTCATTAGCTTTAAGTTCAGCTACCATGGCAATTAACCAAACAACACTATGTCATAGATGTAGTTGCCTCATATAATAGGTGCTTGTAAGCAATAAAACCCCCTTTATTTAGTCAAAGAACACCATACAATTACAAAACTGTGAAGGTTAGTTGTATGTCCATAAAAATGTAAAACTAAGTAATTCAAACATACAAGAGCTAAATAGATAGTTTAATGCGGCTGTATTATAGCTTAAAAATGTATCTCTCTTATTCAATTCTATTTCAACATCAACTCAACTGTTTTTAGATCCAAGTGAAAATTACAGAATTGAAGAAAGCAGTACTTTTCTTTTTTTAAGGCATGCAAGGAAGAGGGGAACATGTTACATAACTTCCTCCACATTTCAATTTGTGCTTGCACTGTTCAAAAAGGTATTTATGTGGTTTGCCTCTTCCTAGGTTGGGCTCAATGCACAAGCTGCGTACCACTGCACTGGAAATGATGCCATGAAAAGCTGAATGTCTAGCCAGTTAGAAGTTCATTCCAATTCCTGCTGACAGAGACTTGGTAGAAAACTAATCTGGAAACCTTTTTCCTAATAGATGAGACATATTCATTCAAAAAAGCCATATATTGTTCTATTAGAAAAAAAATCCCTGGTTTCAATTGCATATCATATTAGTCCACAGTGATGCATTCCTGTAGGTATATTCATGAAGAAATTGGCATACCTTGCACTAGGTAAATAATACATATTTAGGTAAATACTAATTGTAAAGTTATAAAATGGAATGGTATAAAGGTATATCTGTCCAAAATTGAATGATTATTGCCTTTGAGGCTTATTTGAGGCTCTATTACAATGAAGTATATGAATTTATAAAATGTTAAAATTACCAATATACAAAAATTAACAATATGAACAAACTCAACACACAGGCTTCTCCTCTTGCAGTCTTACAATATATTAGGCGGATGAGATGAAATGAAATAGAAGATAAGGCACTTTCTTGGGAAACCATGTTTTGATGGTAGCAAAGGCCCTTTGCAGAAGTCAGTGGCCTGTAGGCCTCCAAAGCTTTAGCAACAGATGTTTTTCCGAAAAAAGCATGTTGTGGAGTACTTAAAAGATAGATTGTATGCCTTTCTGGACAGTTGTGTTTTGGTGAACTATTAATTTGGAATATGTAGTATAGAGTATGGCAGACCAATGTAAGCATGTGCAATATGGGTATGGACATGTGCATGGGAAGTAGAAATAACTGTTGATGATTATAACCAAGCCTGGGGCAGAGAGAAAAAAACCCAGCTAGGAGAGTGTTTGGAGATAAGAACAGGGTTTAGTGCAATACAGTGTTGTCAAGAGCTTTGTAAGTAAGGGCCAGGTGTGGACTGCTACAGTGAAGCAGCATGCTAAGAACAATGGCATAAAATATTCTGACAGTATTCAGAAGGGATTGGATTGGCTAATGGCAGGAGGAGTAGTAGGGATAAATCACAAGGGTATTAATTAGTATTTGAGTTGTATCTTTTTTATGAAATGGATATATTTGAGTACCAAAACTTGGGCTTTTGGGTAGATTTTGAAATTGAAATACTATGATACAGATATGAAGGGAAGATTACCAATAGCTCAGTCTTTCATAGTATGCCATCCAGGATGGAACTCAGAGAGGCAGTTTAAGGGATGAGTTAGTAGAATGGGTTGGAGGTTGGTGTGTAGCAGGGGGAGATAGGATGGTAGAGTGATGTAAGATTTAGGGAATGTTTCTGTCAGATGAGAGGAATAGCTTCAGGTTTCAGGTGGGATGGGGCTTTTCCAGAGAGTTGTAATATAAGGATTTGGGTAGATCTCAAAAAGAAAGTAGGGTAAAGGAACAAGGAGTGTCAGAAGGGCAGGTAGTGAGTTTTTACCATGATCCATGTAAAACATACAGGCCTCAATTATTTTAATTTTTCTATGACATTTACATTAGAATGGGTAAAAGTGTTTACCATTGTATTTAAGAGTATATACATTAGGAAAAGGCTGTGGTAATGTAATGCATGGGAACATTCAAACTAAAGTAAAGAAACAAAGAATCAAAGCCAGAACTGCAATCTTTGGATATGTTTATACGAGGAGGGGGTATTGGCACTTGCAGTAGTATGATACACTTCTGTTTAGTTTAAAGCAGCTAGTACGGATTAGAAAAGAATACTTTAACTTTCCTTTATGTTCTGCGTACATACTTTAAAAAAAAAACCCTATGTTTCGGTGTTCTTAATTTATTGAGCCCATGCTAGTTTAAAACTGAAGAAGAAAAAAAAAACAATCATTAAATTATCCTGAACATAGAAACAATCTTTAAGTATATGTATAACAATTGTACATAGTGGGTGATTAATGACATTCATGGCAAAAATTAGACATATTAATCAGCAGGACACAAGTGAATTAGGCAAAGGCGATGGAGCTGTCTAAACAGTTTCATTAACCTTTCACCAAAATGTAAGATTGTGTTGCCTCTAGCAGCCTACAGATAAATGGATAATATTATACTTATTCCTGTATGACGTGTGCACAAGTTTATTTATTTCTTTCTTTTAAATTGGTCTTAGCCCCTCCGACAGACTGTACAGTACAGTAATTTACTGTATAGCTGCAAGACAGGTTTGACTGAACAGAAGTTCAGCTTAGGATAAAGAAAGAGGCAGAACTGGAACATGTAGCTTTCCACACAGGGAGATATATCCTCAAGTGCACTCAGGCAGACTGACTTCATTAGTCAGCTATGTTGGAAAATATAGTAATTTACATGCCTGTTTGACAGAATTCTGAATAGGATCATGTCCTTAGATGCACCCCTCTTTCTATAGATGTTATCACATATAGGAGAGGTTAGTGTTAACAGGAGGGGCTTTTTACATACCTTTTTGTCAGGAACATTATTCAATGTCAGATGTGAACTGCTGTGTTTTTTTTAACATTACTATAACCATTGTGTACACTTCTGCTTAAAAATGACCAACATATCCTTTCCTATTACTAAGTTATTTTTATCTTATGTATTTTCATTCTGCATCACCATGTAACTTTTAACTCTATACAGTCTCTTGCTTATATTGAATATTACATTGTGAATCATCTGCCACAAATCCTATGTGTCTGGAAAATCATTTTATGTAGTTCTCTTGGAAAGCATTGCATTTTTAGGAAATGTAATAGTTGAAAGCAAATCTTACTATTGGTCTTATGTTATTACTTTTTAGCTTTTTTAGGAAATGCCATGTTAACACCTCCTTCCGCCTACTGTCATGTGCCATGAAATCTGGCAGTTGTGATTTTTTTAAAGAAACATACAAAAAACTTTTTTTAAAACGTAAAATGCAAATTTATTTTTGTATAGTGTAACATTCATTTTACTTTTCCTCATGGTTTCATGTGGTATGTATCATTTGCATAGGTAAACAGTACATTAGAATTATCTGGTCATGTGTCATTCAAATGTATGTCTGGAATGTCATTTTAGTTAAGGACAGTCTTACCAAATGTCAGCCTCCGTAGATTCCCAAATGTCAGTTTCTCAAACTTCCCTCTCTAGGTCAACTCTGACAGTTCAGACCATTCCATCCTTGAGTTTGTTCATTTACACAGTATTTCTCTCTGCAGACAGTTCCAAGCAATACTACAACTGAGCCAATCATTGAGCATTATTATTATTATTATCTTTTATTTATATAGCACCAACAGTTTACGCAGCGCTTGATACAACCCATATATTCAAGGGGTATGACAAGACGAGAATTGACAGACTAAGACAAATCGATACATTAGGTGGAGAGAGCCCTGCTCGCAAGCTTACAGTCTTGAGGCATGTAGAAGTCTACAGTCCTTGAAAAAGAACTTGCATGTTGGGGACCATTATAAAAGAAGTATAGAACACAATGTTCTATACTTCAGAACATTCCATAGGGCAATAGAAAAAGAGCAAAATGTACTGAACAAGGAAGACATAGATTTAAACAGACAATCCCTGAGTGGTTTTAAATGGTTTGCAAATCTATGCATGACCTGAAAGAAGGTAATGACGTAAAGAGGGTCAAAACAGAAAAATGGCTTAAAGCATGAGAATTTGTAACTGTGGACTTGTCATCGTCTCTCCATTGCCAAACCCATATTAGTGAGTGAATGTAACGTGCTAGACACGAAAGCACAATAATAACTAATGTATGTGTATTTGATTGGCATAACACAGTTTTACAGCTTTACGAATATTAGCTAATGATAGCATATGGTATTGTTCATTCTCAAAAGATTTACTGCATTAGACAAATTTTCAAAGGTCAACTGCTGGTTAGATTTTTTTTTTTCCGTCACCTTAAACAATCACCTTTTTATCTTCTTTAAAAATTGACATTATCATTAAATAGATCTATAAACATATAGGCGTTTAAACAGCACCAGATATTTAATTTCTCTTTGTGTTTTACTTGGTGACTAAGAGGATGTTGAAGAGTGTGCTGAGATTAGCAACATTTTCCAACAATTTATATAAAGATGACGGATATGCAGACTCTGTTAACAAAAAATGCTTTAATAAAGGTAAACATAAGGACAATGATTCACTCAGATTGAAAAGACCAGTACACTACCTAAGAAACATGTCTTTTCTGAAAAGTGACATTTCCCCAATATAATATATAAAAATTATATCGCCTTTGTCTATAATAAGGTTACGTGTTTTATTAAACTATACAAAGTTATGTTTAAAAGCGGCCAGTGCAATATTTCCCAAATCACTTTTATGTAATGAGAAAATAATTGCTGAGCATATAAAGTAACATTATGTGTGTAAGTAAACTTGTATTTCTTGATGAATTTGATAAACTGCTTATCTGCCAGAAAAACTTTTGTGTTGCAATTCAGGACACCCCTTGTGCATTCAGTGTGTTAATATAAGTGGTATCCATTATGATAAGAAGCTAGGCAACTGCAATTATGTCCCTGGATTTTTGTCACACTATAAAAAACATATAATTGACCAGCAAAGCAAAAAAATATTATTTTTGTTATTAAAGTGTTTAATTACATATTGATTCTTACATTACTCGCCTCACCTGGCCCTTTATTAGTCAATTATTAGTTTATGAGTCAAAACAAGTTGAATATGACATTTTGTTTCCAAGTTTTATTGGGTATTGCTGTAGAGTCATGGTCCAGTGAGCTACCAGCCCCTGTTACCTCTGCTTATCAAACAAGTTAAAGCAATGGGATACTGAAACTCCATGCATGCAAGCAACCAAGAAAGGAGATGAAGACCATTTTCCTTGGACTTGAAGCCCCACAGGCACCTTCTCAAAAATTAATTCTCCATCATACGGGTGTATAGAATCCTTTATAAACCTAAGTGGGAAAAAATAATGTAGGTTATAAAAGACATTGGGGTTCTAGCAGCTTCTGGTGTGATCTTAAACTAGTCTGATAAACAATAATCAATCATTATTCCCAGGCCCAGTTTTGTTATTCATTATACCACATATGCCTTGAATAATCCTGTAATATAAAAGCATAATTGCAATATCCTCTTGAATATATTGAGTTCAGACTGACTTCTACTTTTAGAATAATATCACATGCTTTTAATTTATTTTTTATTCACATATTGAAGATAATGTTCTGTTTTCATTTGTTTGTATTTCTCTAAAACTGGATCATGTCATGTACAGAATTCACACCTATGCCTCATTTTTCCATGTAACTATTAAATGCCTTAATGCTTTTTTTTTTACATGTTCCTACCAATAATGATTTCATACATTACTGGACAATATAAAGAAAAGAATCCTGTGTAACCGAGCACACGATTCAACAGTAATGTTCTGCACAGTAGAAAAGCTGCTTGCACTAATTATAAAACCAATATATTAGATCATTAAGGAAACTGGTTAGTGTATTAAGCCTTATCTACCACATAAAGCCACATCAGTTTAGCTAAGAAAAACAGAATTGTTGTGTATACACACATTGTGGGGTTTTTTTTAAACGAGGGGAGCCAGACTTAAATTACCTGACTGAAATAATCGCTTTTTAATCATAGATTGAATACCATTCTATATTTTTGAAGTAAAACATTTTCGGGAGCCTTCATTAATTGATATTGGGTATCATGTTAAATAGCTAGACGATTGACCCAGTCTTGCCAGCTGAGATTGAGGGACAACCCACAGAAAATTGAGGAGGTGGCAGTCAACTCCAACTAAGGTGAGTTGTCGTAGAACTTTATTAAACTCTATAGGCCTTCCAAACTTGACATCCAATTTAACCACCAGACTCCAACAATGACTATACCGGCAGACCTTCAAGACTTGAGCATCAGCACAACAGCAGTCAACTTTAACTTAGTGACTGAGAGAGAGACATTGCAAATATATATATATATATATATATATATATATATATATATATATATATATATATACAGCATGATTTCAGATTTTCCAAATAAACTGTTCCATAACTAACAAAAAACATATGTTCTGTTGCAAAGAAACAACTAGAAATGAAGTAATAACCTCAACTGAACTGGTGACTAGAGTAGCAAAAACAATTTAAACTTTGTTCAAGCAAATTTAATTTCACAAGCTTATGAAACCAAAATGTTCCAAACATTACAGGAAGATGGATTACTTGGCTCAATAAATGAATAGTAAGTGATACACTCTGCAAATTCTATGTGATGAGGTCTTATCTCATACACTGAATATATCAGGCTGTAGACCTCCTTAAACTATTGTTTAGCTACATATCGAATCGAAGGATAAAAAGTATTCCCATCTTCAGTGTGCTGTGCTATCCTTGGACATGTAATCTACATTAGAGTTGCATTGTAAGCCATTTGATAAACTGAGTATAACCACCATGACCAAATTAAAATGCAGGTCAAATTAAATATGCATGTTGTTCTTTGTTTATTTCCATTTTCTGTATAAAAACTTAATTAATCATAGTTAATCCTATCCAGCAATTGTATCCAAGGATATTTTAATCTTTGTTGTGGTTACAATGCAAAACAGTAATGAGGCATGGTGAGTTTGGCAGGGACTTGATTACATTTGAGTCAGCACAAATCCAAAGGATTCTTGCATTAGCAGTGTATTTGGTCATTTGCCTTGTTCACAAGTAATAGACTCAGGATCAGAAGTGACCTTTTTCAATAATTTATTGACATTTTAAATGTTACCAAAATATTAACCATAAACTACATTTTCAAATGTGTTTAGTCAAAGAACATTACTGCTTAGCCCCAAAGTTGTCTAGCACTCTCAAATCACCCAGTAACCATGCAACAACAACCAAACAACCAGGCACTCCAACATATCACTGCCAGCTGCTAAAATTGCTTTCAGAAGGCAGGTGCTCACATAAAACTGCATGAGCTCTGGTCATAAGTCGCCATCAGCCTCTTCCTAGGACTTGACTCCCAATGATCTTGACAGTCTTTACTGTGCTCACCTCCTCAGAGCGCTGGCCAGCGAACACCCCACAACCACAGCCCCTACTTACCTCTCCGACCGTGGGGCTATACCCCTTTTCCTGGGCAGCACTTGCTCAAAACACCTAGCTATATCTTGCCTTATAGTATGAACCCTATATTGTTACCCCCTCATGCATAACCAAAATCATGAAAAGTTAACCATCCTCCACAGATAACACCATTCTGGATAAATCTGGACAAACCCTAACCCTATCTATCCCCTCCAGTGCACTCTTGCAATCCCCTCTCATAAACTCTTGACCTTTGTGGTTAACTGTCTGACCACAACAACATCTCTGTCACTATTCAAAGACTTCAAATTATCGGAAATAACTGGCGTATCAGGCAGTTGAAAAGAGATCCAAAATCCCTTACTAGAACTGTCTTGTAACAACAACAGATAGCGCCTATTGCTGTAAACCTTAAGCCATGGCAACATCCTTGTTAAGCTCACCGGAGACCTTGGCCCTGTCATCCCCGCCCCCTGCTTTGCCTGTCACGGCCCTAATCTTCTTGAAGCACTTAACTGCCAAATATGCTCTCCCCACATTTGGAGCATTCATACTGGAATCGGCAAAAAACATACCATCAAGATTGGCCAACCATACCCCTTCTTGACACCTGTCGCTGTTCTAGAGCTTGAAACAGTGGCAACTCCTGAAATGCCTGGTGTACTCGGGATCATCAACAAGAGCCACAAACTTCCATGGTGCATATCAAACCTCATGCCTGGATGCACCGCCATCTCCTGCCTAAACTGCAGATTATACGTGAACAAGCACTGACCTTTTTATAAAAAAAAATCTGCCCAACTCTTCTAAAATCATATGCATCATACAAGATTTACTATAAGGGCTTTTTTTACAGCAGTCATTAGACTAATATTTGCCAGGGGGAGCAGGAAAGGAAGGGTAGGATCAACGGTATAAAGGGTTCATGATTATAGAATGCTTGGTCACTAGAACAAGAGTGCCAAGACAACTGGGCAACGGTAATTGGTTAGCAGGGGCATATTGTTATTTGCATTGTGTTTGATGTTGATTGTTGGATTCCCACAATGGGACGTGAAATCCTGTGACCAGGATTGGCTGGCAGCAGATGACACTCTGGCAGTTCATCAGTCACGTAAAGGGTTGGCAGAGGATTGGGAACTGCAGGCCTGACAGTATGATAGTTTGGGCTCTGCTAATTATGTGTTCATTAAATACATGCGCATTAAAAATATGAACAATGAAAAAAGCACATGAACTGTGTTTATCACCTTAAAGCACCCAGTCTTTACATTTTCCATGCCACTATCTGGTTTGTAAGTGCTTTGGCATGAACACCTTTCACAAAGATTAAATATATGTTTGCAGCGTGTAATGTATAGAGTGGATTGTGGCATTTGCTGCTTTTGTTACATGTTCTATGCAGGTACAAAGCTATACAAATAAAGATATGTATACTTCAAAGGAATGGCCACTTAATTGAATCAGAGCTTGGGTGAAATGGTGCCTTAAAGTCTGGATTGTTCACAGAAACAAAGGTGTTTTTTTTGAGGAATTCATCAAAGATATTTAGCATGAATCCAAAGCATGCGTCTAGGCATGGTTAACCTTTTTGATAACGTTCTGCATTTTGTTAGTTAGCTATTATCATGCTACATAAAGTTTTAAACTTGAATAAAAGGGGACCAGAAGAAAGAGGGACGTAAGAAAAAAAATGTAATCCTTATTAAGAATAATAACATATATATCAGCTATCTCTTATTTTTTAGCAAGTTGTAAATCCTGTTCAATAATGTTACTAGGAATAATAGGAGGTAACTGGACACTTGTAGTAAAAATAAACCAGCTGTATCTTTCGTACCTTAGTTGGTGGGCTTGACATATCAAGAAACGTATAAGGCTATTTATTATTTTTCTGTATTCTAACCTAAGGAGCTTGTAGTAATTTTTTGTACTACAATCCACAATTTCCTCTTATATGTATCAAAATTCAGATTACTTATATGTGTTCAGGAACCCAAAAAAAATGCACTATTAATTATAACATCACACTCAAAATTTAATGAGGCTTCTACTTGTATTTAAGTTTTTTTCTTCTGTTCTTTTAGACAGCCCTTTAGCAAATGTTTTCCCCTTAAAAATTATTTAGTGAGGTTGCAAGCCATATGCGACCTATGTATGGTTAAATCTAAAATATAGTTTTGCAATCCAAAACAAAATACCAAACTGATTTGTCTATGATTAATTAGGTATTCCATTTTTATTTCTGCTCTATAATTGTTTTAAGAGGCACAAATCCCCATTTCATAAATGCCTATGTTGTGGCTTTTTAGAGACAGAAGTTTCTTAATACCATTCCTCAAGAAATGGAATGGAATTTTATGCATCCAAAATCTAGTTGGGAAGCTGCATAAGGATTAATTGAAGACTTGGGTTTCTTACACTGAATTTGAGGATGCATGTTTCCTTAAGAAAGAATACATTTAATAAAAACATAAAATTTGATGTCAGATAAGAATTATTCAGCCCATTTAGTCTCTCCATTTTCCCTGATGAAAGACTCAGTCCTTGGTCTTGTCTAAAACTCAGGATAGCTTTATGCTTATCCAGTGGCGACTCTAGAAACAATATATAGGGGGGCACACAAGATACCACAGTCAAACTGGGGGGGCATTCATAATTTCCAAAAGTAATGTGCTATGGAATTATACTTTTGTTATTGGGCTAAAATAATATTTGATCATTCAACATGGGAAGCCTGAAGCCACAACTGAGTGCGATTTCTAGGGGGTCAGAGTGGCATATTTGGGGGCATTAAGCATATCATGGGCAGAGTGGCATATCAAGGGTTATAAAGCATATCTGTAAGTAAGGTGCATTATGAATTAAGGGGGGCTTAAAATGGCTAACATATGCTGACAAACTGATGGATACCAAAAATGTTAAAATACATGTATTCCTGTTCATTCATTAGACAAAATACTGTTTTACCATTCCACTAATGTGTATTTTTTCTTAAAAAATATTTTTTTCTTTAAAATAGCACCAAACTTTAAGGGTGCAGCCTATATTCGGGTGCGGCCTATAATCGAGCCAATACGGTATGTGCATTTCTGGCACCGACATATAGACCACGTTTAGCCACCACGTGCGTAAACGAACACGTTGTAGAATAAATACAGGATAGGCAGTAGGGGGAAACTGAGAGACATACTTTTTTTAAACAGTATTTACAAATCTGACAGTTTTTAAAATGGGTAGTGACAAAAGATTAATATTCAGGCATATAAAACAAAAGTAATGTATTACCAGAGCAATATGCAGTTCCATTAGAAATTGCCTGTATAATTCCTCATTATCCTGGTCCTATGAAAAGAAAACACATTATAAATTTCCATGTTTTGCTGGTTTTATAACATGACATATAATAAGTGTGCCAATAGCATTAACAATAATGCTTTTTAAGCTATATTTTTATAGCTTAAAAAAAAAATCTGTAAAGCAAATATATATAAAATCTGTAAAGCAAATGTGAAAAAATAGTTTCAAGAGACGGTTGTAAAGAACATTTTCCATGGTTACTTGGTAAGCAGTAAAATTTGGTTATTTCTTGGGGATGTATTACCAAAAGCAAGAGAATGTCTCCGTTTTTGCTTATGACCGTACAAACAATATTATAAACAACATTTCCTCAGATAAGGTCTAATAACAAGGTTTGTTTTACATCCGTGTGTTGCTAAGCATAATCACTGAGGATCTTGTGAGCCCCTTAAAAAGGTGTTTTTAATTATGTATTTAACACCCTGAAAGTTTATGAAACAGCAGTGCCCTCTTCCACTTCTGTGCCTGTATGTCTTAATGTTCATGTTATGGTCAATCTTGTATTTTGTCAGTTTTAATGTTTTCATTAATGCTCACTCTCCCGTATTATAATAGCACTATATAATATTGTTATAGGAGTGGCAGAAACCCCTCCCCCTTTGGCCAGCATTGAAGAGGCTGCGTCTGAACGGGCTTGGGGAGGCAGGTCTAGCGGGCAGCAGATAGCACCTGCTGGGCTTAGGCCTAGCAGTTGGCGGGTTGTTATTGGGTAATGTGGCATGATATGTTTTCACAGGGAATTGTTCATAAAGCTGTGGTCAATGCCCTTACCCAAAACAATGTTTCATCTCTTTATTTAAGGTGGGTAAATGTGTTTGGGTTTTCTTGGGGCATCTGGGCCTCAATGTTCAAGTAATTTTATGGCAAATCTGCAGGTCATCCAAATCCTCATGGAAATGCATAAATCTAAAACAATGGTGCATGATACTCTTCTGAATTGTGTGCATTCTTCTACATCTTCTAACATGTTCCCAACAATACTTAATGGGTAAAATATTCTGGTTTAAATAGTATTGTAACATGTTAATACATTACCTTTGCTTGTGCATAGAGACAGAGGAGTTGCTGGAGCTTAACAATGGAAGCAGGGACATTCACCTAAAAATACAGCATTAGTGGTGTTTTTGCAATATTCTACCTGACCAAGTGGGATTCAGTTGTAGAACAGATTTAGTTTGTACAAGTTGTTAAGTTGTATGTAGTTGTGATCACACTGGTAATATATTATTATGACTGGAAACGGGAACTGATCACGTTAGTTCAACAATTTGATGGCAAAGTATTGGTACAGCATAATAAGTGAAGTTTTTTAATTTTTAAAGGTTTTTGTAGACTTTCAAGGTAGTCAACGCATGACCCTTGAGCATGTGCTGGATATTTTATGTTAAGATGTACATTAATACAAAACTCATTCCTTAGACAAAAAAATGTTTATATTCTCACCTGTATAAGCTTTTGAAGGCAGTCTAGTGGAATATCTTGGCCTGATGAATAATCTATAATATAGATGTGGTAACTTTGATCAAATAAACATACGTCATTGAATTAATATATTACTATTTATGTCTTGTGAAACCAAAGATTGAATGGATAAGACAAATGGATTGTTTAGGAACATAACATCTTGATATTTATATGGAAGTACTTAATGCTGAACAAATTTGAAAATCTTCTATGACCATATTTGATTCTATGTAAGGGAAGTCTAGATCCAACTATTATTTCAAATATGTCCTGTATAAAAGTATATTTTTGAAATAACGTATGTGTTCTGCACAGATTGTCAGTGAGGTATGTTTTGTGTTTTTCAACACTTACATATTGTTATAATTCGGGTTTATTACTTTACTATGATCAAAGAATATTTGAATCCTTATATGTTCCAAATTTTAAGTGTATTTGTTTTTAGTTATTGAAATATTGAGATGTACCAATTTCAGTGTTCTGAAGTATTAAGATACAGCCATCTATCTAATATAATCTTAAATCACTTGTTATTTTTTAAACATTACACCAAATGTCTTTTACAATTGTAGGTTCTCCTACATGCATACGTATTTTGTGTACTTTATAAATACAGTGTAGACCTGCAAAATGATTAAATAATTTACTAATCATATTAAAAAAAACAATTTACAATTCCACAGTCCATCTACCAAACCTTTTTTGATTATGTTATGTAGAAAGAAATTCATATAAATCAACTTACCTAAGCAGAAGCTTAAAGCCACCAAAAGAAATATCAAGGCAGTCTTCATGTTAATTAGAATAGGATAACTAAGCCTTAAGATAAAATAATGAATGGGTATCTAAGTCTGGTGACAATCTCTCTAGAGCTTTGATATTTATGCTTTAAGACCATGATTACATCATGAAATTATATTAAAATTGGCAGCCATGTATGTGAGCTTTTCACTAACCACGACCACTTTTTAAGGATGTGGGTTCTAGGATTACAATTAATCACAAAAGTAATACAAATAATTATGGTATCATTGGTATTTACTGAGCTTCTTTTGAATGCACAGTGCGAATATAACTCTGCATGCAGTTTACCATTGTACTTATCTTTAGTTTAATTAATATCAGATTTCAATCTAATAATATGAATATTGTAAATCAATACTTAACATGTGCTCACCTTACTTATTAAGAAATAAGTTAATATTTTGATATATATAGCTTAAATATAATATACCCACGCTGCCCGGACTAAGCACCGGAGAATCAGATGCAGGGGACCTGGATCCTCCTGTGTTATGCCCCCCCCAAGTTATCGGTGCTTCTGAGTCCCCGGTGCTTAGTCCGGGCAGCGTGCAGAGCTCTACGCGATTCGCGTAGACAACATCCGCTCTGTCAGCCAACAGCCTCAACAGCCAGCATGGAGAGGAGGAAGACCTCCATCCACCTCTGTGCGCCCTCTGGTGGTAAGACTGCAGGCACCTATGCTTATAGGCTACAGTCTTGCCACACTCAAGATGGCCGCTGGATTCCACCAAACGGGAAGTGATGTCAGACTTTTCATATTTTGGCGCCAAAACCTCTAATTGGTGCCTAGTCACTTCCCATCCCTTATAAACCCTCAGTGGACATCAAGACCTTGCCCTCTGATGGGCATGCCTATGTTCCATAGTACTACTCCTCAGTGCCCGTTCTGGTTTTCGTTTTCAGTGTTTGACCTTGGCTTGTTTATCGTATTTCCTGACCTCTGGTACCCCGACCTCAGCTTGACCTTGAACCTGTCTGCTCCTTGTATCCTAACTGCATCAATGTCTTCAACCTCGCCGTGCGTGACAGACTCTTCTTTTTCCTCTGCGATAGCTTTACCTCTTGTTCTATCCTTCTCCTCTTTTTTTCCTAGGGTGTCCCATGTTTTCCTCCCAAATAAAGTGGAAGCTGGTACAAAAGGAGATGAGGGTACTGCTCATACGAGCTTACCATCTAACCCGTGGTTGATGTAAAAAGTGAAATAGGTGAGGACTACTTGGATGGAGATGAGTTGATAGGATGCGGATGATCTGTAGAGGTTGCTGGACATTCAGATGGCTTGATTAGGATTATAGCTGAGAGTGTGAAGTGGAAAGGTTCTAAGGAAGGGAAAAGAGGAAGATAGTGTGTGTGTGTATATGTAACTGTATGGTATTAGAGTGATTGGGCATTAGAGCGAGTTTTCAAATATATGCTTTAGTTAAAAGGGGATGACGAAGAAATATTTTTAACTCAAACAAGGTAAGGTTGTGGAGGTGTGAAGGAGCAGCGGTTTGGGGTGTGATAGAGGATGTTTTAGTATAAGTGTGTATGTGTGAGTGTTAGAGTGCGTTTAAGTGTGTGTAGTGTAAATGTGTTTGTGCTAATGCCTTATGACTGGGCTGGCAGTGTACAGTATATTTACATAATTTACTTTACAAATACATTTTCTGTTTCTTTTTCTGTTCTGTCTAAACATTATTATGACTTTTGGGACTGTGATATACTCATATCTAGTTATTATTATGAGTCCCTAGATAAGAAAAACCTCAGGGTAAGAAAGAAAGGCATAGGCTTTTTTGTCCCAATAAAATGAGCTATCCCTACTAAAGTAGCCCAGGGGTTGTCACTACTTTGGACCTTTAGGAAGAATATGTTGCTGCCCCCTAATATGCTGGATACATGGCCTTGAACTTGTTTCTTGACTACAAAGAATTTTAAGATGTGCAGCTACATGCATCAAGCAGACTGCCAGATGCTGAGAAGGAAGAACTTCATGCACTGGCCCACCTTAATTCTCCTCCCAAACATCAGAGGGCCAAACTAAGAAGAAAAGGTCCAGATTTATGTAATAAACAACAACAACAACAGGATTTGCTAGATAATTGCTTTATTATAGCAAAGGAACATTAAAATAACATTGAATATAAGTACAATGAAAGGTGAAATGAAGAAATGTCTTTGCCTCAAAAGCAACTGTTGTAGTAAAATGTGTTATCGATTACTGTAATCCATGATACCTGTTCCAGAAACAGAAGAAGAATAAAAAACTTAATCAAATATGTAATTTAAGTTTTACAGTTGAAGAAATGTAAACGTTGAGTTGAACTTTTGTTTCAATATTGAGTATTTTGGAAACAGAATTTAAAGGACTTTTTGAAAATATGAAAGGACCATGTTCACAGTTACGTTATACCACACACATATCAAGTTTATTCACTACCCAGAGGTATTTGTGAGTTGTTTTGAGCATCAGAGGCATACTAAAATGCCAAGGCAAATTAATTGTATAAATACATTGCCACTGCATAAAGCATAGCTAAATCTGTGATATGAATTTCTAAAATGCAACTTTGCATTGTTCAGAGCCAGCACAACCCATTTAGAGAAACAAAGAACTAGGGCTATCTCTTAATAATTCATAGTTATTCTAGTATATGGGTTCTTTATTAGCTGTCTGCAGAATGATATAGGAAATTAACTAAAAAAATATTTTTTAAAAAGGGGAAAAGGGGATCACTACTGGCACATGTGGAACTGGGACATGCAGTTTCTGCACTGCTCCAATGATTATGTTAACATATGTTAACTAAACGTATGGCATCTTAGGTTAAAAAGTTTCTTCAAGCCAAACTAAAGGAGCAATACAAAAGTCAATATGGACAAAACACTAGGAAAGACGGAGCTGTGTGGGAATACTGATTTCAGCTGAATATGAGTTATAGTACTATCTTACACTGTAATAGTACGATTTTCTGCTATATTGTTTGAGGTTAGAAATTAATGACATCATCATCAGAAATATAGGGTTTGATGTTACATAAGAACTATTCACCTCATCTATGTCTGTCCATATTTAATATATATATTATATCATATTTAGCATACCCTTATATATTTACTAAAATTATAATATCTCGCCACCCTTTGTTAAGAGGGGCAGAAAAATATATAAAATGTGTTGTTATATAATATATACATGAAGAGAAACAACAGATCTGTTTTATTAAATATTATCATGGTATCTATGTACTACTCACATAAGATGTTGAATGTGCTTCTGGGTAAAATGGTGCGATTTATACTCTTTGCTGTTGAAGATTTCCAACAATGTTGGAAACAAATTTCTGAAAGAAACATTTACATGAATATTAATGTCTTTAAAATTAGAAAAGTATTGCTGCACTAAAAATACAATGGGTCTAAGAACATGCTTAACAATTTTTAATTTGTCTTTTTGAAAATTTTTCTTGCATTGCATTTTACATTTTACTGTGGTTACCATTTAATATTATAACCATTTAAATATTGCAGGATTAATCCGAGCTTAGGCTGCCCTGGATGCATTTTTATGTGTCGTAGTTAAATAGAGCCCGTAAGTTAACCGTCATTTAAACACAATCATAGCTCTTCTTAAAAGGTTTGGATAAGGATTTTCCCAGTCTCATGCAAAATTGAATCTGAACGTTTTATGAAGATTAACTTCTCTAATAATTAATTAATGCGGCTGACATAAAAAGCAATTATGTCTGTTATTTTTCTTACCAGTACTTTGTCCACATCTGCAATAAGATCAGCCTACATGTTAGAAAATAAAAAAGGAAAAGTTGAAAAATACCAGATGCTATTACATAGAACTAAATTTGTATACAATTAATGTATTTATGGTATTTGCATACAACTATGTATGTAAGGTTTATGTAAGTCTAGCATAGAAAGGATATACATTTTGCTTGTTACAATATATTAGAATATGTTAAATAGTATTTATGTCCCGACTACCCATTGAACAGTGCAATTGATTATGATGGTGCTATATAAAACAATAAATTGAAATGTATTCCTAAACCTAAAACCAATAAATGGACAAATAATAGAAAAGAAATTCATGCTTATAGATAACGCAAATGTCTTAATTGAAATGATTCAGATTCTCAAGATCTTCGGACATTTTTTTTTATACTCAACATGAGATTTATCTAGTAAAAGTGTTTTATACATTGTATGTGCAAAAACAATACAAGTATACTGGATTGCATTGCCATCCTAAAATCTCAGTTACTTTAAAAGAGAAGTAAAATTATGTTTAAACAAAAGGAATACAATGTATAAGAAGCTATGCCAATTAATACTCTATCACATGAAAGTTAATTGATTATAAAAATGCTATCATTATTCTTTGTAAATCATTGGGACTAACTTAAAGTGTAACATATGCATGGAAGAAAGGCATTTTGCGAGTTCAGTTAAGTATAAAGAAAGAGATTATCTGTTTTGTAACATAAATAAATGGCTTTACTTACCAGCACTTCACATCCAAGGACTCTTATGTCTTGAATCAGGGTCTTGTCATTCTGATCATAGAAAAACAAAGACAGTACATGTTATTAGCGTGATGAACTTTAATACGTTAAATTATAAAACAATGTCTCTGAAAGTGGTTACCAAAGACTTAAGCTAAGTAGATTTTTTTGCATAAGAGTTGGTTTAGTGAAGAATTGTATTATTTATATTTATTGTTTGTTATTGTATTGTTCTTCAATAACATCCAGAGTATGCTGTGATATCTTTTTTATTGGAGTAACATAATATTTAAAAGAGTTATCCTCTCTTCGTATCTACTGGACTAATATGGCTCAACCCCTTATATATATATATA
>VKOC01000006.1:10221592-10243139 GCA_009364415.1 Spea multiplicata | reverse complement strand
ATGCTTAAGTAGGTGGTATGTGTCAAAATACCATCCACATGAATGGTAGGACCCAAGGTTTCCCAGCAGAACATTGCCCAAAGCATCACACTGCCTCAGTTGTCTTGCCTTCTTCTCATAGTGTATCCTGGTGCCATGTGTTCTTCAGGTAAGTGACGCAGACATTGCTCCCTGGTCCAGTTCTTATACTCACAAGCACATTGTATGCACTTTCGGCAATGGACAGGGGTCAGCATGGACACCCTGACTGGTCTGTGGCCACACAGCCCCATACACAACAAACTGTTATGCATTGTGTGTTCTGACACCTTTCTATGAGAAACTTTTTCAGTCATCTCAGCTACAGTTGAGCTCATCTGTTGAATTTGACCACACGGGCCAGCCTTCACCCCCACGTGCATCAATGAGCCTTGACCACCCATGACCCTGTTATGGTTGATCGGTATAGATACAGTATATATCTGTATATATATATATATAGATAGATTATAATTTTGTATTATATATCAGTCATGCAGTATTTGAATATATAATCTGCATGAAGCCAAACAATATTTTCCTGGGAAAGTATTATATCATGCTCCAACGATTTGCTTAATGCCTAGGCAAGTGGGCAGTTCATAGATAGCTCATGACCTCAGAAGCCTTTATGATCTAACTAATTGGAAGAGGCCAGCAGGAAGATCTGATAAAAACAGAACCATTGCCAGGCTGAGCAAATAAATACATGGGCTGCCAAAGATTCCACAGGAAACAAGATCACTGAGCACAAAGTTGCTTGCTGTAACATTCTGCAAAAGTCATTAGTAAAAGGAAAAACCATTACATTTAACAATATTTGCTTATCTCTGTTAAACAATGGTGTGTGCCCACACTCATTTGTCATAATTAATTCACATGGATCTATGATGGAATAGCAGCAAAATCTGAAGTTGCAGATGTACATGTATTAGGTGCATTGAAGCCAGTATACACGTATGCAGCCACATTATGTACCATATTGAATTCATGTATGCTTTTGACTAGTTTTTTTGCAGCATATATCAGAGAAACCATGTGTTCATGGCCTATGGCGGAAATCCAAGGTTGGCTGTAGTCCTCGTGCATCAAAACTAGGGGCAGATAGTCCTCTTGCCACTCCTCAGTTAACCAGTTACAAGGGAGATCTCTGATCTCCCCAACCGGCCCATTTATATCATGGAGGACTGTGCTGAGATGACACAACCTCTATAGACTGTACGCCTTTTATACACAGAACAACGGGATATGACACCATATGCCAATGCTCCTCAGTAAAGACAGTGGCCGCGGACAGGGGGGGTTGAAATTGGGCTGTGGCCAAGGTATATAGACCAGGGCCATAAAAGCATTTTATTACAAGAGTGCCTTATCCAAGCCACTACATGTCCTCTTTAAATTGCACTCTCAAGTGCGCTCTCCAAACCATGTATATATATATATATAGTATATATAGTATATATATATAATGGTGTGACAGTGTGACAAGTGTGTACAAATTGAAGGTGTTAGTAGACTGTGTAGATGGTTGAATGGAAAAAAAACAGGACACTGGATAAAGGAGCAGTTGTCCCTGAAATATTATTTCCAAAAAACACATACAGAAAATATATATATCAAGTAACATATATATAACATAAAAGTACCAATAGTTATTTTTTTGTATTCACCACAAAAAAGGATAGACAGATACCCAGATACTGTATGCAACCTTTAACTCCTTCTGAAAGCATGATAGAATCATATGTTGCACAGTATGCACAAACAGATACCAGATGTTACTTTTTACACTCATTGCCCAGAGAAGATGAATAATAACCCAGTCTATTTGAATCTATACAAAGATTCTTCCATATTTAAGATCATGGATACACCTCCGAAATCAAATTATTTATTTGGCTAGCCATTTCTTATTGTTTTACTGGACTTTTTAAATCCATTTTTTCATAAGTTATACCGGCAGTTATATTTACATAATAATTATAACAATCCATTGTCTATTCAGTGTTTTGCATATACTTATTCTTCGTTTTCTTTATACCTTGTACTTTTGCAGGAACAAAGGGAAGATCAGATTGGCTGTCCAATTCTATATTTCTGTGTTACTGAAACATATCAAGTCGAGTTGGAGGAGACTGCTCTACTCTGATTTTTATCGCTGCTTGATTAATAAATTACATTCTTTTAATGTAAGGTCTGATGTCCTGTAGTGAGTGCCAATAGAACCTTGTTTTATTGTATACAAGTAAAGAGGGTGAGGATTCACTCTCTTGCTTATTTCACCAATTGCAATAGAAGATAACTGCCATTGTATTGAAGCACTACTATGATAGTGGGTGAGTCCAAATCAATAGTTATACAGTCAGGGGTTCATATCATAAGACAGTTTTCTAATGAGGTTTAGGAACATTAAAATTTTTAATATGTGGATGAACATTATCGAGGACCTTTTCAGCTTTTGAACTAAGTAAGACATTTCCAACCAAGGAGGCAGATTCACATTGCATAGTGCACACTGTTTCCAAAGCTGCACCCCATATGTGAAATACAACCGGGCTTCCAGGACATCATCCTCCATAATGCCATTATATAAACCATCATAATATAACCAAACATGGGAGCTTACCATGAACGGCTGCCCATAGCTTACTCACTCCTTAGAGTATGACTACAATAGGTGGTTGGACTAGTCATATGGAGGGGTGGGTTAGCCTCCGTTAGACTTTAAATGTTCAGGGAGTAATGAGAGTGAATGGAACCTGGGTAGAGAGTAGACATGACCAAACACAGCTTCCCTGCTGGGGTCATCATCTGAATATAACTGCTAAATTAGTAATTCAGACAACATACCCAAAGAGTATTTTTCACTCTACTCTACTTCACCATGAATGCCTAGACTGCAAATCATATTGCTTTTGGATACAATCAGGTATCTTGAGTACACAGCTGTTTAAAAGAATAGGTTTAGTGTTTAAATTAGCCTCAGATATAGGTTAATTTTGGATACTAGTATCAGTTTTACTAAATATGCCTCTCATTCATTGATTGAAATATTTCAAGCATGTGAAAATTTGTAGGCTTGCATTACATTTAAGGAAAATATGCACTCTGCATTCCATAATTAATGTTATTGAACTACAAAAGTGAAATTGGTATTCAAAGTAGAATTGGACAGTTATCTTTAATGAGAAATTGCTAGACTCTGCAGGATTAATATGTTATTAAGTGCTGCATGTCATTGCAGTGACTAAGTTTCCTTTTCATTCTGCTGCTTACACCAAATTCATCATATCCAGGACAACATAAAGTGCCTACCTAAAGGAACAGAAAAAGAATTGTTCACAATTAGAACTCAACCCTTGGGCTCCAATTTACTAAAATGGATTAAATATACTATTTATTCAGCACCTCTTTGATCCTAGAATATCTCATTTGAATCAGTTGTGCCTTTGAACTGTGAACAGTAATTTTAAAAGTAAGTAATTGTTCATATGTGGTATAGTGTTGGGGAAAGAATACATATGAGGTCAGTACAATTCTCTAATAGAAAAAGTACTATTTAACAGTAAATAAGTAAGACGTTAGCAATCAGTAAAAAAATGGGGTATTTGAAGCAAACAACGGCCTTGCAAAAGGAAACAATTAAGGCATAGTAAATTAGATAACAATTTTTACAATGTGTCAATTTTCATAATAAACTTCCTGACATTTTAGGGTTTTTTAGATACTATTTCCTCTGTTGCTTTCATTGTATATGATTTGGTGAGATGATTGAAATAGGTCAGTGGTGGCTCTTTCCTAGTGTGGGTTATGATTGGACATGACTTGGGATGAGCTTAAGGTTTTTGCTTTCCTTCATCTGTACTAAAGAGAAATATCTTGAAAACTTTCAACTTGATGGACTTCTGTAGTTCTGGAATTCCTTCCAGCACCACTGCTGCCACCACTACATTACTTTTTGGTTAAAGCCATCCCAAGAAAAAATATAGTCTTCAATATGTTGTAGCTAAAGCTAAAGCAATAGTACATTTTACCTATAGAAGAAATGTTAAGAAATTACCTGCAAAATAAGTGTGGCTTTATCTTAGTCAACTTTATTCTGAAATTCAACTTCAAAATATTTTAGTCTGGGAATGCATATAGTACATACATATGGGATATATAAAAATGTTAATATCAGTTAGGGCTTCTATGGTCTTAATTTAGATTTTCTTTTATTTGTATTATGTCAATACTCTGTACGTCTGACACATTCTCAGAGTACCTAAAAAATGCTATCCTTATAAAATGATGTGGTACAGGCATGCCAAAACATTTTATAAAGTAGATCTTTGAACATTTTTTTTACAAAAGATTGAATGTAAGTAAAAACCCTAAAGGAGAATTCATAATTGCAGACCACTGTGGCAAATACCTGAAACCCTGCCAGAATTTTATTCGCCACAGCTGTAAAATACTGTTGGATAAGATTTGTCATCTGCATCCTTATATGATTTGGATCTTATTACAAGGCACGTTAACAGTGAAGGTTGTGTATCAAATATAATGCAATAAAGCTATTCATTACTAGTGTATGAAACTGTCATAGGGTATGAGCACAAACACTGGAAAACAGATGGAGGAAAGAACACTGCTCTTTGTCCAACTGCTGTGGATGTATCTCTGTGTCTGTTGCAGGGTCCTACAGTAAATCACTTGCTCATGCTTTGACACATTTTTGCACTCTTACTTTTTTCTTACCGTCTTTCTTCCTCCTTTTTTTGCCTCTAACCATGATTATGTCTAAGCCCAAGATCCCTCTCACACTAGTACATAGGTTCTAGGAGCTAAAATGATTTGGATTTTTCCTTTTTGTTTTCAGACAACAAATTCAGTTCCTGCTCTTCCGGATGAAAATCGGAGGGCTTTTTCAATTCAGAAACTATTTGTAGCCACTCACCCTCATTCACCCATAGTAGTGAATATCTCCCTACCATGGGGCAAAATGTTTCATTCCTCCAATCGGACAGGAGATTGTGTGCAGAGGCCCGGGCCTTTTGCAGTAGCACTGGGTAATGTGGCAGATAGTAGGGAGAAGCAGACCAAGAAATTAGAATACAGAAGACAAAAGAAGTGAAGAACAAGAAGAGGCAAGGCAAGAAGTAGAGCTGTCTAAAAGGAGATGGGGAGAAGGTAGGGAGACATTGAGAGAGAGCCTGAGCGAGTATGAGAGACTGCATGAGGATGAATGATAACAAATTCTGTTTTGGTCCAATTTTGTATGAACCAAAAATGAAACAAAAATTTTGTCCAAATCGATTTTGGTCCATTTGCACAAGTCTAGTGGTGGAGCATAGTCCTTACACTGGCTCAGTTAATTAAAATCCCTTTAACAGAAAGCAGATATCTACAGTAAACATCATTAGTACATCAGAATGATCTATACAGTGTACTTTGCAACCCAATTGCATCTGACATAAGGTAGTGATTCATTGTGGAAATTAAATTTAAACTGTGTGGCCAGGTTGTATCATTTTTCTCTATCTTTAATTCCAGACAGGGAGTATACATGAAATCCTAGTAAAAAGCGATGCTGTGCCAGGGTGCTACTTTGGGAAATTTTTGCAACAGAATATTGCAATATAAAATGTGTTATTGCTATAATTGATTGAAATACATTGAGGAATTATAACAAGAGTGATTTAGATGACACAAGGCTGTTCTGGAAAACTGCAAGCATCTGCATTTCTTAAATCTGCAAACGTACTGTAGACTCATAAAAACAGCTCCATGCTTGTGGTTTGGCATCTCGGGGATGAATATTCTGCAATTATGCTCAGAATATAAGCAAACTTCTATATTTAGTCGTTAACAGGGAAGGTAAACTCGTTCCATGCCTTATAAGTACTCAATTATAAACTAAATATACACAGTTAAGCCCATTTTTGGTATTTATACAAATGTTGCTGGAAAGACAGGATGCAGTTTATAATAACTATATTTAATGTTTAATGGTTTTCTTTCACAAAATGTAGATTGCTTGTTCAGAGAATGCCTGTGTGAGGGAAAACACCATATCTACCACAGCTTAGCAAAATATATATAATATAGCTATATATATAGTATATATTATATGTATTAAGGTACTGTGGTCTCCCACCTACTTCCTTGTTTCTTAGTCCATCCTCGTTACTCTTGGGCATTCATCCTTGCCTCTTTTGCTTGAAGTAGGTATGAACACCAATCTTTAACCAACTGAGCTCTAAGTTTTTTAAACACTGGCTAGTTCCTCGCCTACTGGACATAACCCAAAGAAGCACGGTGTTGTAGGTGTTATTGAATGAGGAGGTAAACTCCTAATCATAATGCTGGACACAAAAAGGTACAGAAATGCATTCTGGCATACCTATATAGATAATCTTGCCATATTTGGGAATTAATAATCTTGCCATACTGATCAATGCTGATTTTGCCAACTTGTCAATGGGCTGGTTAAAAAGGAGATCACTGATCACCCCAACCTCCCCATTAACACTACAGCACCGTCCTCCATATTTGCCTTCTGCACTGAGCTTCCTTTAAAACTGTAGAGCCGGCATATGATGCCATATCCCGACGTCCACTAGAAAAGACATCGGCGCAGAGGGGGCAGCGGGTGACAAAGGTAAATATGCCAATGGCCATGGGTGCATACGCACAAAAGTTCCAAGGGATAACATGAGACACTTCAGAAGCTGCCATTCTACTGCAGCAAGAAGCAAAGAATGTATATTAAAGCATTTTAATATGTATTCCTCCTTTGCTAAGCTGAGTTGCCTTTATCAGAGGACTGCCACTTGGCAGCCTCAAAAACCTACCACTTGGATGTATTCATGACAGGGCCATTTTAAACAGATATTTCAATCTTTTTTATTTTTTCTAAAATCTTATACACACCCTCAGGCCACTCCAAAACTGTTGAGCCCATATGCTAATACCATATAGCACACAATGGGCTCTTCATTCCTGGTGGTCTAGTGATGAGAGCTGTGGTCAGTGCTTCACTCAATGCAAACCTCCATAATTTTTTAATTACCATCCTTTTTAATAAGGAATTAATAATTTTATTGTCATATGCCTAATGTTTATTTTTTTATTTTATGTTGTTGTATAGCGAAAGAAAGTGAAAGTTCTCCCCATCCTGATGTGATAAGCTTTCTTATTGCACCTACGTCTCAGGCCTTTCTGTAGCTATTGGTAGAAATTACCATCATTGTCCCAGAATTTGCAAATCCGTTGTGATTATGAACTTCTTGATTACCATTTTTCCCTTCAGTGCCCTGCTCTTCAGTAGCATTGATTAGATTAAACCTGAACTTTATTGTTTTTTACACTATCAATTTTTTATGATACTGTAATGCGCAAGAGAGTCGTTCTTTCTTGCATTTGAGCAAATGTGATGCAGGGTCAAAACTAAAGGAAAAATGAGGAAGCAGTGCTATTCTTTTTTGTACTATACATTGGACTCTCTTTAAATAGAACATAAAGTTACATTTATTTAACGTGATAATGCTATAGACATACTACACCATAAAATGCCAGACTATTTCCTCTGGATACCAACAAATAGTAGGGTCACCAGAATGAGGAATCTGCACACACACCAAAGGAACTCAGGTGCTTAACTGTGCCAGGAAGGGCCAGCTCCCCAGTAGATCAAAATAAATAAAGGCTCCAGGCACTCAAGGGTTCCAGCTCAGGTAGATTTATCGAAGGACAACACCAACAACGTTTTGACCTCACAATGAGGTCTTCATCAAGTGATAAAGATCACCAACAAATAGTAGATCATATGACATATGTGTTTAATTATTAATTTATTTTGTCCATAAAGAAAAGTGTTTTGTCAAATAGTGTTTTCTTTTTAGTTTGAAATACCCGACAAAGTAAATGTTTACATATAACTTTTAACCATCAAAACTACGGAATTAGTTTAGTTAAAGGGAACTGATGAGTTTGAAGAGAATATTTTAAACAGTGTGCGGTCTTTTTTAAACTTACACCTGCAGGCCATGGTTATGTCGATGACGTGGTGGCTGTTTGTAATGTATTAGTCTGTCAGGAAACACCTTTTAAAACAAGTGAAACTATGGAAAATGCCTCTTGTTATAAGGAAAATGGAAAGCAGCATTTACAAACTAAAAATCTACCACCAACTGAAAAAATCGCCCATAATTTCCATTGCCATTAGAAATTTATGTTGGCATAGGGTATGGAAATCAGACTTGACTACAATACTGTTGTTTTTTAGCTATCCATATATTTCAAAGTAATCTACAAAGGAAATGTCTTACATCACACAGTCCAGATCATGTTTGAAATACTCATATATGAGGTATGATGCAATTTGCTTATCATTGCTATTTCCTGGTCACATCACTTGTCCAGTGACAATTATTCCTAAATGGCTATCGAACCCTAGGAGGATTACCAAGTGATGGGTAAGCTTGCAGAGGGGTAAAAAAACATGTTTATTTTACCAAGCTCTACCAGGGAATGTTCTTATTATCAATTAGATGCTTTCATCTGTGGCTTAAGGAGGCTAACACTGGACAAGCTGAAGCATGCAGGGCTTGTTATGCGTAGTGTTTAGAAGCCAAAATGTATCTGCTAAAACACCTGTCTGATGGTCCTAATAGTAAGACAGTCAGTTGGAGACTCAGCCTTTTTTTCTCTTGGCTCTGTTAATGAAAAGGACAAAATTTATTGTTGTTTATATATCATCCTGTTGAAATATCTCAAAAAACATGAACACCATTTGCATGAGAATAATTGGATAGTGTCAAGTTACTTGGCCATCAAAACAGCTCAAAATATGTAAGTATCTAGTCCAAGAAATATTTTTCTATTGTTCTTCAATCAGTTACAGAATATTTCTGCGTTTACTTTAAGATGTTTGGTTTTATTAAAAATTACCAATTTGAAACTAAACTGGCTCTGTATACATGTACTATCTGATCATTTGCTCTTCATGTGGTATTTCATAGCTAATCCCACACTATATTAGGGGAAAAATTTACTCAATTGGAAGAATATAGCAATGGGGAAATCTGCCTAAATTAGTTATTTGTTGCAGAACAAGCTCATTGTCATTGCCCTTTATGATGTTCAATTCCCATCTAATCTCCCAGTTTAGTGAATATAACCCTTCGATACTTGATGTTCAATATTATATAATACTTAAAGATATGAATGGGAGCTAAAAGGGTTGAAGCCCTAAGAGACTCTGGAATTGAGAAATACTTTTGCCCCAAGTCTCCCACTTCTTTGGGTGCCATAACAAAGTTCTTCAGCACGAAACCGCAGTTAGTTCAACATGAGGTCCTGGTGACCTTTCCTGTGAAGTCATCGCCACTCACATGATCCTCCTTGATGCACATTTTAGCCTCAGATCTTTTTGCGATAAAGCAAATCTCTTTTTTCCCTGATTATATACTTAAATGGGTTGTCCTATTTTTAGACGAGATGAAGCAGGAGGGATGCAAATACCATCAGTGACATGTCAAGAGAAGACAAAGGAGAGAGAATAACAACAGTTTTATACATGTTTTACAGGATCCATGGTACATACCTAACATATGAATATAATTGCATATTTTCTTAATGATTAAATAAGTTCTGTTATTCCTTAAACCAAGATGTAAATACATTGAGGATATGAAGTTTCAGAAGTTGGTCATTACTGTTTAAGTAACAATTCAAACAAGGCAACTGATAATTCACACACTTTAAGATTTATCTTTTAAGTGACAGTAATAGAGAAATGGCTGTGTTAAAATGGTTAAAAGCTGTGTAGCACATAAGGCACAAGTATCGGTTAGTCATAGATTATATATATATATATATATATTCTCATTATGTTCATTTAACTCTATATCCATTATTTTAAGTTGTATATGATCTCTGAAGAATGTCTTTAGTGTCACTAATGTCTTAAAAGTACAGCTGTATTTAGTGATCAACTGGTGGATATCCTTTGGTTGTACTTAACTACAGATCATGTAGTAATACAAATATATAATAATGTGTAAAATACAATTATAATACACTAAACTAATTGATATCTATCCAAAATGACAACAAAACTTTAGTTTATATATGTGTTTATTAAAAAAGGTTTATTTTGTTGTTACCCTGTTAGTGGCTAGATTACTTCCAATCATTCACATATTTGTCAGGATATGCTCAAACAGCACCTGCTTAAATTGAGCAAAATAACATACAAGTCACTAATGGCCTTTCACATTATCAAACAATGTTAACAAAGGGAGGAAATGGGATACGACAGAGGACTGAATCCTTGCACACAACCACAATTGCAGACAGGATATACAGTAATATTAGTTTAGGTCACTGACCTGTCTGGGTCACCATTAAAAAAAATGTCTGAGACTCCAAACTAATTTAACCTTAGTCTTGTTTCTAACATATACGTGATAAAATGATTCTTCAGAGGATCATCAGGTCAGCAACATATCTACAAAGTGTAAGCAGTAACGGTAGCATTTCTCAAATAACACTGCGATGGTCATGTATAAGTAATAAGTGTGAGAGATTCCTAATGTTGACTTCTAGAGAACCCCTGAAAACATGGCTTCCCAGACATATGTCTAGGTGACATCTAGCCACAATAATTATATTTCCTGTTTGATAGTCAACCTTGCTTAGTGTTAGAGGTAGAAGAACAAAGCTGTAGCCAAGCCAGATTGTGCAACATGTGTCCCAGTGAGCATTTGTACTTGTGAAGTCTAATCAACTTGGTGAGTTTCAGCCAAGTAAGCTTGTCAAAGTTCACTCTTAATGATCTGTGCTTAGTCAGGCCTCGTTGCCAATTACTATGTATTGGGTATATCCAACTCCAATATTAATATTGCACAGTCCAGAGCAACGTATTAGAAGTCATCCTGAACACAGCATTATAAAAAATTATAAATAAACCACCTACCAATAGTGTAAAATACCAACCAGTCTGGAGAAGGATTAACCAGAATCCCAGCTAAAAAACCAGACAGTTAAGCTGGAAAAAGAACCCCCCTAAAAATAGAGAGACCTATAAAAAAAGAATAAATAACTCAACAGTGTTTTAATAAAACAAATAAATTTAATAATAATTGACAAATATATGAATCCATAAATGAGACAAAAGTAAATATATAACAATACATATTAAACAGAAAAACAAAATTACTAACAAAATATAAAGAAAAACAATGCAATGTAGGGTAGATAACGATTAAAAAATAGCTATAAAATTGCTATATAGAAATCCAAATAAATAAATAGATAGATAAAGCACTTTGGCACAATTGAATTCAGTTTAAATGTGCTAATCAGGGCTAGTAATTGCAGTTGGGCCCAGAGCAAGTCTCCCTCAGTGCCCCTGGTGGTGTAATAAGGTGAAGCGGGAGGTCTGTGCAACTGCTGACAGAAACCTCTAGACCAATGCTTCCCAAAGTGGGCAATACCACGCCCTGCGGGGTACTGGAACGATCTAGGGAGGCGGTAGTAGCCTGGGCCCAACTTGGGGGGCGTCGAATAACGGGTGGTGGAAGCACATAGAAAAAAGAGAAGATTAGAAAATTTTTAAAAAAAATTTTGTACATATTTCATCTATTGTGTAACATAGAGTTAAAGTTTTAGTGATTACTTTATTTTTCAAATAAACACACAAAATGCAAGTTATAACTATAACCCAGTGCTTCCCAAAGTTGGCGATACCGCCCCCTGAGGGGTGCTGAAAACTTCCAAGGGGGTACTGAGTAATTGTTTTCCTGAAAAACGGGGTTGGTAAGCCAAAAAGGTTTGTGAAGCTCTGCTCTAGACTCTTGATTTCTCCACAGAACGCAGAGAAGGAATTCTTTTTGAAGAGGTTTGTTTCAATGCCTGTACAGACCTCGAGACCCTGGCAGCAGTTGAGGAGGTCCCAGGGACAACTGATGTAAAATCCTGCCATTGTTAAATACTGCCCTGGTGCTAATTTGAAGAACCTAACCTGTGTGGACTAGCTTTTTTTAAGCTTAATTTATCAATAATGGCAGTGCCTATGCTTTTTACTGCTGTGTTATAAGGTCTAAAGTCTTTGTTCCATTGGAAATGAAGACTAATGTCATGGAACAGAGGCCAAGCAGTGCCTATTAGAAGAATATGCCTCACATGTTTATTGGTAATTAGTACCATTTGGACGTCTCTAAAAATTTGGCCACAATAACATAGATACATATCCTGTAATACGGCCTATTCCAGTAACCACTAGACTGGCTGGTAACTACTACTGATTTCATCATGTAAATCAACTTAAGAGTTTGATTGTATTTAACTGTGGCACATTTTCAGTGTGACAAAAAAACTTGTGTAAGATCCTGTGGATTTACTTTTGTTTACATTTCTGGGAATTGTTTTCATGGGAATTTCTCATCAAAACTTTGCATAATCATATTTACTTCTTAAAACAGGCATGCATTGAGCAGTGTAAATTTTAGTTTTGCAAGATGATCGTTTGGAATAAATGTTATGCTTTTTATGTGTTGTGTTCTTTCATGGTATCTACAAAGAACGTGACAGCTCATACCAAAACATAATATGCAAAATAAGCAAGAGAATGTAAAACAGTTGGAAAATATCACTTGTATGTAAAACATCAGGTTTTGCGAGCAGTTTTCTTACCAGCAGTCAACCATTTTCATGTTGTGATTTAAAATAACTGAGGAAGCAGAATAAGGAATCCATGTTCTGTCAGTCAGCAATGTCAGGTCTCTACTGCATTCTTCCCACAGCGACTGGACAAGACTGACCCAACCACCGGCATGCTGTAACCTGCAAAAGAGGGGGGGATCTGTGAATGGAAAGGACTTAGGAAGCAAGGGCTTAAAATTGTATTTAAAAAGAGGAATCAAGAAAAACAAATGCAAGAATGTTCATTTAAGCTTACAAGAAAAGTCCCATCATCTCACTTGCCAAACTGTTGAATGAAGTATCTGAAAAGATGTCCATTTGGTGTCAGGGCACTCGTAGACTTTTATTACCTGCTTTAAATTTTAGTTAAAACTAATTGTAAAACACATATTGCCTCCTGTTAAAACAAAGCTGATCTGACTTAATGGAAATGCCTATTGTATGCAATATTAGTGATGAATGGTGTTGAAAACTGTTTGCTATTCATTAAAAAATATTGTTTTTGTAAAAAAAAAATTATATCTATCTATCCACCCGAATCTTAGGATGCAGGGTTTCTTTGGGTTGAGGGATGTAAAGCCATTATATATTGCATACCTACATCCATTGAGTCAGTGGCCCTATTCCTTTTGAAAGGGATGCTGGAAATAATTTACTCTCCTATACACCTATAAGTTAGACATACAACAACTGGTAAGCAAATTATACCAAGCTGAGACGAAAATAACTGTAAAATGGGGAATAGTGTTGATCACTAATCATGCTAATGTGTTACAGTGCTCTATTGCAAAGTATAGCCCTCTGTTAGTACTCTTAAAAGATATATTTTTCCAACTTTGGTTCTAAATAATACCCAGGCGCATTTCTTGTAATATATTGAAAGTATTTAATTATTTTTTAAGATACATAATATAAAATAGTATTGGGACAGCTGTAGAATATGGATTTTGCCATTCTTTTTCTCAAACTGTACCTAGCAACCCCACTGATACTTTATCTTTTTTTTATGGGCATAGTGTGCTCCGTATGAGCAGCAACAGAATTTTTGGTGAGCAAGATTTTATGTTTTGGACACTTTAAAAATGTAAAATTGTGTTCTTCAGTGAACATTTGAGTGTCTTTTGTTTCACTAACTAATATTATACCTCGATGCAGTGCCTGTCTTTTTAGGTTAACAGTTCTCGTATTTGATATGAATGATCACATATCTTATCTAACACATTAAAATGCCTCAACAAGAGATAGCCCATGGGAGGTGCGTTACAGATTTCATAAGATACCTAATATATTATACATTTGTTCAGATAGCAGTAATACCCCTTGCTTATATTATTTTGTAACAACTTCATTTATTTTTAAGTAAACCAAATTACTCAAGTGGGAACAACAATAGAATTTTATAGCAAATATCCAAAAAGGAGCCTGAAAGTTAAATACCTTTGGGATATCTACATAACGCTTATTAAGAGAAATAGTAAAGAATACCCACAGGATGACTATATTATCATTAGGAATAAATGTGATTTTTCTAACCTATTAGGTTAATTTGTCTGCCGTGAATAAAAACTTGAGCCGCGGTGGTGAATTTGTCTGGATCACATACAAAAAGCAAGTGCTTAGTAAAAATTGATCTTCAGTTTAAGTCAGTGGCATATTCTAGGCTGACAAGGCTCAGGGAGGGGCGCCAGCTCTAATGCCACTAATAATTGCGGCAGTCAAAAAGGGAAAGTCGGCAGCTCTTTCGTAGTAGCCTTTCACACCATTCACCCTTTAAAATGGAGCGCCAGGATATGACATCATATCCAGACACCCACAAGAAAGGACAAATGGGCAGCAGGTGGCACTGTCCTGGGTTGGGCCTAGGGCAGTACTAAAGCTCATTATGGCACTGCTGCAAATGTAACTTAAGAAGAGACCCTTCGACTCTTCAAATATTACTATGTAATAATCCATGTTTTCTTTTACTGATTCAGTAATGGTTCTGGTAATGCTGTTAATAAAAAAACACCACTTCTCAGAAGATAAACTTTTTTGCAGTGAGAAATGCACCAATTGAAATGCTCAGAAATTATTAAATCAGAGTGGAATATGAAGGAGTCAGTGCCAGAAAAGTAATACTTTTTTTCAAGGTAAACCAGATAATATATAATAAAGCCAAAAACAGATAATATATAATAAAGGCACACAAATACCTAAGAAAATGATTAACATGTTTAACATGGGTAGTTCTATATATTCCACGAAAATCAACCCTGGTGCCAGGATGATTAAATTAGTCTCAGACATTTGCAGGACATTTAAATATAAGAAATTAAACATTCCAAGATGTACGGTACGTTAATTCAAGCTGTGCTTTCCTTTCCCACTGACTTCTAAATAAAGATCCTGTTTCGACACTGACAAAGACATAGCCTCGCTCTTCTTCCTCTCAGTATGTTTTCTGACAAATCCTAAAACAATAAGGGGAAGGCGGGGGAGAATAGTTGGAACTGAACCACTCCATTTCCTACAAACATGTACATAACACAGAGATGAAGAATATCTCTCTTCCATAGTTTAGGTAATGACAGCAGGCAAACCTCAACTGACTGCAAAGCGATTTAAGGACTGCTTAGATCATTTGAGGACAAGTTAAAGCACAGTATAACAAAAAAAATTTACAAAGACGGCAAGTTCTCCATCAGTCCAAGTAAAACACTCTTTGTTTTCCTCCAATCTTGTATCTGTTTTCACTGCCGAACACACATTAAGTTCCTAAGGCAGATGAAGAGAGGGCGGCAATAAGGTATATTATTGGCACCGTTTGACTTAATCCCAGCCAGGTGTCCTTCAGCAGTTTTCTGAAAGCCACAAGTTTGTGGCTACTTATTTGAATTGCTCTTGGTAATATTGCCTTGCAGCTGAGTTTACATAGTGACAGCTAAGGTTAAACGTTTTTTCAGTTTGTTTCTAACGCGCTTTTTTTTTTTTTATAGAGAATTTAAGACAGAACACTCCCATACAAAAAAAAGTTCACAACATATGTAACATATATATTACAAGTTATATAGTAACACAAATACCGTATATGATCTTTTTTCAAGAGAAAAAAGACAAACGTTTCTATTTAGGATTGCTTCAAAATTTTAACGACCCATTCATTCTCCCTCTCCTTTCCCACCACTGCCCTCAGGGAACACCGTCAAAAAACACATTTCCCTTTCTCAGCTATGCAACCATACTAGTAATAACACACTGTATCGCAGAACTAAATTATCAACATACAGTAGAGAAACTAGCCAGCAGTAAGACAGAGTTTGACACCTTGGCTACATGCCAGTCTAACAGATTTCAAATGAATGTTCCATTCCCACACAGCGCTCATAAACTTTGCAAGTCATATAACATCTTGGCTATAGAAAACTATCAATTTTTAATTTTTTTTATACGTTTCATAGCTGTAAAGCTAGACTTGTGATGGACAAATTTTGCATGAATTCCTGGTTTTTACTGTGTCTTTCTTGTAATTAGATTGATATAAAATGAGCTGGTAAAAATCATTTGATATTTTCAGCACAGAGGTAATTATTTAAAAGTCAAGATCTATGGGGTAAAACTGAGTACATTGCAAGCAGAGACAGCTCATTATGTCCATACGTCAGCATACTGGACCTTTGTCTGGCATTTTGCTTGCTACGTATCATATTTGATTTCTTATGTGAAGACATCGGTCAACTAGTTAACACTAGTTCTTGATATTCCATGGATATGCAATGTGATTTATGAACTAGAACACATAAAGCCAGGATGTTAATGGTGCCATTGGCATTGGAGATTAACCATTAAGTTCATATAAGTCATCTCTAAGGGCAGCACTGCTTATTAAATAAGTACACAATCCAAAAAGTTACAGGACTGTTGATTTAGATAAATCACAACAATTGTAGAAGCACTGTTTCATTATTGTATTGATGTTCTTTTGTAAACTGAAAACAAAACATTTAAAGACTAAAGTTAACATGTATCGTTAGGAAGAGAGAGCGGGGATATGATAGAAACATTTAAATATGTAAGGTGCAAGATTAAATTAGATAGGTCAAGAAGGTCAAGAAGTCACAGTCCAGAATACCAGGGTAAGAGTGTTATATCAATTACAACACCTACAATCTTCCCTCAGCAAGGTGACTAGAGTGTCAGAGTACCCCCTCACTTTTTCCATGCTAGGAGTCCTTTTAGTCAAGTTGTGGTCCCAGGGCCATACTTTGTATAAGGAAAAAATGAGGAGGTTGCCCTGGGCTTCACACCCCCACACCTCCTGCATATATATATAACATGACGCCAGAGTATAACTCCAGCAGCTCGCACACACAGTAAAGTTTTTACTGAAGATAAAAGCCTTGCGTGAGGTAAGGGGGAAGGAGAGCTGTGAGAGGGGAAGATTAAGAGCTGTGAGAGAGGGAGAGGGAGAGATGGAAATCTGTGAAGATTTAAAATGAAGTGTATGATGTTTGAGTGTGAGTTTGTGTATGGTGTTAGCACACGCATTACTGTATGGCGCCAACATATATTAATGTATGGTGTTAGCATGTGTGAATGAGCGTATGTTGTTATTTGCATGTGGATGTTACCATATGATGTTAGAGTCCATGAATGTTAGCGTATGATGTTAGCATGAGCAAGTCTTAGAATTTGGTGTTAGCATGTCTATGTGTGGGTTAGTGTTAGAGTGTATGATTTTATCATGCCTGTTTGCGCAAGTTTATGGTGTTAGAGCGTAGGGATAGTGGAACCTGGGAGAGGGAGAAAGTGTGGAAACTAAGGACATTTCTAGATGTGCTAACTTAATCACATAATATTTTTGTAATGATCAATTAGCTTTTTAAATTTAAACTTGGATCAATGTAACACAACATGACACAGGAATGATGGTTGCTGATAAAGGGTCTCTATGCCTTTGACTAAAATTCATTGTATATTGTAAAATCGATGTATACACTATATACAGAAAGGAATCACATAAAAGTTAGGTGAAAATGTGTTCCACACATCTCACAGTTATCAGGCTTTATCCCAGAGATTTTTAGAACCTAGCCGCACTCCTGGTTGCTGGGAAGTCATTGTGCGACTAAGCCCTCATGTTGTCAATATTTTTTTTTCGCACCAGTTATGTGAAGCTGTCGCCAATGAGGAGGTCCCACAACAGCCAAGACCCCACTTGGGACGGCCCTGTGTGGTCATACATGAAAAACAGAATGAGATCAAAAGGTCTACATATCAAAATCTCCAAATATATTTTGTTTTTTGTTTGTTTTTAAAAACTGCAACTACTGTAGTTAAATGCCTGTTTTATGATAAACAAAATTGCCAGTTGATAATGTGAAGCAGTATGTTAACTAAATCAGGGTACAAACATATTACCTGTATAAAAATTGGTCTAATAATTGGTTTGGTTACATTGTTTCTTGAAGACCTGATATCCGTGTTAATGGACAAAAAAATTAAAGTAAAAACAAATGACAGAAAACCAAAATCATAAAGACAACTGAATAAAGAAATCTTATCATATGTAGCTACAAATGGGATATGAATGAATAACGTAAGCAACATGTCATTAATGTAAATTAATGTTTGTTTTCACCTTGTCCTGCACCCAGTTATGTATTTTATATTCAACCTTTAAATATAGATTACATGTAAAATGTAAGCATATAACTTACATAAAGAAATTATATGTGTGTCATTCTTTATTTAGAGGAAAATTGGAATTGAAGAAAATTCAGCGTTTGGCAAGTTTGCCATGCTTCTCTAGTCTTAATGAGATGGGTTGAAATTGAAGGGTTAATTTCCAAGAGAGTGGATTTCAAGTCACTGACTTCACTATGCATTATGGAGGGGCCAATCCTGCTGAGTTTCTCCTGCAAAAAAGGCTGAATAGTTCAATGACTGTGGCAACATTAAGAAATTTCACTGATTTAAGTATGCCTTGTGCAGTGCTAGTTTTTATTGCAGAAATGGCTCACTGTAGTTGACCCTTCAAATTCCGAACTGATTGGCTGAAACTCCTGTCTCACACTTTAGTTTTCAGTATTTGAGTTGAGTTTTTGGAGAGATTCATTTTGACTGCTTCCCGATAGCCCTGCTTGGCTATTGTCTGTTTTGAATCCTGATTTGGTGTCTCTGATTGGCCTGAGTCTGACCCTTATCATTAGTTTTCTTTGGACTAGTGGCTTCAGGTACTATGCTTAGATCGGTTGGCTTCACCCTATTTCTGAGTTCCACTTATCAAACGAGTGGTTTACAGATTAATTTGTTTTACGGGGCAGGAGTTCCCATAAGGCAGATTTTTTACTTGATTAGAGTACATTTATCCAGAGGATGCCACAAATTGCAAGTAAGCATTATTAAGCAATAGGAGATGTGCTGCCACTGCCTTGAATGCATTATGCCTGCATTTGCATATGCTGCCTGCAGCAGATGTCACTTGTAGGTCATGGCTTTCGTACATAAATATGTTTTCATCTTGGATTCTATACATTTTATTACTAGACTATATAAACCAAGCTCAACAAACCTGGTGAAAACATTTTTTTTTGCGAAGATGTTTGTAGAAAATAAAAAAAATAAAAAATTGGTTAATGTATATCTTAATTTTTGAAAATTTAAGAAAAATATAATAAACTTACCCACGTATGTGGAATTAATTAATGAGATTGCTTTTAGTAGGAAGACATGAGAAAACAGAAATTATGATATCAGTGAGGTCTGAGATCTGCAGGGGATGTGGTAACTTCATGGAATTAACCCATCCAAGAAGTGAGATCAAGAAGCCTGTAAAATTCTTTTTTTTTTCTTTGAAGTAACAGAGTTGATCAGATGGTGTGTGGGCTACAGATTCAAAGCTTTTTCAGATTTGGACTGGTTTGATTACACAAAGGAAGCAGGAAACTTTCCAGATGATTGTTAAAAGTAATAACATAAGTTAAATAATGTGCGACTGTAATGAACGTTGCTTAGAAAACTGAACATAATAAAAATATGAAATAATGAAATTCATTTATATGGAAATCATTTATCATTCATTAAAGTAGTCTTAGTTTCCTTTAAATGATGTCAGGATCCTAAACCAAACATGTCTTCAGACATCTTAACAACTAAATCCTGATTGGTAAGTATACATACATACAGGTGAAAGTATATTTTCATATATTTTCATATATTTCATATATTTTGTAAGCATTTTCCATTGTTAGATTAAGACCCTTAGGGCATTTATGTACATTTATGAGGGATTCATTTTGACCATGTCAATAAATACCCTCTGCTTGCCTCGGGTGTGGGAAGGTTATTTGTACTTACAGTAAGTGCCCGTTTTCGCACAGATCTTTAAATTATAGTTAGGGATGGTCCAATGATAATTTTAATTTTGGTCTACATAGTTAAAACGCAACAAATACCCATCGATCTTAACCTCCAGAAGATAACCTTAATTACATTGTTCCAGACTAAGGCAAACAACTCATGACACTTTTTCTCAAAGCAGAAATGATCCATAACAATAATCCCTGGATTTAAATTACTGAAAGCACCCCTGAATATAATTTCTCGTCCAAAAGCTCCTGTAAGAAAGCAAAAGCAAGGCTGATGTATAACACTTTTTATTTTAAGAGATAACCATCAACTGTACATGTATCAGAATGTTTTGTGGGCAGACATCATGTAACAGCATGATACCCCTTGTAACTTAGGTCAGCTGAATCATACAATTGCAATGTGATTCCCAATGGTAGGACACTGTAAGTTGATAGCAATGCCTACCACTTAATATGGCCTCACTTTACTTAGCTAACTCATTATTAAGGAGGAATAGAAAAAATGGGAACAGTTGTAAGCATAGTCGAAATAAAGCCAAAATGGAGAAGCTACTAAAGGTGCTATTGAATTATATATGCACTTAGTTTTTCACAAATTTTCCATTTTGCCTTTATTTTTGTTAAATAAATCATGACACAGTGTAATGTGTCATGTGCTGTTGTTCACACACATATGTAAGCACACTTACACAAATTACACATGCTGACACATACACTTACTCCTACTCACTAACACACATACACATTCATTTATTCACACACTCCATCTCACACTAACTTACACATCCATGCGTAAGGTGATGTGATCCTGATACATTCCTGTCTCCCAGTGCTGGTACAAAATCGTTTTGAAAGGGTCCTTCCAACCTGGAAACTTCCAGCCTAAAAGACATTTATAAGAAGTGACTGCTTTCAATACTTTTATGAGATTAAATTATAAACCCTACTGTTCAATGCAGATATTTTGGAGATAAAAAATGGAGGCAAATGTGCTTGATTCCTGCAGCATATTTTCCTTTTAAGATAAAAAAGGCACATATTAAAAAAAATATATATAGAAGACCTTATGCTCATCTCTAATAACAATTAATGTTAGAAACAAATTCATCAGAAGTGCTTGCTTGTATGAAATTGGAGTAAGAAAGTGATGCAATTCTAACTAATATTAATCTTCATTGAAGCCTTACATGCACCGTTCATGACCTGTGTGTGTCATCTTCAAACTCATATAGATCAAAAGGCAACACACCAAGATCAATGCATTTAGCTGGGGGCATGATATGGATTATCTTAAATGTTGTATGAAGAGGCCAAACTGGGTTAGCGTAGCAGCATTGAAATAGCTGCTTGAATTTTATTAATTGCATTGGAAAAACACAAGCAAGATCTTTATGTGAAATGAGTCTAGCATCAACAATCTCTACCTCAGAATGTTCTTACAGCTAATTTCCCTTTACTAGTGTTAGTTATTGTTAGGGGGGGGGGGAAAA
>VKOC01000006.1:10207732-10221492 GCA_009364415.1 Spea multiplicata | reverse complement strand
GTTTGTAACTGTGAGACATGGGCAAAAGGGGGTTTCTTAATAAGAATAATTTGTCCTTGGAAATATATTTTAATGATATCACCAATGAAATCTAAAATACATAGTTGCATTTGGCTCTTGCGAAATATTGGTGTTTTATCAATAAACAACAATGTATATAATCTATGCGACATTTTGGCTATGCAAGATTGATGAGACTGGGCTAATCACACATCAGCATTATATTTTCCAAACATCCCGATATATACGTGTAACAAATTACATGAATGAGACAACCAAATTCACAAAACAACATGTTTATGTAAAATATGACTGAACAGGACAATCAGACATCTTATTTACGTTCGAAGAGATAATAGGGGTTATTGATAATACCTAACTCTGGTGCAAGGTTTCAAGAGTGGTCTTATCACCATGGAAACCAACAAAAGCCACTGCAATTACACCTACCACCAAAGGAGACAGGCAGGAACAGTGAGGGATGTAGAGAATGGAGATCCAGTGATGTGAAGAAAAGAGGAAAATTAAGATTCACCGAGATTATTACTGCTCTGAAAACTGTGGGATAGAGGAGTCCCACAATTACTATGTAAGATTAACCCGCTGTTGGCAGCTCTATTAATTTTCTTCTATTAACTCAGGTCTATATACATTTTTATATTGTTTTAATCAAACCGCAGTGTTTACAGATACAATACTTCTGCACTTGTTCCAAGAGTGTATTATTAACGATAAAGCAGCAACTACATTTTTTTTTTCTTAATTCACTATAATTTATACCTGGTGTTCATAAAAACTAGCTTGTGTTTGTCTGCTTAGTGAAAGCCAGAAGAACCCCATGTCCAACTGTATTTGTTTAAATTCGAATGATCTAAATTATTTATATAAACCAAATCTAAATTTATTAAGTTAAAATGGTTTGGTTTAAATTAAACCAGCTGCTGTTTATCTTTCTGCAAATATTTATAAGTGGTATTTTTTCATACATGTACAAGCAATGTTGCATTTATTTTACTTATTATATTTGCCTCTTCATAAGAACTAGAAGTAACTAGACTGTATCCATAAGTATTAATATTAAATTGCATTCTAGACCCTACATGCAATGCTTCAATATGATTCAGAGTTTAGAAACATGTTCTGCAGTTGAAGAAATATCGGAATGGATATCAGCTAGACACTTTATCCTCTTTAAACACTTTTAGCAATGTAAACATTCCAAAAATGCCTGTAGGGTTTATTGCAGGTCTGGGGAAGTGGTTCAAACATTCCACTAGTTCTGCACAACTGAAAATCCATAGGCATGGCTAAAATGAAAGGTCCAGTAATACATCATAAAAATCCTTTATAGTAAATATATACTATATAATATACTATATAATACCATATACTATATCATATACTATATTATATTTACATATTATGTATATCTGTGCTGGACCTCCAGCTCAGTTCTGTATGCCCTTTTGTTGTGTTTGGCTGTGCAGAGTACTGGGATATTACATCATAGCCGTCACTCTTTACTGTACACTTTTCAAGGTATACAGGCCCATTTTAGAGGAACCCACATGGCTTCTCCTTCTTCTAGACCCCCACAACTTAGCTGCTCTCAACAAGTTAATGCAGGATAGGGTCACAAATGGTGGTGCAAGCAGGGCTAGAGGACTATTTGCCCATGCGTATGGTGTACCTGTTTGTCCAAAGTCAGCACCCTGTGTAAATGAACAAAATGTTTCAATAGGATCTCTGATAAATTTTCAAGTGTCTGCAGAAAAACCCAGACATGGAATTTTATTAGGAACATGTTTTTAAACAGATTTGGGCATGATTATATATTCTGTAGTTTCAGATATACATTTTTCCTGCAGATCAAAGTTGTTCAGTTATACTGCTTGGGATATTTGTAAAATCCACATGGAAATTCACACTTCTAAGATTACATTTCCAGTCCTTGGAAATCTTGAAAGGAAGGTATCACTAATGAATCTCTTATGAAAAAATATACTTTTACATAGGTTTTCCTGCTGAGTACAAGACTGAGATACATCTCCTGAAAACGTTATTACAATTAAAAAAAATGGATTTTTGATATAGTCAGTGTGCAGCTTGCCTTTCATAAGGCAGGGGCTCAGTTTGATCATCATTTCTTCAAATGAATTCTGTCAGTGAGTTTTATTACTTTGGAACCTCACATTAGAGAAAAATACATGTAAGAATGGTATCTAGGAACAGTACTTTGATTCCAGCAGATAAATTGTGGTTACAATTTAAAAGCTGGGAGAAGAACATTTTTTTCATTCTCATGTATTATTGTCTCTGTACCGAGCCTCTACAGAAATATAGAATTACGTTACATTTTACTTATACAGTAGCAGCTCTCGAGAAATAGTAAAAATAGATTTCTTGATGGTGTCACCATTGTTGACTTAAAAAGTGACAGATTTAAGTCACTGAAATATAACATATAAAGTCACAGTAGGTACCCATACAGAATACCAACATATACCCCACTACACCTCACTGACATTGGAACTGTAAATTAAATTGAGCTGTTTTTGGTTAGATGTAGTTACTATTTCTTAACAGAAAACACCTCAAAAGGACACCTGTGTATGCAAAGCATCACTTGTCTCAAGCAAATATTTGCTTATAGGAGATTGTGATAAGAAGTAGCTGGAAGTCACAAGGTGGTGAAAGAAGGTATTTGGCTACCATTACCTTGCTTTCCATAACTGTTAATAGACTACACATTCAGCAAGTCACAATAGGGAAAATAAATGGTGCTTAACTGCCTTTAAAATGTGTACTTTTGTTTTTTCTACCATCAGCCTTATATAAACTGGTACATGTCAGCAGAACAACAAAATAAGGCTAAAGGGATCAGCTATTTCAGGTTTCAATGCATTGTCTAGAACAGTCAACGTTGGTCATAAAAGTCCATATAAATTGCATAACTTTGGCCAAATAGCGAGGGCATTCCTTTATTGCCATTAATACTGTTTTATAAATTACTAATCACTAAATGTGGAGTAGCCTGATCATTTGTAAGGATGACCTGAAAAACTTGAACGAGTGAGCTTGTGTCCTATAGTTGCTCATCTTCACTGCCTAGTTATGCAAAATTGCATTCAATGAGAAGGCCAAAAGAAAAAAAGTCAATCCCCATCGTCAGTAGACCCAATCCACAGTTAACCTGTCTAATAGTCCTAATATGCTACAGGAGGTATTCATAATATATTAATATTAGAACCTTAAAGTCTGGCGTATATGACTACTTAAAGAGTACAATTACAATAATTATTCAAAGAACAGTAGGTAACCCTCAAGATATATGTTTTTTTTTCTATTTTTGAAAAAATTACCACTTGGCTATGAACTAAGATGGGAAATTCTACTTGATTATGAGAAATGTGGTTATTTCTCAAATTGTTATCAACATGTAAAAAATAATATATAACTCTATTACTCAAGGAAACCGAAATGCCCACTTTTTAAGTGGAGACATTTTGAGA
This sequence comes from Spea multiplicata, assembly GCA_009364415.1. Classification (NCBI taxonomy): domain Eukaryota; kingdom Metazoa; phylum Chordata; class Amphibia; order Anura; family Pelobatidae; genus Spea; species Spea multiplicata. The sequence continues at coordinate 10,217,980 of VKOC01000006.1, read as the reverse complement.
TTAAATATGTCAGTCACCGGTGTATATTTTCTAATTCCTGGATAACAAAGAATTCTGAGTTGCCTGCATTGCTGACAAATAGTCTAATACTTCTTATACGGTAGTGTAGGGAGGTTTTTTAATCTAGGAATACTACCGCTAGATGGTTACTGCCTGGAACATAAATTTTATAGCTAGTGTGTCATCATGCAGGGATGGGCATAGTAAACCACGACTAATATACCACATGCAAGCAACCATAGCAAGATTTGTCTTTGCCTGCCATTTCAGTTTGGGCTTAAATAGATTTTCCCCTTTAAATAGCCATATTAAAGGCAAGCGCTCTTTGAAGTAAATAAATATATCAGAGGAGCAGCTGCTTTTAATGCACAAACCCACTGGGTCTGCTGAAAATTTATTTTACTGTTTCTAAGGTAAATTTAAAATAGTGATAACAAAGCGTTGGCTATTTTGTCAGACTTTCAGTTTTACGTTTCCTCTGTACTGCAATATAAATAAAGGGACTGTATCTTTAAACAAACATTACAGCTTCCAGATGTATACCGCATGCTGATATATAGCTGATTATTCAAAACTGATCATCTCTATGGTTTGCTTTGCATTGCAAAGTGTCTCTACTAACAAACATAACAACAATATTTTACCATAAACCCACTTCAAACGTCAACTTATCTAAAATCTGGAGTCCCACAAAATAATGGTGCCTGACTAGGAAATATTTGCCCCAAAATGAACCTAGCTGGTAGCTTTCGCAAATAGAATGGGATAGGCTTAGAGACAAGTTCTCATATTTCTTCAGAACAAAATCAACACTGTCTAGACCAACTGCTTGAGCTAGCCTACTCCTAAATCCCCTCATAAAATGCAGGGGAACAGCTGCAGGGAATTGAAGAATATCACAGCAGCCTTAAAGTTTAATACACCAATACAAATCAGCCCCTTTCAAGAAAAAAAAAGAAGAGTATGTTTAACACCTTCCCCTCTGGAAGTGCCAGTTGACTGGTGCCTTGCAAGTACACCATGGATATGTCCAGGGACACAAAAGGGTAAATTTTCATTAAAACACACAATCTGAGATATTTTAAAGACAATAATACCACCGTGCAAAGCCTCCCAAGATCCCCTTTCAATGCACACACAGATAGAACTATTCTTCTGCTCCAACATAATGCAAAATGTCACTGTTATTTGCATGGAAATGAGGAGCTAATGAAAGAACAGCATTAATATTCTATAGTGATTTATTTATTACCACTTTATGTGGCTGACATGTATTATATGTCCATATTTGCCCATCTGAATGTTGCATTGCAATTTATTCAAACATAGTCTGACCTTTACATCTATTTTAATGTATTATTAATTATATCTTTAGCCTCTCATACTTTACCTATGTTGCATGTTTGCAATAAATTCATTGACATTGTCTTTAGGGTAATATGACTACACATTTATGTTTTAAAAAAAACAACTTATTTAACCATATGTTACCTATCATATTTCATGAACAAATATTAAAATGCCCAGTGCTAATATTTTTACCCATTTGTGCCTGAATGTAAGTTTATTGTACAAAGAACAGTAATTAAAGTGAGATCATTAGTAAATATTAATCAATAAAGGAGTGGTACATTGGGTTTCCAGGTATGGTTCTTGGGGGCTACTTAAACTAGGCTCTTGTTGAAACCACCCTCATTAGAATGCCTTGTATTTGGCCAATTTCCTTTACGATATTTTAAACCTGAGCAATAGTTTAAAAAAAAATTGAAAAACTAAATATTTTGTTTGTACTGGCCATAGCATGATATACTGATTTTTTTTTAGTAAATAACACTTAATCCTACTGCCAAGAAAAGGCAATAGTTGTATTCCCCCACAAAATGGAGCCACCTTATCTTTTTCTGCGTAAGTCCCTGAGACTTAAAAGGAATGGGATTTTGGATTCTTCTAAATTATATTTATAATGATACTTTGTATGCATCTGGATACATTTGGCGGCGCATAGGGAACCTTTTGAAGGTAAGTGTTTATGAAGTATTTTTAAACTGATTGGATGCTTCATCTGTCCCTTCTATGAGTTTAATATGCTCTCTTTTTGGTAAATGTTTTACATAGTGCAGTAATAATAAGTCACTTGGATGAGTTTGCAAGCCTCTCTGTGTATTGTAGCAGCACATAAAAAATAGGGCAGTATCAGAAATGAAGAGTCAGGCAGAGAGACAACTGCAGTATATTTAAGTTGGGAGATAACAGTTATATTAATAAGATGGAAATGTGATTCACTAAGTATTGGGCAGATACATACATTCATTGCCAAAAAAACAAGCCCCCAATCTAAATCTTTGAACAAGTGTATCCACAAAGCCATAACCAGCAAAATATAACATACAAATCAATGTGAAAATGCATTAAAATGTGCAAAGTCCCCAATGCACTTTAAGAATTCTAGGATGCAGATAAGGACACAAGATATATCACTTTTTATTTCATGCCAACTGTTATGTGGGCTCCCTTGAGTCTGAGAGTTCCACCTACATACAGCTATTTGATCTTCCTATATAGCACCGGTAAGATCTATCAAGGTTGAACAGCTGCATGTAGGTGAAAATCTTAGGCTCACGTAATTCTAACTCGATATTATGGTCAAATCTACACTATATGACCACCTGACCATCAAACATATAACCGTGTTGGATATCCCATTCCAAAGCCATGGGTATCAATATGGACTTGCCACCCCCTCCTCTTGCAACTATAACAGCCTCCACTCTTCTAGAAAGGCTTTCCAAAAGATTCTGGGATGTATCTGTTAGATTTTGTGCCCATTCCGCCAAGAGATCATTCGTGAGGTCAGTCACCGGTTTTGGACTAGAAGACCTGCCTCACAATCAGTGTTCCAATAAATCCCAAAGGTGTTAATTGAGCAGGGTCAGGCAAAGAGTGTCATTGTCATGGTTTCACTTGATACTTCTGTAGTGTTGTGAGCTATCTGCCTTTTTCACTGGGTGCTGTGGGCGGTTCTTTGAAGCTCCACCTTGCTCTGACCTATATAAGCCTACAGCTTGCATGAGTCCTTTGACCATGTGTTTTGTTTCCTGCTATCAAGTGTAGTATTTTGTTTCTGAGTAAGACCTGGGCCTGTCTGACTACCCTCCTGGGCCTGTCTGACTACCCTCCTGGCCCTGTCCGACTACCCTCCTGGCCCTGTCCGACTACCCTCCTGGGCCTGTCCGACTACCCTCCTGGCCCTGTCTGACTACCCTCCTGGCCCTGTCTGACTACCCTCCTGGCCCTGTCCGACTACCCTCCTGGCTCGGTCTGACTACCCTCCTGATTCCTGGTAACGGACTCCTGACTCCAGCTCATCTGACTACCCGGTTTGGTTCCTGCCCCAGTTTGTCTTCTGATATATGCTCCCGGATTACAATTAGGCTTTGTTTGCTTGCTTTTTACAATAAAGGGTGTTTTGTGTCTGTCTGGTTCCTGGTCCCTTATGCTTCTGGACGGCCCAGAATTCTAGACCAGGGATCATGTAACACAAGGTTATATGACCCTGTGGCAAAAGTGAGGCTGCACTCTTTGGCGCCTTTGCCACTTTTCTGCTTATCATAAGCACACTCACTCAATCTGTGGCATATAAAATTATTTCTAGTTTGTAAACCTCTTTGAGCAGGGCCCTCCTTATGCTTCATGCTTTAACCATTATTTGTTGCCTCTGAAATAATGGTTAACAAACACTGCAGACTACTTCCGTTCAATTGCCTGCATAAAAATTAAGGTAAAGAATCCAAACACAAAAGTATCTTATAAAAAAGGTTGTTTTTTGCCAGATTTTCCTGCAGTCTTCCAATTAACTCTTTAACTCTTTAACATCAGGTGCAGCCACAAAAAATACTGTGAAAAATGTAATGTTTCTTCGCGTCAACCATTTCACATGTATGATATGTTTTTATTATTTCTAAAGTAAAGCTTAAAACATGCTAGTGTTTCTTTTATATCGGCAACAAAATGTCATTTGATTTATTGATTAAGGAAATTGTAAATCAATTTAGGATTGACACCAAAAGTCTGTTAATGGAAGATATGAAATTGTATAAATATAATAAAGATTTACTGTGTAAACAATTAATGGTTGTAATGCATTCATGGCGATAGCCAGAAAAAACCAGACCAGAGAGGCATAAAAGGTTGTCTGTTCAGGTTGGGAATGCGAAAGCAATAATACATCTTCAGGGCTCAGAGGTAACATGGATTACATCTTATCTTTGTCTGACTAGTTAATTAGGGATCAACATTCCTCTGTCCACAAAACCCAAGGAAATATGAAATGGGAGGACGTGAGCGTATCTCCTCTCTGACAACTGGACTAAACAAGATCAAAGTCAAAAGCTTTGGTAAATGAAGGATGTTAATACTAGCAAAAAAAAAAGCTTTTTCTAAATCATTTAGACCTTGTAAATGCAATATATTCTGTGTATTTTCCAGGCAAAACAGAAAAATGCAGCCTTTTTTAAAAGCACTACTGTTTTGTTAAACAAGCTGTGGCCTTGAGTTATCTTTTAACAAGAAATAAACCAGGCATTACAAGCGGGGCCACAGTTTGCTCTGATTCTGATATTGTTAAAGTGCAACTATATATATATATATTAAGCAATGGTCTTATCAATTATGTGGAGGAATAATGTTACCAGACCTCACCATTAAAGCAGCACTATCATTAAAATGAAACCATGTGTAGTAGTGATGCAGATTCACCCTCTTAGCCTTTTTTATACATGTTATACAATAGTGCCGTACGTTGTGGTTTTTTATAATGTCGGTTATATCTGCAACGTAGATGTAACTGGAACATAGGAAAGTGATAAACGTTTGTTAGAGTTGTTCACGTTTTTTCAAGGCTCTCTGTTTTTCTAGGGAATTTGTATACCATGTTTCTGAAAACACGAGAGAGAGACTTTCTGATTACAAGAAAGTTAGAAAAGTGTTAACTAGATTGTTTTAAACGAATGAATACAATCGATTTATACATACTGCAGCAAATAATTAGAATTTTGTGTAAACTGACATCTATGTAGATCTATGTAATCTTTAAGTATCTGTTTACAGATAAGTAGTGCTATACAATCAATAATAGTATCATTTCAACTGTGAGCCCTGTCAATTTATTGCTTCCAAATCAGAGGCAAATATATACCTTGGGCCATGATCTAGACTTGACCCAGCTGCCCCGCCACAGCTGCCATGCTCACTCAGAAATGCAAGGCTATGACATCACATCCCAGCGCTCTGCGACTTTAAAGCAGTCTGTGGTTGTACCGGCTTTTTAAATGGGCTTGGTGGGGAGATCAGAGATCTTCCTTGTAAGTTCTCCATTGAGTAGCGGCACACCCAAGAGGGTAATAGTCGGCATAAGCCAGAATACGTTTCGGATCCTAAGTTCTACAAGCAGATTGTACAGTGTGATGGGTGTTGGAAATTGCCTAAAGCAGCTATAACTGGCTGAATGACCCCCAAGAATAAAGGATGCTAGAACCAAATGGAAGCTCTACCCTGATGCAGACCTTTATATCATCTGCAAAAATACATACCTTACCAATAAGACCTTTTGTAATATCACTAATACAAATATTAGAAGGTACTGATCCCTGGGGTACCCCACTAGTAAGTTGGTAGTCAAAGTTTACAGCACCAGACGTGTGAATTGAGTATTACAAATACTCACCTAGGAGTGAACCCAACTTACATTAAATGCAGCACATTCAAGTTCATGGAAAACAAACAACTAAGGGATTTCACCCAACTACAAGTGCCAGTAGGATCACTCTTGGTAAATTTGGGCTATGAGGGCTTGATCCTAATGCTTAATTTGGCTTGATTCTTCAGGAGGGAAGCAGTGTGGGTCAGAGCTCATCTGAAATGCAGAAGGTACCAAATTTTAAAAAGGACTATCGCTTGTGCACTGGATTGTCAAGCCCGGTCATCATTTTGCTCCTTTAGGATGAATTTTACCTTCCAGTGTGTGAAAACATTCTTCCAGCTCTGAAATTTGCCACATCTGAAAAGTACTACTTTTAGCCGAGTGGAATTGATCATGAGTGTTCTACCACCCAACAGATAGGCCTGCACTTTAGCCCTGGAAGTTCCGTATGTTTTTCAATTTTGAAGCTCCAAAGGGTATTGTAGACTTCTTTGAACCATCGTAATTTATTATTGGTGGAAGGCATCTCATTACAAATTAAGAAATTTCCTAACAAACTGTATGCTTCAGCATCTCATATTGTGCACACTGCAACTATTTCAACATGTATAGACTTACCCTGTTACACAAAAATGAGAATTCTAAGCATTTCAAAAGAGTGTTGTTGTGTTATTGGTCATAAGAAACATTTTCGCTAACTAAATAGCTTATTTTTCATTTATTGCACAAAATATGATAAACCATAAATGTGTACACAGATCACATTATAGCACACAAACATGAATATTCATGTCTATAGAAAGTCTGTGAATTACTTCAGGTTTATGTCTCCAGTACCCTTCTATAAAAAAGTGACTACTTTCTTTCTTTCTTTCTCCAAAATGCTAGACTTCCTGCATCTGAAAAGGGCAGAATGGCTCAGGGTCTTTATATACTCAATTAAACTTTTTTAAGCGACCCATTTTGCAGCAGGGATTGAAATTCTTGTATGTGGAGCTACGTTTCTGATTTAAAGGCCACGTTTCTGCCACCCACCCCTCTCAACAAAACACAATGTGCCTTTGTCTAATAACCTTTAACACCAGAATGTCTCTGTGTGGTATTTCCTGCCACAACAAAGGTTCAATCATATTATATGTGGTCTGCAAAAGGAAATTACTTATAACTGAAACGTTATTGGTTATCATCCGATGTCTTGTGTTATTTTAAGTGCTGAGATCTGTTCTGTTATCTATTTATCACTTTGCTACTCTGGGTGAAAAATACTTGTTATCAGCATCTGGACAAAGAATTATGAGTCAATTTTTAATGCATTTCCAGTGCTAAGATTGGTGAAACCATTATTTGTATTTCCAACTTTGCTAGAAAGTTGCAATAACCTCAAGATGCATTTCTCCTATACATAAAACACCTTACAGCTTTACCATGGTAACAATCCTTTGAATGATGGATATATATATATATATATAATATATATATATATTATATTTATTTATTATTTAGTTTATTTATTTTGGTATATATTATGCAATAGCATATATAAAATAGCATATATATATATAATATATATATTATATATATATATATATATATTATATTATATTGAATATAATAAAAAGTGTAACCTAATAAAACTAACCCTGTGACATACAAATTTACAATAGGTGCCTGCTGCTGATTATGAGTGAATAATAATTTAAAGCTTACGTGTCGCGTAATGTAAAAGTTTCAGTACAGTTAGCATATCTTGTATTACGATTACAGTAGGGGAGAATACAAAATAACCAATAACACTTAATTTAAGAAAATCTACAATAACATGAACACATGTTAAGACATATTGGTAGAGACTGAGACAAGGGTCCTTGTTGCAAGCTTACAGTCCATTAGGAAGTTGAAGGGGATTAGAGAGAAGGTGAAGGATTGCTTGGGTGAGGATGACTCAATTTTAGCAAAGGTCATGTGCAAAAGTCAGTTTCCTGGAGATAAAAACTATTCAGCCCATCTAGTCTGCCCAGTTGGAGTAAGGTTCTGTGTGAAGAACTGATAACAGTTCAGGAAGAAGAGTGCAGTGTGAAGAGGATGGACAAGGGAATATTTGGAGATAAAATAAGAGATATGAGAGAGTCTAGGTAAAGGGCAGAAGTTTCATAATAGAGGGTTTTGGGAGCCAGTAGAGAAATGGCTGAATGAGACAGCAGATAAAGAGTCTGTTGGATAAGAACCTCATGCAGAGGTGTTCATAATGCCTTGGAGTGCTTAAAGTGTGGGCCAGTGGTAGGCCAGTTAGTCAAGTGTTGCAATAATCCACACAGATTATTTTAATTCCCTTAAAATTCAGGAGTCCATGTACACTTGTATTATTTGTATGATTTTACTTAATTGTAGAGAACTAACTGTTTTTAAACCAGAGAAACTTATTTATGTTTTACATCATTATTGAACTAAAAATGATATTAATGATGTTTTTCCTGCTGTTAGAGCTTTCCTTTAATTTGTTATGATTAAAGGCTTTTTAGATACAGTAGACATGGCATTCAAACAGGAAAAGGATTTTACTTTTTCGAAACATCCCATCCATTCATGGTGTAAATACACTATGATGTATGTTTGTATTAAAATTACTTTACATGGAACATAAAGTGCTTAAAACGAAGAACCACTGATCATTACTCATATTCAAAATATGCCTGATGTTGTTTTTGCTTCCCGATGCTTCAGAATTGAAAATAGGGCTTTGACTTGTGGTCTGTGTATCTATTAGAAGTGTGCCCTCACCCCACACATAGATATACCTTACATAATGCTTGTGCTTAGTTATGTATCTGTCCGCACCCCAGAACTAATATTTAAGTGCAGCAAAATGTGCTTATTTTAGCACTCACTTGACAGTCATAGTCAGTGATGGTCTATTCACGTCCTGGCACAGATTTTCTCTAGCGCGTAGTTCCTTTAGTCCTGGGCGTCCTGCAGTTAGAGAGTGCCGGGATATGACATCATATCCAGGCATCCAGCAGCAGGCTGTGCTCAGACCACGGAGGAAACATTAGTCAGAGGTGTGTGTTGCTAGTTGCTCATCCATCCACACATATTGGATACCTTCCTATGCAAGCTAAGTACTGCAAGATAGCAGCATTATTAGCTGGGCTGCCATTAATGGGTACGCCGAGTTTTGTTAAATAAAAAAAAGGATTAACATGTCTATTTTTAATGCATTACTACGTACACACTACTCTAGCTGTATGTTTGGGGACGTTGTCATGCTTTAGAATAGATTTGGGGCCAATCAGATGCCTCCCGGATGCTATTGGATGACGGATAAATATCTGCCTATACTTCTCAGCATTGAAGAGACCATTAATTCTAACCAAACCCTTACTCCAAATGCACCCAAACTTGCAAGGAACCTCCATGCTTCACTGTTGCCTGCAAACAGTCAGTTAAGTTTTGACTCATCAGTCCAGAGCACTTGCTGCCATTTTCTACACTCCGGCTCCTGTGTTAATAGCTTTGTCGCTTGGCCCTGCTCACACATCAGAGGTAAGGCTTTTGGAAAACCCATTCTGACCAGACTGGACATCTTCGGATTACGAAGGTAAACAAGCATGATGTGTCTGTCATTTGCTTCAATAAGTTTCATTGGCCAACTACAGCATCTATGATCTTCAATATTGCCCATTTTTTCTGCTTCCTCAAAACAGCTTAGACAGTATGATGCAAGGAGCTACCTTGTGCCTTGCTGCTGTGGTCAGTCATAGAAAATGACTTTTGACATTTAACTATCTTCAGCAACCTCACCCAGTGAGCTTGGGTGTTCCTCACACAGTTTTATTCCTCCCCATAGCTGTTTCGGTTTCAGTTAATGGTTGTGTTCTAACCTACAAATTAAATTGATGATCACTGGCATTCTAACCTACAAATTAAATTGATGATCACTGGCATCACACACTCAACTTTATGCCTGTAAAATCCCTGACATTGTACAAGTGTACCTAGAACAATACACGCTCGTTTGAAGGTTACGGGTGGGCACACCAAATATTCATTTTTTTAAATCTTTTTTCTGTTTAACCACAGAAGAATTCTTACTTTACAGCATTTTTTCTGCCTAAAACTTTTGCACAGTACTGTATATACACACTACTTGGGGTGACTTACAAATGCCCTCGTGTTTTAAATGAAAAAAAAAATGTCCATTAAAATGGCACAAAATGCATCAGAAATACAGTGCAGACGATGTTAATGTTGTAGCTAGAAACAGCTAATATTTAATGAAATATCTTCATAGGTATAAAGAGGTCCTTTATCAGTAACCCCTTTCACTGCTTTAGGCACAGAATCCTTTCCTCCAGTCTCAATGGATGACCTCTTGTTACTTGCACAGTCCTGTTAATGAACAGATAATCAGAGAGATTGGTTTGTGTTGCGCTGAACGTAATGGCAAAATAATACCTCTTTTTCTAGCTTAAACAAATTAAACAAACAACTTTTCTAACTTTTATAAAAATGTAAACTATGTAACTATGTAATGTTTTGCCGAATTGACCACC
>VKOC01000006.1:10183267-10193420 GCA_009364415.1 Spea multiplicata | reverse complement strand
TATTAAGTTTGTCTTCCCCAGGACATGTATGACTACCTGAAAAAAATATTATTTTTTTTTCTTAGAAAAAAAGCATGTAGGGTCTGAGAAGCAAACACTAATTTAGAATGTTTCTAGAGAGCTAGAATTTGCTTCTACTGTCAGAGTTTTTTTATTTTAATCTCAGAGTGAACAAATATGCTTTCATACCTACACTCATTTCTTGACATGTGAGACCCATGATTTTCTTAGAATGGGTGAACTGGGTAAGTTTTGAGGGTTTTTCAAAACAAAAATACTGAACCAAATGAGGCCCCTTGCCACCAGGGTATACATTTAGGATACTGATCCACTTCTTCCAAATTCAAATATTTAAAAGAGAAAAAACTATTTTTTTTTGCAGCGATGAAAAAAAAAAGCCTATAATCTTAATGCTTAACACACATTTATTTTATTTTTTTTACGCTATTCTAATTAATTTAAAAACCTAAGAAAGTAATCTACTTGGGAAACCATAGTTCTAGAATATAATTGGTATACCAATTACATATCAATCAAGCCTACTTTTCAAGAGGCCCTATTTTACCTTAAATGTTTATGTTAAATTTTGCAGTAGATAATAAGTAGCTAATATGACTGAAATAATGTGAATACATACGGGGCAGTCTTCACCCAGGTTGAGGATCCCAGGGCAACCCCCCAACATTGAATCCCAATCGTGTGTTTAGCTTGAGTTCACATTGTCCTTTATAACTGAACCGAATATGCAAGTTTAACCAATAAGAACTAACACTTCTGGGTGGAAAAGAAACAACGGTTTCAGGTGGAAAAGGCCAAAAAATATAGATTGTTATGAAGTGGAAATTGTGAGAGTGTATAACTATGGAATTCAATTGAATTAATGCCCTTTCTTAAGTGGGGTCCGTGTAAACATTTGTCTTCTGCGAGGGTCTGGATAAGTGAAACGTAGTCCCTTCTTTTGAAATAAATATTTATATTAACCCCTTCATTACTACCCCATGTACAAAGGATTGAAAAAATCCTTCCTTTCACCTTGTATACATGTCTTTAAAAATAAAGTTACGTTACAAAAACTCTATTGAAACTGATGCTTTCAACTGCTTTTCACTAGATTTTCATCTCTTTTCTCTTTTTTGTTGGCTTTGATGGTACAGGACACCCCTTGTGAGGACATTACCCCAGAATCCCACGTTTCTAATAATTTAGATTGTTTGGTCCGGTGAACACTCCACCACTAATTTTAGTGTTGTATTATTTATTTGTATTATGTGTTTGCAATATTATGTGTGGTATGTCTGGCTTCATTAACCCCTTCAAGACCGGGACGTACCTGGTACTTCCTGGTCATAGGTCACCGCCACCAGGTACGTCATTGATGATGCGCGATCCAGCGTCGCTATGAACGTTGGGATCGCGAGGGGTGGCTGCTACTGACCGCTGGGTGTCCCCAGCCATCCGTAGCAGCCACTCCCCCTCAATTCCGTGCACGTGATCGCTTTGCAGTGGCTTCATGTGGGGGTGAGGCTAGCCACACATATGGGCAAGTCTAGCCCTAGAGCAACTTTAGTGAGAGGAAACTGGACATTAGTAGGGAGAATATGGATTGGGATTTGGAATGGCCACACACTGGTCCCCTGCTTGGAGAAAAGGTTACAACAATATTTCATTAAAACCACTTTAATAAGTGTAGTAAAATACATAAATATCAAAATGCACAAATGCTTTAAAATCATACTCTTGAAACTTAAGTCCAATATCGGGACCATTAAGCGGATAACCTGATGCGTTTCGTCCAAGGGCTTCTTCAGTGGTTGTTATAAATCTAAGTAATTGAGTTATACATAGATAACGTCTTTAGCTTGGAAATAAGCTGAGGCTGGTGGATTGATGTCACGTACTGTCTACACACCAAGTTGTATTGATGAAGCTTCAATAGAAGGAGTCACCGCTAGATGAGACGATATCGTATTTGTCCTTCAGTAAGATTGCAAGACCCTTTATCAATGTGTATGCGTGGCTGTATAGTCTATAGTTGCAGGTAACCAAATAAGCGTGAGAGTAGTACACCGGCAGTAATGTAAAGCTCTCTGCTACTTTATTGTGCTTTTGGCCGCTTTTGCTTGTATGAGCAATTGGGAATGTGATTGTTGTTAGTGACTAACTGCAGTTCTTTATTCGTTTCTACACTGGGTTTTTTCTTTTCCTATGGTGAAATTTTAGAACGAAGAAACGGACTTGGAGACTCTGGGGAGGCATTGCTTCACCCAAAGACTCTGGTTCAAACCAAGAGAGTTCTCTGCTATGCACAAAGTTGATCTTTACATGACCAGAAATAATCCCCATAAAATCTTGGAACCTTTTCTTGCAATTTTACATATATTTGTTGCAGTATTTTTCCATCAGTCCACATATAGCATCTTTTGCCTTTTTGTCATAATTAAAAAATGCTGGTGTCATGTCTCCCTTTTCTTCACTGCGCTCAGTATATTTTAATCTCATGTTTTCACCAGTTTGAGTTTGTGTTCACCAGTTTGAGTTCTTCTCTGTTGCCTGAAACCATGAATAAATTAAAATCTGTTTTTAAATTGATAACGTTGATTTACCCAAATGTCTTATGCCTTGAAATGACCTGTGAGAGGAACTGTCACCTTTAACGTTTTCAGTATAACTGAGTTCATTTACTTAAACTATCTATAGCTTATGCTTTTTGTTTGTCTATAAGTATGACTGTGTGAGTTTATATTTTGTGTTATATTTTACATATATTCTCAAAGAAGATCCCCAGAGCTTGAGTGTGATTTTGTTCTTCCTTGAGTGGGGAAAAATCCTTACAGGGTACTAGAGAAATGGTGAGCTGACAGATCTGTGGATTTAATCAATGTTAAAAGGACGAGCCATTAACATTCTTCATGTGTGCTCATTTCACCATCCGATTAGAAAAAAAAAGTGTGTTTTGTTCCCCAGAGGCTGCACTTAAGGTTACTGCAATCTTTTGATGTTTGATTTTGAACTAGCCCAGAAATGTTATTCTAGTAACTAAATCTAAATCCATGTTTGTTGTATATATCATAATTGTCTCAGAATCCTGTGTGACGGTGCCATAGATCTGTCTGTTATGGACACCAAGTTTTTGTTTTTCATTTGTAATTTTAAAGGGTGTCCTGTTTCAGATATGCTCATATTTAGGGCTTTATCGTTTTTACTTTAATTAATAGAAAACATTACATTTTTTCTGATAAAACCTAAGGCATGGTAGGTGTATGAATAATATCTACTCATATTGATTTTTTTTGGGGGGGGGCATTGTGCATGAATCACTATAGGATTGTTAAATGCTGATAAAAAACCCAATCCAACTATACGCACAATGATCCAAATGAAATCTATGCCTCTGTTACTAGGAAAGGAGCCCATTGAGTGCCATAATCTTACTGTCTATTGTAGAGGAAACAAATGTGTGATGTCTGACAGAGGGGATATAAGATTATTCGAGGTGAAGCACAATACATCTGGACTATGCTTCACCTTGGTTTCACCTTAAAATCTGACACATTTTAGGCTCTGGGTGACACTCGCTTATTCTTTAGACCAAAAGCCAATAAAGTTAACATAAAGCACGGGCCCATTTTGATCTGTGGAAAAATCTGAAACTTGACATGCAAGCAAATGAATTTCATATGGTTTGGACCATGTATTTTAGCCTGTAAGCTACTGGCAAACATGCACATAAATAAACACATCAGGAGTGTCAGGTTATTTTCTTTTAAAAGGCATTTATTACCCTAATACCTTATAACATTAAAGTTAAAATAAAACGCATTGAGTATCTGTTTGGTAATTTGTGAGTATTATCAGTATATATATTATTAGTATATATATATATATAAATATATATATTTATCACATATTTATCTCTGTGTCACTGTCTCTCTCTCTCTCTCTCTCTCTCTCTCTCTCTTTAACATGCATGTTTTTAAATTGAACATATTAGTTATATGGCTATTACACCATAGAAAACACAATTTTTGCATTTTTATAATATAAGAGATCAAACTAATTTCCAGGTAATGGGCATAGTGGGCACTCATCACATCCCCTTGGCCCAGGTTGACAGCATGCAGGGATATATCATAACAACATTAAATGTAAGACAAATGTTTAATTAAATGTATATGTCTGAAAACATGGATGTTTTCCCATGGATGTCTATTAAGAATGTTAACATTTCTGCTGTTATTAAGCTCTGTTGATTTATATCTTTTTTTTAGTGACAGGGACACTTTAAGTATTTCCAGATTGTTCAGGGATTGGATCTAAATTGGAGATGGATAATCAAATCTAGATTGAGTCTCTAATCATACACCTCTCTTAAATATATGATTTTTTCTACTACTCTAACAAAATTATATGTGCATGTTATACGTACATGGATATCTCGCTTATACTCTAAAAGGACTCTTTCTAGTCTGTAAGTACATTTACAATATATCATTGACCCAGGACAAGGCTAGAGACACATTAATGGAAATGCACAATAACATCCTTGATTGTAATCTTAATAGTAAGCGAGGGGACTGTATAGATTCTGTCTGGCAGTACAGCATATATAAATGCATATCACCCAACTAATTGTATGTGTTTCCCTTAAAGGCAAATACTGTCCCATTGCGTAAATATGTAGGTTATAATCTCTTTTAGTGCTTACACTGGTTAGGAGCCCGAGGATGATTTTCGAAATACTGCTCCTTGTTCAATTTTATACACACAGTGTATACTATGCAGTTAATGCATAACATTTTCATAGCACAAATTCAGGTTCTTTTCCCTGTATCTCTATTTAACTAATCTGCAGTGTGTCAAATGTGAAATATCATGAACAAATGTATCTGGAGTGAATACAGATGTTTAAGTAAATGCTGGATAATCAATTATTGTTGTCCTATGTCCCCCAAGTAAATTGAATCCAGATAAAAATATGCAACTTTACACATTTTGCCTCATATGATCCTGTAAACAGAATTTTTATAAAACAAAAACTGCACAGCCTTTGTTTAGCAGAGGACCTTAGGCAAAATATTTATAGAATATAAAGAAAATGTATGTCTTCTAAAAGTACTTATCCAGTTTAACGTAAACATGGGAGCATGTCCTCCTTTACCAAATCATCCAGTTTGGGAGCATTTGCAGACTAAATGTTTATGTAAGATGGGGGGGGGGGCATTACCTTTACAATTAGCAACATGTATTCTTTTACAGGGGCATGACAGACAAGGTAAATAGCAATTCATACACACTTAAAAAGGAGACTTATAATGGTGGAGCCAAGCGTTGATTAACATAGAATTCCTAAACTGCAGGCAAGTAGGATTGCTCGTTCACTTTTGTTGGTGCCATCTGCATACTATCGAATATTACAAATCGGGGCAGCTGTGTTTGGAGTTATGGCAATCTTCCAGCGTCAGTGCAACAGGACCACATGGGACTACTATTGGAGATGTATTCCACAACAACACAGACCTCCATAGATTTGCAGTTCCCTGTGCGGGTCAGACAAGATCAGAGGATCCCACAACTGGAGATAAGGCCCAAACATCTAGACTAGGGGCATCCAACGTGCGGCCCTCCAGCTGCTGCAGGACTACATCTCCCATACTTCTCAGCCAGCCCCTTAGCTGAAAGTGCATTATGGAAGATGTAGTCCTGCAGCAGCTGGAGGGCCGCACGTTGGACGTCCCTGATCTAGACTGTACCAGTACAGAGACTGTTGGGAGGTATGCATCTAAATGTACCTATGAGAGTCACACAGATGGTTAGCTTAGTATGTTGCAGAAGGTTATGACAGAAAAATGGCTCCTGCTTGTATGAACATCCTGACAAAATCCTTCTTGGAGTTATGTGGAAGATCCTGACTATATCTCCTTTGGCATTTGCAGCCATACTGACAGTGATTTGCCTTGCAATAAGAAACACTTAATGTATACATTGACTTATTATTAGTGACATCTGACCATTCTTTCAGATCCTTCAAGAACAGGTGAATATGCAGTTACAAAGTTCCTAAAATCTAGATTTTGCCAGCAAGACAAGGCCTCTTACAATTGCATTCCTCTGCCGTGTATAATCCAGTGCTGGAAACAATTACCTGATTATTGAAGGAGAACTCTTGCTGAGAAGCATTTGACATCCATGGGCCTTATATTCCCCTTGGTGAAAATCTTGCAAGTTTGAGGTCTACTTGTTACTTTCATCCTACTGAGAGTAAAACCTCCTACAGGTTCTGTTGTGTTGTAAATGCCAGGAACAATTTGTAGCCTTGGCTTGTTAGGGCTCTTGTGAACTTTGCTATACAAGGAAGAAGTCTTTCTCCATTTTACTTTTAATGATCGTGGTAATGGAAGGCATGAATGATGAACACAGGCTGAACTTTGAAAAAACAATGTGAAGGGTAAAGCTGAACCAGTTACATAGACAATGTAATAGCCACCAGTTACATAGACAATGTATGACCCTACAAAACCAGTACCAGGCAATATACTGAAATGCTCATGTGGTAAAGTGCCTGGGCTACACACTCACCCTCCCGAAATGACAGCAAAGGGCGTCTCCTAGATTCTTATTAAAAATGGGAATCTGGAGATATAACTTTTTGATGTTTTGGACACGGCACTTTAACATTATTTTATGTAAACGTTCTGTGTTTAATCCTTGTTTATTTTAACAGTGTTTTGTATGTATTGTTCGTATGTCCTTTATAGTCATTTTTGAGTCTACAGCAGTGTGACCTTTTTTGCTCAGATTAAATATAAAATGAATCAGTTCTGTCATTATGCTCTAATTTTGAACTCATAGCTTTCAGATGTTAACATGTTACCATTGTTTTATCTTTCCTACTAACTTGGGCTATTATAGAGTTTGGCCAGTTCAAGAGGTTACTGAAGCCCTCTTAAGTATTTTCAAAACCTTAAATAGAACTTGGTGGTGGCAGCAAAAGTTTTGGGGTTGTGAGGTGAACAGGTTTGGGGTTAAAGTGTAGTTGCTTTGGGCCCTGTGGGGAAAACATTGAGTGATCCTGCTGTCTGTTTTTTCTATTAACCCTTTCACACCCACAGACCATTAAACTACATGGTGGGAGCCAGCAGGCAGGGATATGTCCTGCTGTTGGGGCGTCCGTGACAACACACATCAATAAATTACACAATAGATGTTGATCCTTGTATTTAATGTTAGGTATCCCATATAAATGACCTGAAATGTGAAAAGCCTGGTGTTCAAATCAAAAATACATTGCTCTGCGATCTTGTGGCATAGAAACATATGATACAGATTCATATATCTGATTGCATTTAATGATACAGATTCATATATCTGATTGCATTTAATGATCATTTGGCCCTTCTAGTCTGTCCACTGCATTTATAAAATATTTCTGATATATGAGAATTTGAGTTATCCCTCATTATCCTTAATACCGATTTGTCATGATGAGTAGCTCCTCAAAAATCACAGGAGGTGTGTATTAAATTTGATCCTGTGATTAGATCAGCATAAATAATACTGAAATATTTGCAAATAATTGTTTAAGTCTTTGTGGTTTGTAATAGATGCACAATTCAGACCTGTACATAGTATTACATTTAAAGAGACATGATTTGTTATATGAAACATGTTACTGTATACGAGGTATAAATATTTTTACCCACAATGTGCAAATGCAAAATGCAGACTCTCGCAAATTTTCAATCACTAGCAGAAATTCAAATCGTGAAATTTTACACAATAAAAAAATAATAATAAAGGGAGATATTATAGTTTATAAAACATGCTAGATAATTTTTTGGACAAAATATTTTAAAACTATACATATTTATACAGTATACGTGACATTAATCTAATATTATACAAAGTTTAGAAGAATTTAAGAGTGCCTTACTGGGTGCCCTAAAAGCTTAATCCAGCTCTGCTAAGAAACATTCTTGCTACATGATATCTACACAGCAGTGCTAAAAAATACAATGAACAATGTATAGAAATGCTATTCCACACTTTTTATGAACCACCGTAGTTCTCTTTACATTTTTATGCTGTTGTATCCTGTCTCCTAGTAATAAATACTAAATACATAAAAAATCTAGGTAAAATGTCATATGTGTATTCTTTATTGTCATACAGTACATTGTGTATATATATATATTTATATTATATGTTGTATATTTTTCATTTATTTGCTTCGTAATAACTAATACTATAAAATATATAGTATTTTATTATAGAATAAATACTGATTTCAATGTGGTCCAGTTTTACAACATCTTCACAATGTCCCTAAATCCCCTCTGGCTATTAAAGCATTACCAATATAGCCTAATGAAAAATGATTGGATTTTTTATTATTACTTTTTAGTGATAAGAGTGGGAAAGCAAGGTAATGTTTGCCTACTACCCCAAATTCACTAGAAATTGCTTACCAGTTGCAGTTATTTTTGTATTCGTTTACCAAGGAAATGGAAAGAAAACAGGTGCATTGGTTTACAAATGAAAAT
Organism: Spea multiplicata; assembly: GCA_009364415.1. Classification (NCBI taxonomy): domain Eukaryota; kingdom Metazoa; phylum Chordata; class Amphibia; order Anura; family Pelobatidae; genus Spea; species Spea multiplicata. The sequence continues at coordinate 10,184,880 of VKOC01000006.1, read as the reverse complement.
GTTTTCAACTTTACTTTCAGATCACTCAGTGATTCTTGTTAAGCATCTTGTCTTAACTGCCTGTAAAATATAACAGTCATAACATGCTTATTGGGGTTTTTATTATTAAAACACAGTAACTGGTGCAACCGCTGTAATTGGTTTGTGATAGGTTTTCTCGTTAAAATAACTGTGGATTTTTACAAGAGTTTCAGGCTATAAATTTGAGATCATCAAACACTGGAATGCCAAGTTTTAGTTTGTGTCATCCATGCTGCTTCTTCACTCATGTACGTCCAAGCTGAAGCTCGCAAATTTACTAGGATGGCCACAGCTGCACATACTAAACAGACTGAATTACCGCCAGTATTTAAACCTGAGTCTTGACTCAAAATGTAAAATATATTGCATAACCTGTTTGACGGGGATACCTTTTATTGGGACAACATAGAACATATAGAGTCACAAAAGCTTTCAGAACCTAAGAGGTCTCTTGAAAGCTTTTGATGCGTATTCCCTGAGTATTTTTTCTTAGGGACCCGTAAAAACCTAGACCTCCACCATTTCTGTACCAATAGTATCTTGTATGTCTTAAACTGTAATTTTTAAGCAAAGCATCAAGCACACCAGCTTTGCCTATAGGAATAAAACATATATGATAGAAAAAATAAAGCATGTATTTATCCGTTTTTAGATGTCCTTATTACATAATTGCTCATATTGGCACATCTTCTGTATTTGGTCATAAAGATTTTACATGTGTTTTTGTCATGTAGTTAATGGTAAAAGATTTTGGCATATTAGTATTGGCCTGACTGTTGCGTTCCTCTAGGTTGAAGAGAGGATAGTTTTACACAAGGCTATACAGAAGTCTAAATGATAGACTGGGTCGGATCAGTTATTAGATATTTACGACATGTGCGCAGGTACTTTTTCCTTAGAGGATGCATCTACAGCACATAACACAAAGATCGTGCTTATGTTAGATTCATTCATGCTGTAACGAATATTCCCTTAGGTGGATGTATGTGTCTCAGGAGAAATCACGTTCTAGTGGAGTGAAACCGGAGTATGTTGATTCAGCATGAAGTCATTGCCAGTTGTCTTCTTGTCCTCAACAACAATAAAAAAGGAAAAATGTAAAATGTCCTTTTGACTTTTTTGCTGGACTTTTTTTGTTTTTTTGCCATGGATCATGCAGTTATATTAATTTCACAGTTTGAAAAGTGGTGTGTGTGAACATTTCGAAGGATTCTTATTTATTAACATAATTGTTCATGAAATAATATTGCACATGAAAAAATAAACATTAAATAAAATGCAGTTGAAATTACCCTCATCATGACTTGGGCAGGCATCCTGTTGATCGTGGCCCAGTGGCTTCAGGAATTCTATGTGATTATTGGGCCTTAAGAACAATGCTTTACTCTTTGGCTACTGTATGGCTCTACCCACTCCCTGATGAATTTTGCCCACTACCCACATTGTTTGATGTAATAGAGGCTAGGCATAACCATTTGTGGCTATTCATGCCCACAACTCCACCCTCTTCCAGCTCTAGATGGAATGGAAAGAACGATGGGTAAAACCATTCCAGGGTATGTCCATGACACACCTTAAACAGCCACTAGAGT
>VKOC01000006.1:10164568-10183167 GCA_009364415.1 Spea multiplicata | reverse complement strand
TGCGGAAGGATTTCATTAAGAATGGCAGGTTACTGTTTGTTGGCTTCAACCACTACAGAAAAAAATTGAAAAGCAAATGTGTGCTTCCCTCCAAGGAAAAGAAACATAAAAACAACTGATGGGCATTTTTACTATATTTTAGTGCAATGAAACTGACTTTCTACCCCTTTATCAACAGATCTATAGTTGAAAGCCATGACTGTAAAATCCTTTTGGAGATGCATGTTCTCCGATTAATATAAACGAGTGTTTACAAAAATGTCAGTAACGTTAAACGCACCTTAGCTAAACTTACTTCATCAACAACTAATTTACAAGCTTTTATGCTTTGCAGAGCTTTTTCGGTACTGATCACCATCTGTGACACTGTGCTCTTTGACCTCACATATGTGACGAGAGATCTGATTGCAACTGCATTTGGCATTGAGATTGCAATCTTAGTGTGATTTTTTAATTGCAACCTCAGCCCACACTAAACATGTATGTTATTTACAAAACTGCTGCAGATGACTATAAGAAAGACAAAGTGGGCAAGTACAGTTCATGGTTACTTTTTTACTCTTACCAAAATGATTAAGCAAGCCTTACTTTAAAAGTATGGTTTTCACAATACTTATGTTAAGAGATCCAATAAAAAAGCCAACTTAATTGCCTGCCATAGCTCTCTTACGGCAGCTTACATTCTCTCGGAACTAGTGGGCAGAGATGGTCACTGGTGGTCCAGGTGCCGACACTCACTGCCTAAAAGGGACAGCTCTGCTTTACAAGGAAGGCAAAACAAAGTTTATATACTGTTTTCTTAAGAGTAAAGAAACAAAACTTTACTGTCTCTTTAACCCCTGTCCCATATGTTTTGACGTCAAGTTTGAAGAACCAAAATATGAAATCTCATAACGCTTCTGGTCGTAGTGAGAAGACCTGTCTAATGAAATCAAACACTTCACAAATTCCCAGAGGAAGCAGGTACTTTTTTGTTATACGACTCATATAATTTTTTTCTCTTGACAACACATATTACGGACTTATGAAACAACACACCGATTAAGAAAGATACAAGTGCAACGCCAATGGTCACTTATGCAGGTTCATATTGTGTTGACTCCATGTTGTGTTTGCCTCAGGAGTAGGGAGTTCAAAAAACAAACACAAAGCTTAATGCTATAAAACAATGTTTAATTACAGTTTTGGTTGTATAGTCAAGACTGAGGTTAACAGAAACCAAAAAAAAGTTCCCTTCCGGGATCAGATGACACATACTTTGCATCAGAATCACATTTTGTGCGTAACACTCACGGTTATCTGTTCTGCCTGACAAAGTTAAATTACAGACTTCCTTACTGACCATGTTGCATTGAAAAGTAAAATATAGGTAAATATAGGTAAAAATACTCATGCTTTCAAAAGCTCTCATAACCAGGCCCCATATTACTATGTAGCTTGCTTAAAAATCAAGGCAACCTTTCACACTCTCAATCTAGCCAACAAAGTGACGATTAAAAAACAAAGCAGATAATCACGCAGCTGCCTCACTTCCTGTGTATATGTAAACATTTGTCCTATTTATGCAAACTCTTCTGTTACATCATGTCACTGCAGTGGAATGGGTGCTATGTCTGCCAATTATTACATTTCTTCTTTCCTTTGTAGTCTAGTCCCTGAGTAACCATTAACTTGTGTGGGTCAAATATACTCCTTGAAACAGAGGCCCCTGGCCTCAGATATCAAAGAAGGTTTTCCGGATCACCTCAGAGGATCAGTTGTGACCACTTCATGAGCAATGGTGGATCTGTCAGAGAGACTTATTCAGTTAGCTCTACCATGTAAAGATAAACAGAAAACCTACTTATGTGTGATACCTGAGAAACCTAGCTGCAAAACACTAAAGAACTAAAAAATATAATACAAACATCTAATTAAAGAGATATCATCACTATATAAAACGTGATATTCCTGAATATGAAATGATAATGTGTTTTATTTTACTGATAGGGTGGTAGATAAGTAAGACATCTTCCCAGCAGAGCTTAATACAGTAAGATAATATAAGCATGTATGGGTTAAGCATATGGCTTTGAGTCTTTGCAGCAGGAAACATGGACTGATTAGATTGGCCGAATGGCTCTCATCTGACGTCAAATTCGACATTTCTATCACATGTTTATAACTAAAGCATCTCTATTGCTATTTAAAACTACACATAGTGAGGTACACAGGCTGCTATACTTTACTATGAATGTAAATATGAAATAAAGAGAATACAGAGGGAGGGGAAATGCAGAGACATTTTGCCAAAGCATGATTATAGAGGTCAATCTAGATAGACGAAAATTCCAGACAGGAGTCAAAGGGCAGCCAGCACATGCTAGCCATTCCTAGTTTCCTTTACAACCTTTAAAAAGATTGTACGCTTCAAGAGCAAGGTCTTTTCCACCTATTGTTTCAGTACAGGTTACAGTCTGACATTTTATTTACCATATTGTCATATATAGCTCCACAATGAAGAAGTATGACAAACTATAAATCCATGTAAAATAATTCTTATAAGAACCAAATACGTTGTTGTATAAATGATTTTTTTAAAGAAAAAAAATAAGCATTTTTAAATGTGTTTTAAAGAAAAGAGTATTTTTGCATATTAAATTGTTTTTCATTTCAACTCCATATTTCATTAATCCGATCTTCTGCCAGTGCCACAAATCTTCATATACATATATTAGTCTTTGTGTATAGATAGTACTAACATGAAATAAAGTAGAGATTTTAATGCATTTTTAAAGAATAATATTTTCAGAACATGGCCTTTCAATTTATTGCGGCACTGACAGTACCAGAGAGAAGGTTCTCTATCCATTAGTACATGTCATGCTGGAGAAAACAAGGAAGCCAGTGTAAGGAGTGTTTGGGTTTTCAATGGAGACTAGAACTTATTATTTTACTCTGTTTCTATACATATGAACTCTAATCAGACAAGGATAGTATTTTACATTACACTCAAAATAGATATTTAACAAATTATTAAGCCTGTGCAAATGAATACAGTTTTACTGGCTAATAGCCATTGCTTGTGTTTTAGTGGCTAATAGCCACTGTTGCCATTATATGTGTACATCACAATAAGGCACTTCATTTTGTGTATGTGTAGTGTCATTATGGATATAATATTTCAGCAACCTGTAAAATACCCTTATTCATCTACATTGTCCCTGATGCTTATCTCTGTGTTTGGCTACTAAAAGGCATGTTATCCTGAACTAATAGGGTGCTGCCACAGGCCAACGAAAGCATTAGCGATAGGCATACTCACAGCTCATTCATCATTTTCTAACCTAAGTTTAAGATCTTAATGTGATACCCACATAGCGTTACTGCTGGTACTACTGAGTAATTCCTTGGACCAGTTATTGAAGTAAAGAATGGTAAGATCATTAATATGGAGAAATTTACTACAATTCCCGGAAACAGTGAATGTCCTCCATGTGCATACACATGTTACCATGTACAGCTACTTCCGGAAAACTATTCATTTTTACATTTTCTTTACTAAGCAACAAACAAGTATGATGACAGGTGCTGTGCCACACCATCAAACTGGTACAATTAAAGAAAACTTGGGGATTCATATAAAATGGAAAGTCAGTTTCACCAGAGCAACTAATCACATTGTTCTGTTGATTGTACCGTTCCTTGGTGGCTATTGTGATAGTGGCCACGTTTCCATTTTAGCTTTTGCATAACTCTCATGGCTCTCCAAGTTTCAATAAGGTGATTTGGTGACAATATCTTTACAGGGACTCAATCCACATCAGACAGAGATAATTGCACATCCATGTTTAGCATAGTCGTAGCCTCAATACTGGGGGAACACACCAAAAAATCTTGTCCCTGAGTAGTCAATATATAAACACAGATTTTCAACCATTAGCAACAATTCAGCCCACCTAGTTTGTTTATTTGTCCTGATGTAATATACTGATATTAATCAGTCCTTGTCCTTGTCTTTTCTGGATAGATTCTGGATAGATTTATGCCTATACCATTCATTTTTAAATTTGTCACTGTATAAGCCCCTACCACTTCAGCCAGGAGGCTGTTCCCTTTATTTACCACCTCCCCCCCTGTGAGTTTTAGAGTATGAGCTCTTGCTGTAACATTTATCCTCATTTGCAATAAACTTCCCTCCTGTACTTTGTTAAATGCATTTAAGTATTTAAATGTTTCTTTCACATCTTCACTCTTTCCTTTAAGCTACCATATATATCCAATCTGTATATATTCATATATTGAATATATGTAATTGAGAACAGACAGGATGTTCATAATTTCTATTGTATCACAGGTTGGACTTTGCATGTGTTAACTTATGGTTAGTTCAACCTGAAATGTAATTTCCATCCTCTTTGCCTGACTAGTTTGAATTTAGATTATTTGTAAAATGTCTCCCCTTTGATAAATGTTTAGATTAGATCAGAATATCTAGACTCCAGTGCTGCATTTGTAAACGATACATAAACATGTCAAGGCAGACAGATACCACCAGAGAGAAAACAGAGATGCTAAAAGTACAGTGGCAAAAACTGTTACTTCTGTCTATACAATGCCTGATAATGGTTACTACTGTAGCTGTCTGGGAATTTTGCCAGGTTTGATATTTTGCTACTTTATTTCAACATTGCTCTCAGCAACTCCTACCAGTAGCCGGTATGTCTTTATATTGTTACTACCAAAAATGTACAAAATAAACTCATCTGTCCAGTGTACTCACATTAATACAATCCTGTCAAAGTGGGCCTGTTAGTATATATATATATACCATATATATATATAATATTATATATTAATTAAACATACAAGTAAATACGTTAATTTATTATAGAAGGTATATTTTAACATAATCTCTGTCTGTTTCACGGTTTGCAATGACTACAGTATCATCCCTCCCGCTTCGCTCACTAGTGCATTTAGTGTATGGTCCAAAGAGATACTGTCGTTAAAAAGGCGATTTTGTTACTTACAAACCAGAGTCATATAATAAGTCCAACAAATCATGCCCTGATTAAATGCAGAATTATGCATTCCACATTACCCAGCATTCCGCGAAAAGTAGTGTACTAGAGGTCAGCCAAAGAACAGGAACTGTCTGTACGCTACCCTATACTTAAATAATTTCACAGCCATAGGTCAGTTGAGATTTGTTGCTAGGCATGATCCTTCAGAGAATGACTAGATCTATTTGCCTAACCCCACTGCGTTTTTTGAATATCAGCAGAAGAGGCATAGAACTTGCGAGCATAGTTCGGCCAGCTAACCATGATGAGTAGGGTAGGGGTTAAGCAAGTAGCTAGGGCGGAGAATGAAGGAGTAGAGAACTCAGCATTGATAAGAAAAAACAGAGCAAAACACTGCAGGGAAGGCCACCTACCTCATTACTCTTCCAGGGTGAGAAAGGTTATTTTAAGATAGGCTGCTTTGGGTAGACATGTCACCCTTCCATCTTGAAGGTGATGTCACTGGCCACGCCATAGCGGAGTTTATAAACAAAACACACAGAAAGAGATCTTCAACACACTCACGTTGCACTCCATGATGCCTATCATGGCTGGTTCTCTAATGTACAGCAGAACCGATACCACTTTCATCACTGCATGTGTTAACTATCAGCCATAGCATTGAATTTTAAAAGAATTCCTGTGTTCTTCAATAATAAATAGCAAACCAGCTTTAACAGAAAAAAGTTATTTTTACTTGTAAAAAAAAAGTGTATATTGGAAGGTCAAAAGATAAGACACGAATGCTGCAAAACGTAAATAAATTGTCTAATAGATAAGGATGCCCCAGGATAAAACCTGTAAGTGGTCTTTTAGTAATTCTACCGTGAACTTTGGACAACCACCACTTTTAGTAAGCAACTTGTTTTCTTAATAAGCAATAAAAATATGTTGTGTTAAATCTGAGCTTCCACCACATACAGCCTCATTGTAGTATTAAAATATGCTCCCTAAAAGACACATTATGGTAAGGTTATGAGTAAATAATGAGTAGTATATCTATCTATCTATCTATCTATATATATGGTTATAAGTAATAACAAGAAAATTCTGCTATGTAAAAGTTTAGCCATATATAAAATGTGTTTACAAGAAAAGAAAATCAATGTTTAAACAAAGACTGGTCTGGCCTTGTTTAGTGGCATTTGGTATACTAGTTTTATTGGCACGCAACATGGCATATATTTTTTAAGATAATTTTTATTGTAAGTAGAAGATCAGAAATACTTTGATAGACTTGATATAATTGTCCAACAAAATGTCACTCCAAGTGTCATTTTATTTAATTTATATTGTTTATATACATATGCACGCACACATTTTTTCTTCATACATATACACTAAAGCCTATCAAATGTTGCTGTTTCCGGTTTCCTTGGGTCTTCCTGATCCTGCTGATCCTCCTAATAAGAATAGTGAATAATCAGAGCACTGCCACCCTGTCAGATAAACAAAGAAGAAAAGAGTGGGTGAACTTCCTATTTAACACACAAGAGGGAGTAACTAGAGGAAGTGTATCATCTTCTTAAGTCTACATTGCCATGGAAACAGCCTAATCCTGTAGACAATTGGTGATTCATTTGGAGCTGTTCGAATATGCCTTGATTGCGATATAAAGGTTTTAAATCTAGGGTTGTCTGTTGCCTTCTCTTAAAATATATTGCGCCAATGTTACTGCCATTATATATTTATTATTGCCCCAGGTTTCCATATTTACAGACATGTCAGTAAAATAATATCTGACAGCATTCTAAATTTAAATCCATAATGCCAAATAGAAATGTCACTGCTGAAGCAACTTCAACATTGGTAAAATAGGCAATATTCTAACAAGGTGATCATGTTAAGTGAACATTGCTTCTCCAGTTTAAGTATTTCAGAAATATAAAAAAAAAACATATAAAGCATTTATACGGTTCATATTTACCACTATACATATATATATGTGTGCTATCTGTATTATATATATATTACACACCCATGAACGAGAAACACCATTGCTGTACATGGCAAATCATACAGAGGACCAGCTGCCAATTTTACACCCTATCCCAGCTCATGTGTATCTGGGGACAAAAGCCAAGTAATTGCATGCAATCCCTATATGACAAAAATCCAAGACGAAATAATCAGGCAGGAATAGAAAACCTGTGGTTCATCCCCAGACACGTTAACTTAATCCAGGACAACAGATAACCTAAGGTCCTGGTCAACATCTTAAAGGGGCCATTTCTAAATCGCTCAAATGTCATGCATCAGTGCTCTGAGGATAGACACTTTTACACTGATAATATAATATAGAAGAAGCTATTGATCATTTAAACAAACTAGGTTGAGAAAACTCACAGACAGACCTTCCCGACTCTCATCAGCATGAGGATGGATAGCTCAAGGGGGTGCTCTTGTATAAAAATGAGCACAGCAAAACAGTATTAATAAAAATATATATATACTGTTGTGTTGCTCTACCATTATACAATGTAATAAAGCCAAGACAAAAAATATAGGGATATGCTATTACTATATATACAGTATATACTTACTTATAATAAATGGAAACATAGACGAGATAACTCCATTTGAGGCCACGTCTATTTTGGCCCCAAAATGTATGTATGGAGCTGGATTACGGCACAAAACATATAATGTGATATGCACATCATTTTAGTAAAGAAAATCTCTCTAAAATCTGTTGCGAGGGATATTGACTCCTAACAGGCCAGGAGTGGCCCTCAGGCACAGCTGGCAGATGTCTAGAGGCCGGTGCTCCACAGTGCCTTTCAGCGACGTTTAGTGTGTGTTTGCGCGGTATAGAAGCCTAAGACCACACGCCTGTGATTTATCGGCCACTGGCCTTGAGGTGCCATTTTTTACCTCTCTAATACGGTACATTAAAGTCAAATACAGAATAAGATAACCTTAAAGGATTTTGCCAAGCAGCATATATTCGTCAAAAAATGTACAATATTAACGTAAAACGTAACTTTAACAATAAAGTGTTGGTGGTTAACTTTACCACATGAAGTAACTAAAAGGATATCTCGGATGTGCTCTTAATTTTCTCTCCCTGTTGTATTGTAGTTTATAATTGCCCCTTTGTGTTTTGTGCACAGCTCAGAGTTTGTCTGTGAAAATGGCTGAAAACGCACGGTGTATTTATGACCCCTGTTGTACCCCAAGCTGTTTCGCAGCTACAAGCCAGACAGTCGTTCCTTCCTGTTATTTCAAAATCTATAGTCTGCTTGCCATCTTGCATCTTCTTCTCTATCCCCGTGTGGCTGTATAAACAATAATATTATTTATTTTCAGTAATGACCTAAGGACCCAAAGACGCCATTGCATATAGAACAGGATCTATTAGATTAAATGGACTACCTATACGAGGATACCAATCATTAAATTTGTATATCTGGGTCGTGCCCCTTTCAGAAAAAGAAATCCACAATGCAAATAAAACCTTCCATATAATATAACACAATATCATTGTAATGCATACAATCTTAATACACTTTAAAATTGTCCTTTTTGAGTAAAAAAAAAGGGCATTATGAATGAACATAAAACCTAGGCCAATGCAGTTTGCTCCTAAGCTTATTGTCAGTGGCAGTATTAGGGCATTTGGATACTATATTGACTTAAGTTTAAGTGTTTAAGATACATTATATAGTGGGAGATATTTTATTATTTTTATTTTTCATATATGTTCTTTACAATTCTACATACTAAGAATGCGAAAGTAGAATGCAGTGGTAAAATAATGACTATAACATATCAGATACAATATGAAACAGCCTTGAAATAAGGAAAATGTACCTAAAAATTGTATAAAGAGGACATACGATGCAATGTGTGTGTAGTACAGCGCTTTAAATTTTAACACAAAATTGCAATAAAGTAGAGCTATAAAGACATACGACGTGTACTTCATTGCTCTATACGCAGAGACCATGCTCATAACCATTTCGGGTCTCTCAAGACATTGGAATGTGTTTGATTACACAGTCCTGTTCAGTAAATATCGTTTTTGGTGTCTGAAATCCCTGTTACCATGCCAGCATTAAGATGGCATTAATACACAATAATTTTCAGGATTAACCTTTGTATAAGGCATAAATTCGACTGGAGTTAAGCACTTTTATTAGGTGCATGAAGCCATTTGTACTACACAAACGCTTTGTCAGCAGTTTAACAGAGGCAAAAAACTGCTCTATGGAACATAATGGAAATATGCCGCGATACATGGCATGTCAGTATGCTAAGATTAATATAGAACTACGGTAACATGTAGGCGTGCAATTAACACAGCAAAGTACAGATAATGTCAAAAATAGAGAGTTTATTTATAATCACTATATTTTTTTATGTGCTAATTGGACCCAGGTCATTAGTGTACGGAAAAAGCATTGTGGGTGCAGTAAACTGACCAGATTTCCAGAAATAACCCAGGGCTCACCTCCTGGCTGTACAAAAAAAATGTTTTACATGAACATTTTATACATAAGTGATTATAAATGCTCAGACTTTTCATATTTCAGTTATGATAGGTATATTAATAAACTGACTACGCAAAGTTTTTTTGTAAAATACACTGATTATATAAGGCTAATTGGAAAGCCAAAGCAGTGCTATAGACTGGTTTGCCCTGCTAGAGCAACACCCAGAGCACCATGGAGCTAAATGGAATTGGAATATCAGTAGACACAAAAAAAAATCCACAATGCAACTAAAACCTTACGTATAAAAGTTACAATAATGCATACAATTTTAATACACTTTAAAATGGGTATGAATCATGTTTTAAAAATGCCATTTTTGAGTAAAAGATGACTACAAGACATTATAAATAAACCTAAAACCCACTCCATTTATTATTATTATTGTTATTATTATTATTATTACTGTTTTATATAGTGCCATCAAGTTCTGTAGCGCTGTACAATGGGTAAACAGCACATAACAAGTATTATATAACATAACAATTTGACTTACAGAAACAACAGGTTATTTGTCCTTTACAATTCTATACACTAATTACTAATAGTTTTTTGCTTATTGAATTGTTTTTTGAAGAGACTAAGGCTTCCGCAGGAGAATTGTTCCCTGAGAACAGAAGCATGTTAGTGTATTTCATGTAGGGGCAGCATAAGGATACTAAACATTCCCATGAAGTGATCCAATAACGTGTTGTTTTTTTTTTTTGTGGGAACTGAGGATTCAAGCCCCAGGGACTGAAGACTAGATGCTTGATATAATACAGACATAAAAGGGTTTGCTTCTTGGTCTTGGACTTGATTCTGTCTCTACAAGAACCCCCTACTGTTGCCAATATTAATGTACAAGCCAAAAGAGGTCTCGCTAAAGTTTACATAGAAATTCCTAAGAACATGTACATGAATTAGATCATGGACACTTTTTGACCTTGATGTCCTCTAAGATACCCATGGTACAAAACACTTTTAGATTATCATAGAATAAGATATTTGTTGATATGTCTGTTCTTTTTTGCCTACGTTAATTTTTTAGCTCAGGAACAAAATCCAAATAATGTCTCTAACGAGTCATGGTCGGTCCAGGAGGTTTAAGGAGGTAGGACAGTCTTAGCAGAATAACACTATTTCTAGCATTCAGGCTGAAAGCTTAGAGCCTTAAATGAATTTAAAGCAAAGGAATTGTTACGCAATGTATTTGTGCATCGCTAGGTATCCGCAGTTTAATTGTATGAGATAGAAAGCAAAGCAGTGCAGCCAACCCCACGCTGGTTTCAAGTATTATGGGAAACTAACACTCTCTGTCTGTTAGCCTAGAAGCTTTGTGTGGACAGCGCAGAGTGTTTGACAGTTAGACAAAAGTACTTTATGTACCATGAATACCTGAAATTCCTCAGTCAATCAATTCAATTACACAAATTAATCTCACAGATAGGAAACTTTCAAGAAATCTTGTGCAAATCACTTGGTTAACACTGCATAGTAGTAATTATAACTTTGAGCAAGAGGATTTTTCGGCTATCTGGTGCTGATATGTTAACCTATAATAAGAATGCATAAGACTAATTTAACAAAGTACTAGAGGTTTCTGAAATGTATATAGACCGCTGAGAACAAGGAAAGTTTAGTGCTCGTTTTTAACAAGAAAATCATATACATGTACAGTATGTTGGCATATTTAAACAATAATGTATTCAAAAAGCATCTTTAAACTAAAAACCCAACAGCACAAGGCAATTTCTAGTTTATGTCATGTATGTATTTCACATTAAAGGGTTAATTTTAAGCAACGCTTAAAACAAAGCGGGCGTCAGACATGCTTCTTCGTTGGATTGACAGTCCGGCACCATCTTGAATCCTCAATGGACATCCATTCCCATACATATTGTTATATTAAAAGATTTTAATGGGGCTTGGGTTTAGGAAAAGTATGGTGGGCTATCGCTCTGAAAAGAGTGGAGCCAAGGGGCTACCCAGTGGATTTCACATAGAAGCACGCTGCATATCTAGGACAGGCTGTGATAACTTAAACATTTCACCTAATACAACAGGTATGCAAAAAATCAATATGACTGTTCTTTTAGGAAAGAGTGAGAGAACTTTGGAGCAAGTAAGCTGTGCGCTGGGATTTCATATTTGCATATAGGGCCAGTATCAAGAACAAAAACTTTTCCTCACATTTGGGGTAAAGTGCTAAATTAACAATAATCACTGAATACACAGTGCTGTACCTGTCTCTGCTGAATAGAGCCAATCATTCTACCTGTATAGACGGAGAAAAAATGACTCGTGACGAAGCCTGCGTTGCGTCGGCGAAACGCTATTTTCTTTATAGCATTCAATTTTTATTTATCCACATTAGTGACAGTGCGTTACTCTGGGAGTTGTCTTTAGACGTGGCAAATATCTTTTCTCATCTACAGGGATAGGATATATGCAAAGTATGCATGATTTATGTTAACTGTTTTGTTCTATTTCTTCAATTTTCTTATAATCGAATTAATATAAGAATAATTATATACAAATCCAAGTACGCAAGAAAACATTTTGGATTAATATACATTACTTACATATATATATATATATATATATATACTGTGAATTATATGTCTGCAGTAGGTTAGAGCGTTCATTGTTCCCAGCATGATAGGGTTAATAGCCCATTCCAGGTGTAAGCAATTACCTGCAAGGCAATGTTTGAAAGATGGACTCAGAAGGCATCCGGGTGTCTGACTGTGGGAGAGTGAGGAGGCTGTGAGCCGTGTGCCCAGGGACCCTACAGAAGAAACAGCGTGAAAACCTGATTAAAATATTTTCTGTGTTTTTGTAACTGGGAACCGGAGTGGCCGGTCAGTGTGCTAAAGAGGACAATGTGTGTTCAGTTAGTCTCCAAACCGGAGTAGGATTTGAATTTTCATTGGTTTATTTGTGGAAAGCCTATTTAAAGATACAGTACCTTTACATAATAAAGCACCATAAAAATCTTATCTGGACATCAAAGCGTTTCATTTGAAGGTGTCAACTAGGCCAACCTATCATATATATATATATATATACGAATTACAAAATTCAACAGAAACAAGGACCTTGTCAAAGTGTTACAGAAAAAAAATAGATTACATTTTTAAATAAATTGCATTTTTGGGTGTGTTATAAAAATAACCCACAAAATCATGATTGCTGACATCCTCTCTACTCTATTATAAAACTCCTTGTTAAATATAATAATAATAATAATATAGCAGGATAAGCAAAATCTTTCCATCCGACACCTCTGGGTTTATTATATGTTTATTTTCATCATTTCCAGCATTTCTTAGACATAGTGGTGGTCACCAGAAATGTTTCTGCTAAGCTCCTGCATAAGAGGGAATTTCCTAAAGGTTACAATTTAATGGTGGTTACATAGCTAATAAATGTCATGCTGTCTAGCCCTGGGCAAGATTATTAATAGAGAGTAATCATGGATTCTTTTATAGGTAGGCTGTCCAGTATAAATATTAAAGTCTGCGATCACTGGTGTAACAAGAGTATAGCAACCAGGCAGACCAATGCCCTAGAAGCAAAGCTAGTTATCTAGCTTACAATTCACAGCGAAATTTAACATTTAATAATGTTTGGAAACCTAATGCATTAATGATGAAGTGCTGAGCTACAGTGTAACATTACAGAGCAAATCAGGCTTTTGCTTTCATTGAGCTGAGGTCATCAGACTGCACATCAATGCCTGCAACCCACAATGCTTTGTACCTGAGGCGCTGCAAGGCTTTTTAGATTCCGTGAAAGTTCAAATCAGCTTCCCCTTTGACAAAAGATGTTGGAAATCTAGCCTGGAGAGTGATAAAACACTGGACCAAAAACTAAAGATTACCCCTTAGAAGAGGCCAATTCTGGGGAGATGCATAAAAAAAACCCTCACGTACGTCAATCAATGTGTTGCTTAGTCAGTAAGGAACGAGATGGGATTACTGAAGAGGACACTCAAAGCACAGATACACAATGTTATTATGATACATCTATTGTACCAATGATAGTAATTATAGGACACAACCTTTATGTTTATTTATTTTTTTAAAAATAACATTTTAGTCAGCTAAGAACAAGCATTCAGAAACATAACCATAAAATATTTTTTGCGAACCTCTGATAAATTTGGCCAATATTATAGCAATACAGATGTCCCAAACGGAGACATATCTGCCAAAAAGGAGAAAGACTTCCGTGTGTGAGCTTTCTGTTCTACATCACTTTCTACTCCATTTGAGACTCTAGTGGCTGTTTAAGGTGTGTCATGGACATACCCTGGAATGGTGTTACCCATCGTTCTTTCCATTCCATCTAGAGCTGGAAGAGGGTGGAGTTGTGGGCATGAATAGCCACAAATGGTTATGCCTAGCCCCTATTATATCAAACAATGTGGGTAGTGGGCAAAATTCATCAGGGAGTGGGTAGAGCCATACAGTAGCCAAAGAGTAAAGCATTGTTCTTAAGGGCCAATAATCACATAGAATTCCTGAAGCCACTGGGCCAACACAAAAACAGTGGTCCAGGTAGATTTATGCATATAGATATAGAGATCTCTACTTCAACAAGCTGCATGCAGACGAGTGCCATGGTCACCACCCAGCTACCATGAGCAACAGGATGCCTGTCCAAGTCATGATGAGGGTAATTTCAACTGCATTTTATTTAATGTTTATTTTTTCATGTGCAATATTATTTCATGAACAATTATGTTAATAAGTAAGAATCCTTCGCAATGTTCACACACACTTTTCAAACTGTGATTAAATTAATATAACTGCATGATCCATGGCAAAAAAACATAAAAAAAGTCCAGCAAAAAAGTCAAAAGGACATTTGACATTTTTCCTTTTTTATTGTTGTTGAGGACAAGAAGACAACTGGCAATGACTTCATGCTGAATCAACATACTCCGGTTTCACTCCACTAGAACGTGATTTCTCCTGAGACACATACATCCACCTAAGGGAATATTCGTTACAGCATGAATGAATCTAACATAAGCACGATCTTTGTGTTATGTGCTGTAGATGCATCCTCTAAGGAAAAAGTACCTGCGCACATGTCGTAAATATCTAATAACTGATCCGACCCAGTCTATCATTTAGACTTCTGTATAGCCTTGTGTAAAACTATCCTCTCTTCAACCTAGAGGAACGCAACAGTCAGGCCAATACTAATATGCCAAAATCTTTTACCATTAACTACATGACAAAAACACATGTAAAATCTTTATGACCAAATACAGAAGATGTGCCAATATGAGCAATTATGTAATAAGGACATCTAAAAACGGATAAATACATGCTTTATTTTTTCTATCATATATGTTTTATTCCTATAGGCAAAGCTGGTGTGCTTGATGCTTTGCTTAAAAATTACAGTTTAAGACATACAAGATACTATTGGTACAGAAATGGTGGAGGTCTAGGTTTTTACGGGTCCCTAAGAAAAAATACTCAGGGAATACGCATCAAAAGCTTTCAAGAGACCTCTTAGGTTCTGAAAGCTTTTGTGACTCTATATGTTCTATGTTGTCCCAATAAAAGGTATCCCCGTCAAACAGGTTATGCAATATATTTTACATTTTGAGTCAAGACTCAGGTTTAAATACTGGCGGTAATTCAGTCTGTTTAGTATGTGCAGCTGTGGCCATCCTAGTAAATTTGCGAGCTTCAGCTTGGACGTACATGAGTGAAGAAGCAGCATGGATGACACAAACTAAAACTTGGCATTCCAGTGTTTGATGATCTCAAATTTATAGCCTGAAACTCTTGTAAAAATCCACAGTTATTTTAACGAGAAAACCTATCACAAACCAATTACAGCGGTTGCACCAGTTACTGTGTTTTAATAATAAAAACCCCAATAAGCATGTTATGACTGTTATATTTTACAGGCAGTTAAGACAAGATGCTTAACAAGAATCACTGAGTGATCTGAAAGTAAAGTTGAAAACATTTTCATTTGTAAACCGATGCACCTGTTTTCTTTCCATTTCCTTGGTAAACGAATACAAAAATAACTGCAACTGGTAAGCAATTTCTAGTGAAATTGGGGTTGTAGGCAAACATTACCTTGCTTTCCCACTCTTATCACTAAAAAGTAATAATAAAAAATCCAATCATTTTTCATTAGGCTATATTGGTAATGCTTTAATAGCCAGAGGGGATTTAGGGACATTGTGAAGATGTTGTAAAACTGGACCACATTGAAATCAGTATTTATTCTATAATAAAATACTATATATTTTATAGTATTAGTTATTACGAAGCAAATAAATGAAAAATATACAACATATAATATAAATATATATATATACACAATGTACTGTATGACAATAAAGAATACACATATGACATTTTACCTAGATTTTTTATGTATTTAGTATTTATTACTAGGAGACAGGATACAACAGCATAAAAATGTAAAGAGAACTACGGTGGTTCATAAAAAGTGTGGAATAGCATTTCTATACATTGTTCATTGTATTTTTTAGCACTGCTGTGTAGATATCATGTAGCAAGAATGTTTCTTAGCAGAGCTGGATTAAGCTTTTAGGGCACCCAGTAAGGCACTCTTAAATTCTTCTAAACTTTGTATAATATTAGATTAATGTCACGTATACTGTATAAATATGTATAGTTTTAAAATATTTTGTCCAAAAAATTATCTAGCATGTTTTATAAACTATAATATCTCCCTTTATTATTATTTTTTTATTGTGTAAAATTTCACGATTTGAATTTCTGCTAGTGATTGAAAATTTGCGAGAGTCTGCATTTTGCATTTGCACATTGTGGGTAAAAATATTTATACCTCGTATACAGTAACATGTTTCATATAACAAATCATGTCTCTTTAAATGTAATACTATGTACAGGTCTGAATTGTGCATCTATTACAAACCACAAAGACTTAAACAATTATTTGCAAATATTTCAGTATTATTTATGCTGATCTAATCACAGGATCAAATTTAATACACACCTCCTGTGATTTTTGAGGAGCTACTCATCATGACAAATCGGTATTAAGGATAATGAGGGATAACTCAAATTCTCATATATCAGAAATATTTTATAAATGCAGTGGACAGACTAGAAGGGCCAAATGATCATTAAATGCAATCAGATATATGAATCTGTATCATATGTTTCTATGCCACAAGATCGCAGAGCAATGTATTTTTGATTTGAACACCAGGCTTTTCACATTTCAGGTCATTTATATGGGATACCTAACATTAAATACAAGGATCAACATCTATTGTGTAATTTATTGATGTGTGTTGTCACGGACGCCCCAACAGCAGGACATATCCCTGCCTGCTGGCTCCCACCATGTAGTTTAATGGTCTGTGGGTGTGAAAGGGTTAATAGAAAAAACAGACAGCAGGATCACTCAATGTTTTCCCCACAGGGCCCAAAGCAACTACACTTTAACCCCAAACCTGTTCACCTCACAACCCCAAAACTTTTGCTGCCACCACCAAGTTCTATTTAAGGTTTTGAAAATACTTAAGAGGGCTTCAGTAACCTCTTGAACTGGCCAAACTCTATAATAGCCCAAGTTAGTAGGAAAGATAAAACAATGGTAACATGTTAACATCTGAAAGCTATGAGTTCAAAATTAGAGCATAATGACAGAACTGATTCATTTTATATTTAATCTGAGCAAAAAAGGTCACACTGCTGTAGACTCAAAAATGACTATAAAGGACATACGAACAATACATACAAAACACTGTTAAAATAAACAAGGATTAAACACAGAACGTTTACATAAAATAATGTTAAAGTGCCGTGTCCAAAACATCAAAAAGTTATATCTCCAGATTCCCATTTTTAATAAGAATCTAGGAGACGCCCTTTGCTGTCATTTCGGGAGGGTGAGTGTGTAGCCCAGGCACTTTACCACATGAGCATTTCAGTATATTGCCTGGTACTGGTTTTGTAGGGTCATACATTGTCTATGTAACTGGTGGCTATTACATTGTCTATGTAACTGGTTCAGCTTTACCCTTCACATTGTTTTTTCAAAGTTCAGCCTGTGTTCATCATTCATGCCTTCCATTACCACGATCATTAAAAGTAAAATGGAGAAAGACTTCTTCCTTGTATAGCAAAGTTCACAAGAGCCCTAACAAGCCAAGGCTACAAATTGTTCCTGGCATTTACAACACAACAGAACCTGTAGGAGGTTTTACTCTCAGTAGGATGAAAGTAACAAGTAGACCTCAAACTTGCAAGATTTTCACCAAGGGGAATATAAGGCCCATGGATGTCAAATGCTTCTCAGCAAGAGTTCTCCTTCAATAATCAGGTAATTGTTTCCAGCACTGGATTATACACGGCAGAGGAATGCAATTGTAAGAGGCCTTGTCTTGCTGGCAAAATCTAGATTTTAGGAACTTTGTAACTGCATATTCACCTGTTCTTGAAGGATCTGAAAGAATGGTCAGATGTCACTAATAATAAGTCAATGTATACATTAAGTGTTTCTTATTGCAAGGCAAATCACTGTCAGTATGGCTGCAAATGCCAAAGGAGATATAGTCAGGATCTTCCACATAACTCCAAGAAGGATTTTGTCAGGATGTTCATACAAGCAGGAGCCATTTTTGTGTGATAACCTTCTGCAACATACTAAGCTAACCATCTGTGTGACTCTCATAGGTACATTTAGATGCATACCTCCCAACAGTCTCTGTACTGGTACAGTCTAGATCAGGGACGTCCAACGTGCGGCCCTCCAGCTGCTGCAGGACTACATCTTCCATAATGCACTTTCAGCTAAGGGGCTGGCTGAGAAGTATGGGAGATGTAGTCCTGCAGCAGCTGGAGGGCCGCACGTTGGATGCCCCTAGTCTAGATGTTTGGGCCTTATCTCCAGTTGTGGGATCCTCTGATCTTGTCTGACCCGCACAGGGAACTGCAAATCTATGGAGGTCTGTGTTGTTGTGGAATACATCTCCAATAGTAGTCCCATGTGGTCCTGTTGCACTGACGCTGGAAGATTGCCATAACTCCAAACACAGCTG
>VKOC01000006.1:10142610-10161517 GCA_009364415.1 Spea multiplicata | reverse complement strand
TTTTGGTTTTATCAATGTCACTGTGGATACAACGGTTTTCCTGCTTGCCCTGGAAACACTATGTGGATTTATCTCTCTCTCTATTTTTTTTCTAGATCTAAAAGGAAGATAATATCTTGATACCAGCCATGATAGGATCGAGGAAATGATACAGATACTAGAGGTGAGAGAGGACAGGTAGATGTCTTTAATCAAAAGTCATGTTTGTATTTGCTTAATCATTTACCCCTCTGCCGCAGAAAGCAACGTTTGTTGTGTGGTTTGCTTGTGACTTGTGATAACAACGCTGTGCTTTTAAACGCTTTTGAGGTGTCACGTTTATCTCTTTACAATGAGTCATTGCAAGAGCTGGACTCCCTTTTATTAATCACAAGACAATTATCTGATAGTGAGCAGGGAATCCCAAAATATAATTACTCACGAGACAAAGCTCTTCTATACACAGCTGAGACTCATTTCCATCCTTATAGAATCATTGCAAATGGCCTGTTGTTGCCAGCAATGTTGACGGATAGCGTGCTATACACTTATCAAAAACTGCTAGTCACAGATTGACTTACACGCTTTACTTTTGGCAGCGTAGAGATAAAAGGTGCTGGCCTACAACACTGCAACAAGTGGAAGCGTTGCTGGGGCTTCAGTTTACAGCGTGTATGTGTGTATCTATACAGATATATATATATATATATATATATATATATATACTGTATATAAAGGACACATTTTCAACCACCTTTTATCAAGTGTAAAGCAATACTCATTATTTACACATGATAAAAGAAGGCTGATGCTCTCTTAAGTGCCTCCTAAAAACTATATTTTACCAGGTGGTCTAAATGCTAGCAATAGGCGCTGTGCAATGCCTGACCCAGGGCATTACAAAAGGCCACCTTCCTGTGACTAGCGTCCTTACTGTGAAGTGCGGGTATATGACGTTGCATATCAGCGCTCCATCCATTAAAGGCACTTACTGTTTTTTATAGTATCCTATGAAGGAGGTTCCAGCTCTGCACAGTCCTCCATAATATAAACAGACCAGTTGGGGCAATAAGAGATCTCATTTGTAAACAGCCCTTGGGGGGGCCAAGAAGCAATCTGCCCCTGGTTTTGTTACAGAGGGATGCTGGGCTACTGGAGTGTCCTTTTAATGTAAGCAGAAGAAAAAAGCAGGCTGGGGCCGAGCAAGACCCACATACAGTATGAGCCCAAATTACCTACCATCAGAGACATATGTTCTTGAGACTATGAGACTTGAGAGTGTCCTCACAGAATCCAAAGATGGGGGGAAAAGAACCACTTAAGCTGGATCTGGTTCCGACACAGACTTGCACAGTATTAAATAAAAATAGCAAGAAAACAAAACACAATTATTATATTTTAGTTACATAGCTAAGACCATTTACGCAGTGCTTCTTACAGTACACACATTCATAGGGTATGGCAAATATATATTGGAGGAAATTAGATAAAACTGGAAGAGTAGATTAGGTTATATTATATGTTTACAAAATGTTTATAAATTGCAAAACAAACAATACATTCTAACACTTTAGAGAACGATTGGTTTTCTGCTATGCTGATAGATCTAGCGGATATATATAACAGATAACAGATCTGGTTGAATCAAGTATGTATATGAAAAACATTAAAATAGTATAACTGCCTTTCTGCCTGTGAAAGCAAAATAGGAAACCATATTTGCTTTAGAGTGGAAACACCTGTAGGGCATTGTGCATGACAGCGCATGAGAAGTGAAGGGCAAAATAGAAAGTAAGTGTGAAGGGCAAAATAGAAAGTAGCTGCATGTTATGACTGTCTAAATGGGAAAGAAGATTTAGCCCTTCCATTGACGCTGGTTATTTAAAGTTATTTTCTCGTTGGCTGGGATGTATTTCTCTGGTGTGATGAAGAGTATCAAGTGATTCATAGTGTTTGGTTGTTGAATGCGTTGGCTTTGTCCATTGCATTTTGTCATAATGAGCAAAGACATACAATGATGTTTACATAGTGTTAAACATTTAGTTTGTTTTGTAGTATCTGGATTTATGCACTGTAAAGGTATGTTATAGAGAACCAGCAGCTGTCACTACTTGAACAGAAGCAAAGAATTTGGGAAATGCAGCCATGTACAGTACCAGAAAACATACATACACTACATGGACAAAAGTATGGGGACACCGGACACCTACAGAGACTTTTATGATATTAGATTATAAATACATAGACATTAATATGTAGTCGCTGCCATCTTTGTAGCTATAACAGCTTCCACTCTTCTGGGAAGACTTTCCACAAGAGTTTGGAGTGTTTCTGAGGGATTTTTTGCCCATTCATCCAGGTCAAGCACTGATGTTATTATTATTATTATTATTTTTTGTTTGTTTTATATAGCACCATCAAATTCTGTAGCGCTATACAATGGGTGGACAGGACACAACAAGTAGTATGTAATATAACGATTTGACTGCTCAAACGAGTTTACAATCTAGTGAGTTGGGTGAGAAGGCCTGGCTAGCAATCTGCATTGCAGGTCATCCCAAAGGTGTTCAATGGGAATGAAGTTGGGGCTCTGTGCATGCCAGCCAAGTTCTTCCACACCAAACTCATGCAATCATGTCTATATGGACCTTGCTTTGTGCATTAGACCAGTCAAACTGTTCCCACAAAGGTGAAAGCATAGCATTGTCCAAAATATATGCTGAAGTATTAAGATTTTCCCTCACACCAGTAAGTGGAAGTAAGTGGCCCAGCCCAACCCCTGAAAACAGCCAAGTACAATTATCCCTCCTCCAAACATGTGATCAGGTAGAGGCGTGTACCTGTTTACTGAGCAGAAAGCAAATAGGAGCGAGGGAAGGGTGAGAACAATGACAGTACCCCATCCTCAATGACCTATCCCCTGCGAGAGGGAACCAGATTTATTGGGAAAACATGCATGGAAAGGGGGAGCGTGAACATCAGTAGCAGCACCTATGATTGACCTGGGTCTTTTGATGTTGCATGAGCCGTTGGAGTCCTGAACCTGTACCCAAGTGGAACAGAGCTCCCTTATGTGATCCTCAAATGCGGGTATGCCCTGTGGCACAAATCTATCAGGCAACATGAACGGTTGAAACACATAGTTAGCCATGAATGGG
Organism: Spea multiplicata; assembly: GCA_009364415.1. Classification (NCBI taxonomy): domain Eukaryota; kingdom Metazoa; phylum Chordata; class Amphibia; order Anura; family Pelobatidae; genus Spea; species Spea multiplicata. The sequence continues at coordinate 10,158,380 of VKOC01000006.1, read as the reverse complement.
GATTGTCTTAGTGACAACCGTCTGGCCTCAGATAGATAAGTGAGGTTTTTGTGGCCGGTCAGAATAAATAGCGGACCAACAGATGCCTACTTTCAAACAGCAGCAGGAATGCACAAGAAGGTCTGAAACCATGCAAGGGCAGAGACGGGCTTGCTAACTAACAAGTGACCAGGTAGAGGTGTGTACCTGTTTACTGAGCAGAATGCAGGTAGGAACAGGGGAAGGGTGAGAACCCTGACAGGCAGATAATGTTCTCCTGGCATCCACCAAACCTGGACCCATCAGACAGCCAGAAAAGCGTGGCTCATCACGCCACAGAACATGTCTCCACTGCTCCAAATTCCAGTGGTGGGGTGCTTTTCGCCACTCGATCCGGCCCATGGCGTTGGTCTTGGTGATGTGAGGCTTGCATGCAGCTGCTCAGCCATAGAAACCCATTCCATGAATCTCCCTCCGCACAGTATTTGTGCTGATATTAATGCTGGTGGAATTTTGGAAATCTTCAACTATGGAATCAGCAGAGTGTTGGCAACTTTTACACACCATGGCCTTCCGCACTTTGACTTTATGTGATCTTATGCTTCGTTTCTGAGTTGCTTCTTTTGCTAAATGCTTGCACTTTCCAAAAACGCCACTTACAGTTGACCCTGGAATATCTAGCAGGGATGAATTGAAACACCTGAATTAAATAATTAAAAGTTGTGTTCCAATACTTTGGTCCAAATAGTGTATATATGTGCACACAAGGGGGTCCAGAGCATGTATGTAAAACGTATCAGTGCCCATTCTGAAATGCTCAAAAGTCATAAAATACATTCGAAAGACAAACTGATGTGCTGGTGTCATGCTATTATGTGTCCGTTCTTGCGAACCAAGTGTACGTAAACAGGGGAATGATTAGACTGCAGCTATGTCCTTACTATTGAGTGTTTTTAAAGTCAGTGTCCTTAAAGCAGGGTATGTCTGTAATACATGCTGGGAAATGCCACCATTTGCCATTCAGAACTAATCAAGTTATTTTGAATGTACTTATTATTGGAGTAATTTTACAGAATGATGATAATTATTTCTGAATTAATATAACAATAAAGTAAGACAAATCTAATCAAAACATTTATGTTTTTTTTATCTTTTTATAATTTGTACTGTGAAAAATTGTTTTGATGTTCTTTTATTTTGTTTGCTGTACTACAGCCTACATATAATCAAATTTCTGTTTTTCTTAAATATATTGTACTCATCAGTAATGTCAAATTTAGCTCATTTTGGTAAATCATTCCATCAGTGAAGCTGTATATATCAATATGCTTATCTTTTTTCAACAGACAAACTAGCAGGAAACATTAAACCACAAATTTAAAAGGCAAGCCGAAGTCTTCGCTGAAAGCATAACCCGCTTTCTTAGTACAATCCTATTTTTTTTTCTATGAAAATTCTTTTTAAAATGAGGGGAAAAAAAGAAAATTGATATTTTCCCTTGCATGGTGGGTATCCAATTGCTCATATCAAAGCTGCAAGAAATGTAATGTAGAAAACATCCCCAGACACACTTTTATAAAAATGACAGTAACGCAGATAAAGTATAAAATCGAGTATTCTAGAACATTTTTACCCAAACACACTGCATATCAAATGAAACAACTGCACTGTAATCTTACTATTGGTATCTATGGAACTTTTAGTATTTTGAATCAATAAATATCTAAAGAAAGAAACCTTAAACCTCTGCTCTGAGCATCTCCATGGCAACAACCAATTCAGAAATGCAAATGAGAAATGGTAAATATTTGAAACAAAAAAAGACCAGGTGTAGAGATATATATTTCAAATGATCACTGAGCCAAATGTAGAAACATTTATGTGTATTTTAGAAATATGCTTTCTTTAAATTAAAGAAATATTTTAGGGAACTTTCAGATTAGTCTTGCTCTAACAAATAGGTTTCCAAGTATCAACAACAAGCAACTAAGCCTTTTTATTCTTTTCCTTGCTTGCTACCATTCTGCTCATGTCTATGGATCAACTTCATAGGACGAAACAACTTATAACTTTGGTCCTGCGTATTTTGTGCATGCCGTATTGGGCATTCCTCACAAAAAGTTGCAAGAAGTCTTCAGAAATATAGTCAGAAGTCAGAACATAATTTGTGTATTCATTTTCTGTAATATACTAAATATACACCTTCCCTGTAGATAACAAAATGTTAAGGGTTAGTTCTTGATTTGAAATAGAACAATAAGCATATATAAATAAGTTTTTATCAGACATATATAAGAAGATCTAGACATACAGTATTTTGGATTGGAGGCTACATCCGTTTAGATGGCTAAAGGTCACTCTTCAACTGCTCGTTATTTTCTTCCAACTAAACCATTAATAGGCCAGCTTGAGATTGTCTTCATGTCAATAAAGCACAAAGCTTTCCACAGACACGCTTCCTTTTGTGGAGTTGTTCAAACCTTTATGATGAAACTTTTCTCTCAACTTGGGTATACATATGCTTGGGGTACATTTCATTGGTCAGTGTAATTTCTCCAAAGTTGTTTGGGTTTGGGTTGTTTATAGGAAACATTGATAAGAGGAAGAAGATAAAAATGCCTGATCTGGCATATTTAAAAAAATGTTGAAGTAGAAGAAAGCTCGACACTGCCCGCTTTTCATTATATTCACCTATTTCCAGAACTGAAATAGTATAAATATTGCATCCCTTCCTTTAGTTTGAGGTCCATTAAATGATCGTTTCCCGCAATCTGCTGTTTCTGCTCTTTACCTTGAAAAGAGAGGCATTTGAGTGTTATTGCCACCACACATTTCCTATCACATCTCAAACATAAATATTCTGCATGTAGTAGAACAGTTCTGTTCAACTTGATAATGTTATAGCTACATCCTGTCCAAAAGGGGCACAAACAGTCCACAGGCCATCATCTGAACAACAAAACTAAAGAGAAGACTACAAAAGTACAATAATGATAGATATACCTAATTATTCTTCTGTGTGTGGGTTGCTATAGAAATAGCAAAACACACCGCCTTTACATTTGTCTAAGGGCCTGTTTCCACAAATGGGAGAATTCCACCCCTCTAATTTCATACATGCCCACTGTAATGGTGGATCTGTTCATTATACTTCACTGTACGCGTTTAGGGATCTCATTCACATTCCTCGTGGAATTACTCAGACATGATCATTATAATACTTTTGATTAGGACAGACCTTTTGTAATGAACCATGTTATGATGAAGTGGCAAGATGTAATAATAATAATAATAACACAAAATGTACCCAGAGTATCTAAGCCATACAAGAAAGTTGTGTAGATGTAATCAATATAGAAAACGACTAAACTGCAGGTCTTTAAATGATTATAGTTATGTCTAGGTATTGTTACAAGAAAATAACCCTCATTATGCCATGTTCCCTTCTGAATTGTAATTCTGCCTTGTTTTTTTTACCTCTTGGGACAATAAAATTCTTAAGGTATGTCTGCCAGCTGTTAGGCCTATAGATTGCTCTTGTTTATTTTCCATGTGTTATTTTTTCTAGGACTACTATGTGTACTCTTGATATAGATTTTTCTTTCTTTTTTCTTAATATATTATTTTAATCAAACTGAAGACTAATTATGCATTTAAATCTTCGTTGGGAGCCTTTCAGCGTTCTTATTTAGAGTTTTAACAGTGTTTCTCACACAGTAATTCTTTTGTGGTGATCAGGCCTCCTATTTAATTCAGTTAACTTTTTGGTTCAAGTAAATAACCCAGTCTAGTGTAGCATCTGAGAATTCTTATCACATATGTTGTAGCTCTGAGCTAGTTTTGCAAACCGCCATTAAGTTACTATAAATTTTGGGGGGGGGGGGTTGTTCATAAATGCTACTGAGCCGTATATTAATGTAATCAAGTGTATTCTAAAGATTATTTCTCATATATGATTCTAAAATGCATTTTACTGGCAAAACTCTTTGTATTCCTTCTCATCCTATTTTTCTACAAACTGGCACAGCAAACTGGACATTCCAAAATCTGGTTATACGTTTTCTGATTTCATGTTGCCGTCCACGTGTTTACGCAATTGAGCATGCGTGTTTTGTAAGATGCTAGTTCTTTAACATAGAGCACCCAATGCATACATCTATAGCAGCATGGACCTTTCTAGCCATTGACGTTTGAGTGCTATACCACTGAAAGGCAATCTAAACTATTCTTTAAATCAAAAGTGTTCTAAAATGTGCTATCCAATAAGTAAAAAGAAAGTCGTCATTAAACCAATAGGTGGTCCTTTAGAGTCAGACATGAGGTGTAGTTTAACCACAATGGGAACTCATAGCAAGTTAGGAAGCATGTCCTATATAAAAAAATAATGGTCACTGGAAATGGCCACAGTGAATCCCTGGAAGATTTTTTTGTAGGGAAAGGTTACCCTTTTGAGCTTTAAGAAGTAAGTAAGCAAGTAAGAAAATTAAGATACCACATTAACAAAAATCAAAACCAACTTAAATGCATTTTCAGTCCCTGCTGGGGCAACTCATATTGAAGGGTACTCTGAAGGGTGAGGTGACCCATCATGACCCATTAGGCTCATGAAGCAGATCAAAGATGATCTGCAGATATGGTAAACCTTTTTGGTCGTGTATAATGGGCAGACGTGTTGGCAACTGGGTGAATGCTGGCTGGAATTCTGAGCGTAAGCTATTTACTGATGCATCAGGGTCCACTGGTTTTGGTGCTTACTTTGGGGGTCAGTGTTGTGGGGAGGCATGGCCAGCTGAGCGGGCTGGTTCTGAGCTCGTTAAAAATTTGATGGTCTTTGAGATTTTTCCTGTTGTGGTAGCGGTGGAGTTATGGCGAACCTGTGAGTCATGTTCTAGACAGCTAACATGAGTGTTGTCCATTTAATTAATTCTGGGTTCTGGCTTTGTTACGGCAGTTGGTATTGTGTTAGGAACTTTAGCAGGGGCAGCTGAGACCATCCGGGGCCCTGAACGGTGATGCCCCTTAGCCACACCCTATCATGCCCACATCTCTTATTGCTTAAGTCCCTCCCTTGTGGTTCCCCCTTCTATTCTAAAATAATATTTATTTTTCTGTGTTTATAGTAATTAAAAAATATAGCTTTTAAACAGTGTAAACACATTTTAATTTGTGGTTTTCACACAATCCATAATTATCATTATTATTAAATATATATTACCGTATTTGCTCGATTATAAGACGACCCCCCAAAATCTGAATATTAATTTAGGAGAAAAAGAAAAAGCCTGAATATAAGACGACTCTATAGGAAAAAAGTTTTACAGTAAATGTTAATTGATGCAAACTATTTTTTTAAATAAAAGCTATGATTGAGAAAAATATTGTTTTTATTTCCCTTTACTTCCAATCTGCCCCCCCCCAGTAATGCACATCTGCCCCCAGGCTTGCCACTCTGCCTTATACCCCCTATATGTCACTGTGCCCCATGATATGCCTTTTAACCCTCTATATGCCACTGTGCCCCATCATATGCCTTTTGACCCCCTATGTGCCACTCTGCCTCCAGAAATGCCTTAGACCCCATATGCCACTCTGGCATGTAGGGGGTTAAAGGCATATTATGGGGCAGAGTGGCATATAGGGAGACATAAGGCATTTCAGGAGGCAGAGTGGCGTATAGAGAATTAAAAGACATTTCTGGAGGGGGAGTGGCATTAAGGGGGTTAAAAGTCATTTCATAGAGCACCTACAGAAATGCCTTATACCTCCCATTTAACACCCCCCAAACTTACCAGTGCTTCTGACTCCCTGGTGTGTAGTCGGGGCAGCAGGTAGACGTCTACGCGATTTTTGTAGGTAACTTCCGCTGCAGCTGGAAGGAGGTGCGATTAGCAATGAGCGTTGTGTGCATCCATTGCGCATACACCCTCCGACTGTCAGAGAAAATTCCCTGCAGCAGTGTGGGGAACTCTCCTCACTGCCAGCCGGGGAACGTCTGCACAATGGACGCAGACAACCCCCGATGGTAACCGCACCTCCTTCCGGCTGCAGCGGAAATTGTCTACGCGAATCGCGTAGACGTCTACACGCTGCCCCCGCTACACACCAGGGAGTCAGAAGCACCGGTAAGTTTGGGGGGTGGGGGCATAAGACAGGAGGATCTAGGTCCCCTGCAGCACTGCTGGGGATCTGGATCTTAGTCTCATAGTCAGACCTATTTGAGGTCTGATTATAAGATGACCCCGATTATAAGAAGAGGGGTATTTTCTATTATATTTTCTATTACATAAATCACTTAGTGATAGTGAGCCGGACATTGACAGTGATATAGCATAACTGCCATCACTATATACTGTGCCAGACATTGACGGTGGTACAGCCTAATTAACATCACTATTTACTGAGCCAGACAGTGGTACCACAATCAGTGCCTGTCTCAGTATATAGTGATAGGAGTTAAGGTGCATTTGTACAACTTAACTCCCATCACTTTATGTTGAACCAGGCACTGATGGTGGTATACAATAACATCCATCAGCGATGGGAGTTATTGTGTACCATCATCAGAGAGCCAACATACACATGCTTCATGCTTTCTAACACTCTCACAATGTTTCCTTACCTTTCCTTGTGTCTGTCTCCTTTCCCGCAGCTCCTCTTCCTCTACCTTTTCTTCTTCTGTATTAGTTTGTTTTACCTCCTCCTCTTTTCCTTAATTTTCTATCTTTTTTTTTAAGAAATAGCAGTGAGTGCGACTTCAGTGCTGGGCTCCGGGATATGACATTTATGTTCACAGGCACTTATACATCCATGATTACATACACATTAGTGCTCACATGCATTCAAACATACGTATCCTCCCTACTGAGGATACGGATATATCTTGGTACCTATGGCTACACTCTGAAGGAAGAGGTGTATTACCTCTGGACAAGGCTGCTTTGGCAAGGGAGGCAATGAAAGAGATAAACATTCCTTTCCCCCAAACAAGCAGAGTTACAGAGAATTCCTGACAGAATTGGGGAGATTTGGGTCTAATTAAGAGCTGCAGGTGTTCCCTATAGAGACTTTTAAAGCAGCTATTGTATGGTGCATGCTTTCCCTCCTGGCCTGGAATCATGGAGGAGAAATCTGACCTGCAGTTTTTGAACTGCTGCCCTCCTGATTAAAATATTCTGAGTAGTCTGTGGGAAACATTGTATTGGTTTGGAGTTTTAATAAAGAACCTTGAGTACACTGAGTGCTAGTTTACCACCATATCAGTCCTTCAACAAAGTGATTGTCTAAAAACACTGGAAATGAATGTTTCATCTTATATTCCATTTCCACTGACCTTCTAACCAATGGCACCTGGTACCATCATGGTACTCACATAAAAAGAAAATTAACATAGCATTAATAAGCATAAGATATTTCTAGACTTTAATCCAGTATCATAAAAGCCCAGGGGCTTCTTCCATACCTTCCTATGTTAAAAATGCTCTTTCTTTTGATTACCCTTTATAAGCATACATGGGATGCAGGTAGGATTTCCAGTTGAGTTTAGTGTTCCTTCGATGTCATGAAAGCAATGATATTTTTGTAATGGGGAAGTGGGTGGGGAGTGGGAGTTTCCCCTCTAGATTTGTGCAAATGGGCCAAAAAGATACAGACTAATATTTTGTGTTTGTTTCTGGTCCATTCTTCTTGTTCTGCATTTTCGTTTTCTCCTCTCTTCTATCTTCTCTTCTTTCTTCTCTCATCACAGCAGACATAACCTCCTGACGCACTTCTGTCAAAATGGCGGGCTTACCGGGGACGTCCTCTCCCCCAGATCATCCGATCAAGGATGTGACCAGAACCTCCGCCATTTTGGCAGGAGTTCATACAATGTTATTGTAACGCAAAATGGGAGAGCTTCCCAGAAGATGCGAGACAAGGAAGCAGAGCTGTGAGACACGGAACCGGAGCTGCAAGACACAGAAGCGGCAGCAAAATAAGTTAGGGAGATATCCGGAGGGTGTGAGAGAGTGAAAGAGCCCACGGAAATGTGTAGCTTTTTGCTTAATTTTCATCGATTTTGTAGAGGGTGTCTGTCTAAGATTTACACAAATTGACGAAAGCAGCAAATTTTGTGACATTTGCAATTCGGAAGAATCAATGTGATTCTCGCATTGTAATCTTACACTTACGTATCAACTGCAATGAACATGGCTTTGCCGTCATACCTGGGAACTCTTTGGGTGAAATCCTGCTTCTTTCTGGTGCTAGCTTTGCCCTTACATGAAACTCTATGCCTTGTGCTCCACCACTTCTCTATTCTCCTAGCTTCTCTAGCAGCCTTCTGTAGCAATTCCATCAACAAAGTACTGCTGAGTTCATTACCGAACCAAGCCACAAGGCCAAAAAAGCTTGAAAATACTCAAAACTCAGAACTGCTGTCTAATGTTAAACTACATGTCAAGTAACATTTATCTATGCAATACTCAGACCTTGTAGCAGTAAGACACCAATAGAGAAACAGTTGTTGTCTATACTTTCCAGAGAACAGAACTTATATGCTGTTCCACTATTCTACTATTTACAAATTATTTTATTTTTAACTGTTTGTTTAACCATAATTACCCTGTTTTGTGGTTAATGTACCCACAGGTATAATATATTTGTTTTCAAGGACCAATGGGGTTTTCTTTGATACCAATTTTATATTCATAGTTTAAAAGCTAGTTTTATTTTATACAAATTAAAAATAGAGACACACTAAAAAAACAGTTACTTAATTTTGTTCCATGGGTCAAATGCATTTTTTTAAATATTTTTGAAGTGGGAGAAACTCAACAATCTCCCCTGCAGCTAATCACACTCTCATCATGAAGCAGGGTTATGTAGCCACAATTTGTGTGATCGGCCAGCAGGGTGTTATCAGTAATGCCAGCAGGGACTGGACAGACCCACTGAGTCTCTACTTTAGAGGCTCAGTGTTTCCAGCGATGTCAGCATTCTAGCAGAATTTCAAACAGTGAGGGTGCACTGGCATTTGAGACAAGAGCTGTAAACTCCCAACCCTACTGCAAAAAAAGATGTATTATGACATCCTAATGCTTTCTGGTCATTTTTGTAAACATGGCATAGTGTGTAAAAAGGTTAATGACCTCTGCTTGGCTGTTAAAGTTGCTCTACTTTTTTCCAAAAAATCAAACATTTTAAAGGTCAATACGTTAAAACCAATCTATCTGTAATAGTGCTTACAGATTTCAATCCTTGTCATCGATACCCCCCCACAATACCTCTCACCCTTCCTCTATGCCTTATGTTTGTCACCCCATTTTTCCCTCGAGATTGTAAGCTTGCGAGCAGGGCTCTCTCCACCAAATGTATCGGTTTGTCTTAGTCTGTCAATTCTTGTCTTGTCATACCCCTTGAATATGTGTATTGTATTAAGCGCTGCGTAAACTTTTGGCGCTATATAAATAAAAGATAATAATAATAAGTGATATATATGTTGTAGAAGCCCACCTTCTGTGAACTTCTCATTCTAGGTGGGTTTCTACAACATATATATCACTTATGGAACCTCAGCTAACTCCCTTTTTGCATTTGCTACATGATTACTTATCCCCATTAACTTATCTGTGCCTTATTGATAAATTCCAGTGTGGTGTTGATTGGTGCAGGCAACCTTTGAATATAGGGTGAGCAGAAAAAGACAAATTCAGGACATGAAATGCATTCGATAATGCCGGCTACAGGGTGCCACAATCTCAGCTTCTCTGAGGTAAACCTTTAATCTCCTAAACAATTACAAAAGATCATAGGTTTTAAAAAGGGAATTTGGTTATGTTACGGTGACAGTTCCCTTTGAATTCTAATTAGGAAACTTAATAAAAAAAAAGATATTTATTAATCAGTTTGGTTACCCAGCCTAAACAGAGGAGACATCAGACATAGACAGGTCCAACGTTTGTTTGTTATACTGGCACTGTCAGGCATGTTCCCTTGTGTTTATGCAAATTGATTCATAGGAGACAGGGAGCGTAAACATGTTTTCTACATTTACAGAATCTGCAGGTAGATATTATACAAATATTTGAGCTTTAACTTTCACTCATATTCACTTACAGTCTGCTAAAAATTATTGGGTATCTGCATCAAAGTCAGTGTTACACTTATGTGACACTTGCCTCCGAAAACACGCTTTTCAAGACTAATTATTCTGTTGTGTTCTTTGATACCCATAGTGCAGAACATCCAGCACAAGAATTGCATCACTTTGCCTTGCTATGTAAAAATACTAAACATATATAATAACGTGAACAAACATTGCTGTCTGTAATGAAAATAAGGGCCTCACGAGCTCAATTCCTAGTAGGTCACCAGCCCTCCTTAACTGCCTCATGGATAAGCTCTGCATCAGAAAACAATCCATAGATACTTGTGGACCATAAATAGATATAAGCACACCTCCCGTAACTTCAAAAAGTAGTACTACCCAAAGTAGGACATTTTTTGGGTGGTGTCATTAGGGGCAGGGCTTTGTGTGCATGGTCTCCAACATTTCAGGTGTCCAAAATGGGACATCTTCATCAGGGGATGTGGTTGGGGGGGGAGAACTAAAGATAAAGAAGAGAGAATGAGATAAAGAGAAAGAAGGGAAATAGAAAGGAGATATAAAGAAAGAGGGGAGGAATATAACGAGAATGGGGATCACAGAGAAGGGGAGAGAGAATAAAGAAAAAAGGGTGAAATAAAGAGAAATGGGAGAGTTAGAGAGAGAAAATGGAGAGATAAAGGGAAAGAGGATAAGAGATAAAGAGCAAAGGAAGAGCTGAGAAAAAGAAGAGGAATGTAATAGTTAAAGGGGGTAACAAAAAAGAGGAGAGCATGGCAGAAAGGGGAGCGATAATGAAAGAGGGGGAGAGATCATGAGATCAGTGAGAGAGTAGAATATATGAGAAAGGGGAGAGAAAGAATGTGTTTTGAAAGTGTTTGCATGTTAGCGGAGGTGTGTGTGCAAGGGCAAGTTTAAGCCAGAATGTTTATGTGTAAGGGCAAGTGTGAATGTGCATGTATGTGTTTATGGGCAGGCCTTTGTGAGAGTATAATAATAATATTTTTTTTTACAATCAATCCATTACTGTTTTGGGCCTAAATGGTATAGAATGAATAAAGGGTGTGCTTGAGCCTGACTAAGAGGAGCCCTGACTAAGAAGAGACCTGGCATCTGGGAGAGGAGGAGTAAGTCCTGTGGATGCAATCTGGCCAAGTCCTGTGGGTGCAATCTAGGTGCTAGGGTAAGCCCTTATGTAGATAATTATATAGTAAAGGGGATGCCTAAAGTAGATCTACTTAGTTCCATATTTCACAGAGATTGCTTGAAATAAAGAAATCAGAATCTTGTTATTAAATATTTTGCAAATATGCGTGTGTGTAGGTACATATGTATTTTACCCTCACCTTGCCCTGCCAACCACTGGCGCAGAACACATGAAACTATAGAGATTCCAACTTCCATCAATGACAATGTGAGTTTGTCGCCTAGTATCTTGCAGTGTACTGGATTTATAATTAAGGCATAAATATGTCTGATGTCAAATCACAATCGTATTTATTTTATATATTTGCATTAATTTAGGTTATAAACCAAAACAATGAACACAAAAGGCCACAGAAGGTGTAATAATTGTATTATACAGGTTGTGTAGCTATGTTTTTGTTTAACACTAAGTTTCATGCAGCCAAGAGTACCTCCTTCACATTCTGCACAGATTTGTTCCTGGAGACTCCCAGCTGGTGTGTTCTTTACTGGGAATTTATAGATAAAACCTCTGCATGAACTCATGACTTGGTATGGGTTGGGTATAAATCAAATGGCATCTCATTGTGCAGGATCTTTCCAATGAAGCACATTATAGTTGGTTGAATAGGCTGCACTTTTAAAGGAACCGTGGTTTTTTTTCCATTACTATGCAAAGTAATGTGTATATATATATATATATATAATATATATATATATATATATAATAATATATATACAGTACCATTCAAAACTTTGGGCTGGCATAGAAATTTTCTTATTGAAACTTAAGCTTATAACAGTGATTATTGTAGCTGGAAACGGCTGACTTTTTTATGAAGATGCCTTGTGTTTCTAAGAGGAACACTGCTCACTTTGCTAAAATAAAGGGACAGTGAAGCAAACACACACAAAAAAAGTTCAGCGGGAATATTTACAAAATTATGCAGCTCTACAAGGCTGCCAAAATTGCCATAAAGAATGCAATAAGAATGTCTCATAAATAGTTGTCAGAGCTGCCTGTTGTGTTTTTTTTAGGGGTTTAAGCAAAAACTTTTTAGGGCTCCATCTTTAACATAAGCATTAAAAATAATAATTACGCATACAGTAAAAAAAAACAATATTTATGGCCACAAATTGGTTTTAAAGAAAGATAGACAAGTGAAACTTTATGAGGAAGCTTATACCCCTGACTGTAGAGAGTTCCTTTAATCTTTGGGGGCCCTTAGTATGTGCTTAATCTGTTTAAAAGCCCAGGCAGGCCATCTGCTAATCCTTTGGGCCAAGTGCCCTACACACTTTACTGCTACTCAAGTAGCCAATCCGTTCTTTCAGCATGTAGCTGCCTGCTGGATACACGCGGCTTCATGAGTGTAAGAGGGCATGTACATCTTGCCCAGTTTTGCCCTATCTGCTTATTTGGTAGAAACAAGCCTTATTTTCAAGTTGTTATCTAATTAACATTTAAAGAATTGATAGATTAAAAGATAAAAGTAGTCGGTCAACTTAGTATGATATGAACTCTATGCTGTGATGCATTTAACTTCTGTATGGCCAGCTGCCCCCTCTTCATCAGAGTCTGAACTGCCTTAAAAGGCCCGCCGTGCCTTTAAGACATGAAGCGCTGGATAAAATGTCTTATCCCTGTGCTCCGTGTATTAAAAGGTGCAGCACTACGGGGGCAGTGCTGAGTCGGCACAGACTCTATAGCGTAAATGGGCCGGCTGAGGAAATCAAATATCTCCCCTGTAACTGCCCCGTTGGGTAACTGGGTACTAGCGGGCACGACCGCCATGAATGCAGTCTTTCCCCCTGGTTTGGAAACATGGCAACTGCCGCCCCCTGGACCTGGAATCATAGTCCATGTCGATCTAGGCCAGAATACGTCACTGATGAAGTGTATTTGATGGAGGCCCAGTCCGGATTCCCCATTGCACATGAAAATGTAACATTCCAGCAATAACTACTGACCTCAGTGTAGTTTATCTATAGCTAAGGATTGTTATGGCTTTTCAGACATCGAAGGTTGGTGCAGGTTACACAAAGGGTGCATTCATTACACCGAGGAATAGACTGATGCTTTAAAATGTACTAATGCTTAGATATGTACCAGAAACATTAACAATGATTTATTTGTTTATTGGTAAATAAAGAATCTTCTGTTTAAACTCTTGTTGATTTCTTCACAGTTTGACGCATCACAGTAGGACCTAAAATGGAATTACAGAGGGGGGGTGGCAGGTGGAGCTGCCTGGGCTTAAGCCTAGGGAAGGTTCAAAGACATTACTTAATACAATAGAATTTCCAACTGCCTTACCAAATTTTTAAATGTTTAAATATATTAAAAAACAATCCAATACAGTAAAAGAATAAACAAGAGGTCTGAATATAAACCAGATTCATTTGAAGAAAAGCAGGCCACCAACCAAAAAGTGCAATGTAACTAACTACTCCCATTAGATCCTCCTTTAAACAGAAAAGAGCTGAGATAGCCTTGATTAGAATACTTGCCGATATGGGACCACCATACGTATAGCGTGATGAGTCACAGATCTCCTTTTACATAATACCTAAAATTGGACCTCATTTCAAGGTGGTATCTTTCCATTTGCTTGCAATGTGTGCTGTATTTAACAAAATTCAAGCCTTAGTAGATTTGTGAAGTATAAAACTACACAAAGGTTTGTATACATTGTGTTTCTTTGGCTGCCACACATAAATTTGCTGTCCTCCTAAAAGCAATGGCAAACGTCTCAGCTATGAGCATGTATAAAAAATTACAAAAAGAAATTAGTGTTCAGACACTATATTGAGCAAAAGCATGTTTCCCACCGCCTCCAAAAACTGCCATTTTTTTTTTTCGGGAAGTGCCCAGGAATGTATTAATGTCTATGCTAGAAGCATGAGAACATGGCTTTCATAAATGATCGGTCTACAAAATGTAACATTTATGGAAAATAGCCAAAAATATTTAGCATATCAAGATTGCTTTTTTCACTTAAAAAATGCTAATCTGTTTTCTTTACTAATTGTTTTCTACCTTACACATTTACATAACTCGTAAAGCATTTGTGTTCAGCATGTTCTTGACTTCGCCTGGTTTTAATCAAGGCATGTCTTCCTCTACAGGATTCTTGACAGTAAGGTGTAACATAAAACACCACCTTTTTCTCCCCTGCTGTTTGATGCTAGTGGAATTAGTACATTGTTACGTTACATGATTGGAAATCATGACTAACATATAATACTAACATTGTACCAAGCTAAACAGGAATGACATTAACTGTTTAAGTAAATATTCCAGATTGTTGATTGTTCGCTGCGGAAGTTGCCCAGACACAGGACCTCTAAACATTTTTTTTCTTGTATGAAGTTCTGCCAAATTGTGCTGCCTTTTGTGATGCTGCATGATCACCAGTACTGAAAATAACATCTTCTGCAAAAACAGAAAGACTCGAGTGTGAAAAGCCTTGTGTCACAATGTATCCCAATTCATTAACTGCACTTTTAATTTGAGCAGGGTCACATATTACTTCTCAAACCCTCACTTTATTTCATAGAAACATAGAATTTGATGAACCATTCGGACCATCTAGTCTTCAATTTTTTTCTGATCTTGCTTTTGATTTAGTACAGTTTTATGCCTATCCCATGTAGGTTTAAATTCCCCCACTGTATTAGTCTCTTCTGATGGGAGGCTGTTCCACTTATTAATCACCCTCTTGGTTAAGCAAAAACTAGTAAAACTAAAATTGCATTAAAAATCAACCCATGCACCACGGTTCCTACAAATCCTCTTCAGTTTTTTTTTCTTTTGAGATCGGCACCTTAATCATAATGGATGGATTGCAGCTGTTGGGTCTGCTGCAAGCATTCAGGCCACCTCTTGACCTTTTTGCTCCAGCAGCTATTTCTTTGTGATCATTGCTTAAATTTCATCTCTGGTCTTCGAATTGCATCCTGGATTAGAATTCTCCTTTAACAACACATATTCATGTATGTTTATTACATGTTTGTGACAAGCAAAACATCTCAACATAGCATTCTTGAAATGGCCTCTGTCATCCAAACCCTACTGGGATGCCAAATGTGTATTTCTAAGTTTTAAGCTCATGTTGTCTCAGCTGTGTATTATATGGATGGCATGGAAATAATTTTCTTCTTTACCATACCAAAAGCGGGCACTTTGGGACATTTAGAAACAGGCTCACACACAAGACATGTGAAGATCAAACCTAATCAATGTGTTGGCTTTTCCTGGAAGCCAGAGAGTGTGGGTGCTGGATTACATTTGCAAACACCAAGGCTAGGCCAGCATGACAAACGGCAGATGTGGCTTCTCAGGAGGCAGTTGAGAAGAGCCTTCAAAAGAGATGCTGTCCTTTGGAAGGCAGACCACATCATATACACTTACCAATCCTCACACAACTCATTGGAAAAAAGAATGGATCATAGGTGCATCAGGTAGAGGATTAATCTAAGAATGCCAACTAGCAGGTCTAACACACACACAGATTTATAT
>VKOC01000006.1:10118434-10142481 GCA_009364415.1 Spea multiplicata | reverse complement strand
TATATATATATATTTAATTTTCTTTTTCATGGTATTTTCATTGTTTTCTCCTATGAAAAGACACGTGTCCCACTTGAATAATGTTCTGACTTTACTCAGAATTAGAAAGACTATCCCCATAAGAATCACTAAAGAATAAGTGTAGTAAAATCATTAATAAATTCCTATCTACTATATTTTAACTGAGGTTATTAGCCTTTCTTCTGCAGCAGCCGAAAATTTCCTAGACAGCAGAAGGAGCCGTGACGCTCGCTCATTACTTGGAGGAATGACCTGCCAACATTTTATTCCCCGACTTTCACTGTACGTGTTCAGAATAGAAGCTTTGTTGATACCAAGTAACATTTTGAATAACCTTTTATTTTTTTTGTATGTGGAGCAACCAATGGTATTTGATCGAGGCATTATAACTCCACCCCCGCACTATTCACACAGCTCGAGGAAAACAGACGGAAAATCCCAGAACAGAATTAATGACAAAAGCCAATCAGGTTTAAGGGTTCAGTTCCAGCTGAGTTTATTTCCTTTAAAAAAAGTTATTTACAGAAGTATAACAATCTGACAGGCAGTGAAATCGACATGATTAGCTGGCATGGTCTTATGCCTCAAATCTTTGTTTTGTGGCTTGATGGTTAGACAAAAATTTTCATATATATATACGGCATATTGCACAGGATGGATTATAAAAAAAGTTAAGAAACAAATTATGTTTTAAAAAAGAGAGCTACCTCAATAGGCAGAAGTCCTAGTGCCTGTCATTGAATACATACATAAACACATTTTTTAGCAATTTTTTTTTTTTTGCTTGTTATAATAGACTTAAATTGTACAAAGATGTTTTCACTTTCGTTAGTTTTTCATCTTAAAACACAACAGCTAGAAACCTGAATACATATGCTATCGTCATGCCAAAAAGAGACTAAAACAATTATAGTTTAGCGACAAGTATAAAGGATTAAATAGTCAAATACGAGAATGAAAAACGCAGTATATAGTGTCGCGAACTCAAATCGGCATTTAGATAGATCCAGTGGTTTAAAAACGGCACGGTTTATTTCTTTTGTAGTATAAAAAAGTGCAAAAAAATGTTGAGACGTTAAAGCTACAGGATCCCTTTTTTTTTTTTTTGCTTATTATGTGCACTTGTCACTTTAAAGCGTTTGAATACAGACTGACATAGTTAACCCTTCAAGGTTGAAGGGACAAACATTTGCCATTAGCTCCCCAGCATCAAAAAGGATTAAGAAAGAAAAAAAAAGCAGAGGAGACTAGTACAAAACCAAGAAAAGAAACATGTGGGTCCATGTGTTACCACTGTGCCTACCTACTGGAAATAGGCAACTCTAACATTGTTCCTTTCTCCTCCTTGGAGATTAACAGTGCCAAATAAAGAACATGCATCCACAATTCCACTAAGGAAATGGCTGCACGATTGAGAAACCAAATAAAAATAAAGAAAACTCTGACGTATAGTTATAAAGAGCTATATAAATACTACATATGATCATTAATACAAAGAATTTTTTTTTGTAAGTTTTCAACCGATATACAGTGTATTAAGAATACTTTGGAGGTGTGAATGCTGAGTGCACTAGGCTGGAAGGGATGCTGTCACTTTAATAATAATTTAAAAAAAGCCTGCAGATTGAATTGTGTAAACATGGAAAATAAAGCTGGTTTAAACTTTATTAATTCTGTATGTTTGACACAGTAACCAGCCTCCCTGTTTTGAAATATTGTTAGGAAATCCAAAAAAAAAAAATAAAAAACCAGCGGTTGACACCAGTTAAAACACCCCCTTTATTATAGTTTTTTACAAAAATTACACCTGAGAAAATAATCAAAAACGTTTTCAATCTCATTCTTTTGGTTTTTTTTGTTTGTTTGTTTTTTTCTTTAAAAGGTGTCCAAAAGTCTACATTAATATAAAAAATTAAATAGTTAAAACCTAGCCCTTCAGTGAAAGGAGAGCACTAAAAATGCTGTCGAAAAAGAGGAAAGGATACAAAGGAAAAAAAAAAAAAAAAAAAAAAAAGAAAAAAAAAGAAAAAAAATTTTTAAAATAAAAAAAACATTTTTTGGCCAGTATAAATATGTTCACATAAAAAATGGCATCTGGTACATTTACAAGAGGGGGGTGCAATATGAGAAAGGAACAACAAGTCTTCATTTACATCTATTTAAGAACACATACTCTGAGAAAAAATTTGGTCCTGAATTATTGTTTTGTTTTTTTTTTGTTTGTTTTTTTTTTGTTTTTAAGTCCAGCACAGATTTGAGTTGCGTTTGAATCCTTAAAGAGTTAAAAATGAGAAAAAAGCTGGTGATTTGTGTAGGAATCAAACATAGCGCCATCTATCTGCTTTAATTTACCCTAACACTAAAACTGTTCAACAGTCTTACAAGAAACCTTAAAGATAGACAGGAGAACATGCTATATTAACCCACCAGTGAAATAATCCAACACCATCACGATTCTGAGCAAGAGAAACACATTTTTTTTTAAAGCAACCCCCCCCCCCCAGGTACCACATAAATATGTAACTTGGTGTAGTTCAGAAGATCTGCTTTCCTTCTTAAAAAGTAGTGTCCTTGAATTAAAAATAATTAAAAAAAATCCATCGTTTCATGGATGTTTTAAAGAAAAAGTTGGGTCACCCAAATGGGGGTCCACCATCCTTCTCCAGACGTGCAAATCCATAATAGTCCCATTATTTCTACTGCAAACAAAAATGAAATAGGACCCCCCCCACACCTTCATCCATCGACTGCTCTCCAGAAAAACAAGGGGTGATGGGGAGGCTGTTTGGGGGCTGAATGTAAGTATTACCCCTTAACATTAGTCTGTTTTTTGAACTTTTGATTTGTGCTCCTTCTCCTCTCCTGCTGGAAGGTACAGCCTTGCATGGTGCTGGAAGGAAAAGTCCCATGTCTCCAAGACAAGGGAGGGAGACAGCAATGCTAAGAGGCCGGAGCTCTCTCCCCTTATCTCTGAGAATGGGGTCAAACTCTCTTAGGTCTCATTCGTATCTTCCTTTAGCCAACAATATGTGCAGCCCCAATAAAAGCCTTCTTCACCATGTGTAACCATCATCATCATCATCATCATCACACACAACCTCTCCAGTCTGCAGGTCCTACAAACATTTAGGAGGGCTTTTAAGGTTTTCGTTTTGGGGGGGGACAGAAGGGTCTCCCTGGGCTGCTAAAAATCAACAATCCCTTTTATTGAGTTTTGATTTTCTTTCTGACTAAGTAAAGCAGAGGTTCAGTCAGTTTAGTACAGCAGAGAGTGCGCTCTGCCTCTCGCTCGATGCTCCATGACTGTAGGTGCTCGCCCTCCTCTATCTAAGCGGCTGGCTCAGTATGTGAACACCAGGTTGGAGATGCTGGACTCCAGCCAGTCCCCTGAGATCATCTCACTCACCTCTGGGGTGCAATAGTCCGGGAACTCGAAGTGGGAGCCCGAGCCCGGCTCGAAGTTAAAGTCCAGGTCCCTGTCCAGAGCGGAGGAGCCGAAGCTGCCCAGGGACATGCTCTCAAAGCCCGGGCTGGGGTTGAGCTCCAGCAGCTCGTCTTCCAGCTCCTCGTCCGAGGAGGACGTTGATGATGAAGAGGAGGAGGATGCGGAGGAGGGGGAGGATGCAGCTGAAGAAGAGGAGGAGGAGGAGTGTGAGGTGGACGGGGCCGGGGAGGACGCTCTCGGGTACCCGCCGTGCTCGGACGGGGAGCCGGGGGAGTTTTGGACGGATCCGGCCCCGTCTTCGTACAGGCTGAGCGGGTCACTGGCCTCGGCGGAGCCGCTACTGAGTGTAGGGCTGGCGGGCACGGCCACTGGAGATGATCCCTGGTAGCCCGGGGCTCCAAAGATGTAGAGCCGGTGTTTAGGTTTCTTGTCTGGGGCGCCCTGTCTGGAGGAGGCTGCGATCCGGGACTTGTACAGGGTGTGATGGTCCAGCATGCACGATTGCTCCGGGAAGGCTTTGCCGCCCAGCACTAGCTTGGTGTGCGGCTTGCTGCAGAGCTTGGTCCCGCTGCTCTTCTTCACTGGAGGTTTGGAGGAGCTGCTGCAAGCCCCAGGGTTACTGCTGCCGCCGCCGCCGCCACTCCCCCCACTGCTGGGGCTGCTGCAGCCCTTCTCCCCGGGCTTGGAGCTGCCGGATTTCACCTTCTTCCTGGGCCGGTACTTGTAGTCCGGGTAGTCGGCCATGTGCTTGAGCCGCAGCCGCTCGGCCTCCCGGATGAAGGGGATCTTGTCGCTGTCCTTGAGCTGCTTCCAGCGCTTGCCCAGCCGCTTGGAGATCTCGGCATTGTGCATGTCCGGCGACTGCTCCATGATCTTCCTCCGCTCGATCTGAGACCAGACCATGAAGGCATTCATGGGTCTCTTGATGTGCCCGCTGGGGGTCTTGCACCAGCTCGGGTCATCCGCTTTGCCCCCGGTGGAGGCAGTAGACCCTGGGGTAGGAGAAGATGCCATGTCCAGCTCTACACTTGCCCCCGAGTCTGAGGTCTCCCCGGCCAGCAGTTCGTCGGTGTTCTCGGCGTTGTTGGTTTGTTGCACCATATTGCTACTGTACGGATCCTCAGTAAACGCGTGCTCCCCACAGCCAGTGCCAGTGTCCTGAGCAGGAGGGTCCCGCCGGCCAGTGCTTCCTCTGCCAGGCTCGTTAGCAGTACTTTGCTTTCCTGCCGTCACTCGTGTTATATATGGGTCTCCCTGCTGTAGTTGAATTCAGTTCACAGACTTGTTCCTGGAAAATACACTGGAAAGCATAACTGCAGCCAGCGCTCTTCTATTATTATTACAGTTCGTATTATTGGTTACAGCTCCGAGTCCAAGCGGATCCTGGCTGAAGTAAACAAAAAAAAAATCTGAAGAATAAAAAAAAAAAATGTTTCATAAAAAAAAAATTGTATAAAAAAAAATCCCAGAAAAAAAAATATCAGCTGTAGTAGAGTCTCTGAGCGAGAGTAACCATGTGTGTGTTTTAATCCTGAATGAGTACGAGGTGCTTTCACTGTCTGGATGCAGTGCACAGCTATGTATAGAATATATAGAGCTCTATGAGCTTTATGTTCCCTGGCCCCCCCTTTCTGTCTCTTTTTTTTTTTTCTTTTTTTTTTTTTTCTCAAAACAGTTTCTCTTGCAGCAGCTAAGAGCTATTCTCAATTCCGCCTCGCGCTGCTTTATCCCTTCCCCGAGCGCACCTCAGCCAATGGGAGGCTGTTTCTAACGCTTTCTCGTGCCAATTCCCCGCCCCGACACTCCCCATTGGCTGGGAACGCGATGCAATAATAATCACCGCGTGCAATGAGAAGCTCCAGAGCTGACCTCATTCCGATTCACACAGCAAACTTTCCTGCAAGGGCCGGGAGGAAGGAGAGCGTCCTCGCTGTATATACTATATACATTTACACACCTATATATACAGTGTACACATTCCGTCAGTAATGCGTGTGCACTCTTAACACATCGCTTTAGTGCCAGAAATGAGAAAGTGCCACACATACCCCTCTCCCAAAAGCATACGAATTATCTGTCAGGTGGACGAGCGCTCTTCGACGTGTCATGGTGCACATACACACACACCCCCTTCCCTGTCAGGGCGCGGGGATAGTTGTGTGAAACCCGGGGCTTTTGCGGTAGTATATATAATGATAATATATACATATATAACGATATAATATATATCTATATAATACGATATAATATGTATATACACACACACATGCACCAGAGCCTGAACTGGGGAGAGGGGGTTATCCTCTGTCAGGGCAGGGAATGTGCCCTCACACCCCCTTTAGACGATGTGTAAATCAGTGACCCCCGCCGTGTTAGTTATACCGGCAGCCGTCTGTACAGGGGGTTAATTCGTGCTGCTGTATTCCCACGTGCATGGGGGAGGTGCAATGTACTTCATAGTCTATGTTCATTATGGCAGATTGGAAACGTTTTCACTAAGGCGCCTTTCAGTTATTATCCCCCCCCCTTTTACCCCACGGAGCTGCTATAAAACCTTTAGCTAAAGGGTTAATATTGCATTGTGAACGGGGGCGCAGCCGGAGATGGTGAGGGGACAGCGATCTGACAGGGGCTGTCACACCCCCTTCTACATTCACTCAGACCGCAAGGATAAGGGATAGAACGGCAACATTTGCGATAAAGTAACCCGCCAACAGTATAACGGCATCCCCTCCATGTATTTCTGGCAGACGCGAGGAAAAATTAAGGGTTACATACACAATGGGATTAACTATTTGGGGTCAGCGGAGATGAACAGCTCCCTCAACACACCAAGCATTAACACCACTCTTTAATTTATATGAGAGCAACTTAGTCCGCCCTTATAGCTGCCGCTCGGCTGTGGGCATTACTCCCTATGTCTGCCCTATTATAAGCAGCAGCAGCCGCCAGCACACGTGCTCCTCCTGTGGAAGTTTTCCCCAGGCCAAGCAACAGAAAGAGGAGGAAGGAAAGGCGGCAAGCGGCGGCGGGTAAGTGCAGCTGCGGATGGTGGGCGGGCTAATGTATGCCAAGGAAAGTGGGAATCCTTCATTCTCCCTCCCTGTCTGAGTTGCTCAGCCCGGGTGGGAGGGGCAAACGGCACATGGGCCTGCCTTGTTTACACAATGAGGGGACGCCTCCTTCGAGGGAAGGGAGGGGGTGTGCGCCGTCTGGCTGGATGTCTGAGATGGGGGAAGGGGAGAAAGGCTCGGCTGCTGCCGCTGAACCCGAGGCGGCTGAGGTCAGCTGCAGAGTCTGCACTGATTGCAAAGGCTCCTTGTCGCTATTATTCATAGCACAGTGCGTGTCTGAGAGGGAGGCAGGGGTGACATCACAGCCCTGACACATTAACCCTGGCCGTGCCGCTACCTGATATCCAACCACAAGCTACCTCATATATCTGTAGGGTCTGCCCTGCAACAAGCCGACCGCCAAATAGGAAGGGGCTTGCTGTCATTTTAGCATGGTAACACGCCTTACAGCCCACCAGCAATGAGTGTGGGGAGGAAAAAAAAGCAGCAATGACATGATCCCTACACTGTGGCTTCTCAAAAGCCATGGCAATAAGATTACGGTTTGACTGCCTGGAAACAAGCAGATGATTGCATTACACGCCCCTCCAGCCTCCACGAGGGTAACACCGATTTTAAGCAGTGGCTTCTGCATGGGAACACGGTTATGATTTGCTGCTCCCTGTAACTGGGCAGCTCAGCACTGAAGGGGTTCAATTCACGTGGATAAGCCTATGGCAGGATGGGTGACAGACAGACATGCTGTGTGTCTCGGGTAATCAGAGCAGATCAGCTGGTTTAGTGTTAACCAAGGAATTGGGGTTTCATGACACGCCGGCAGATTGTGCTGCCCTTCCGGGCATTTCCCCATCATTAAATATTCAGTTACATGGGGCTGGTGGGAGAGGAAGTGTTTGATCTGTCAGGAATCCTATGCAGACCTGCCTGTCCTCTCCCACTCTGATGGGATGCAGACTTATGTTACTAATATAATTTAGGAAAAGCAGAGCTGCCAGTACCAGGGTATGCTTGGTCTAGGCAGACAAGGCAGATCTCGATGTCAATTTCTTTAATCATAAATCAGATTGCCATTGATTATCCGTTTCCAATCAGGACTGTAACTCCTCTTGAAGGTACATATACATTGTGTCTGCTATTAAGACGGTCAATGTCTGCAGGGTGGAGAGGGCTATATAGCTAACGTGTAACGAGCTGGTAAATACGTGGAAGAAAACACATTTGCTGCTAAAGGAGCATTGTCCTCGCTTCCCTCTTTGTTTCTGTATTTAATAGCTATTTTAGAAGATTGCGTGCTTGTCCTGGGCCAGGGTAAGAGTTCACACGAGGTTGCTTGCACTGTCCTGACTTGGGTTGGAGAGGAGAGGACGCTTGGTGGCAGCGGTGAGCCTCCACCTTCTGCAGCAACAACACGTGCGAGCGAGAAGAGGCAGGCACATCGACGTATCTACTAACAGGGCTCAGCTCTACAAGCTGGGACTCAGACACTGGGCTAGCATGCCATGGTGGGGTTAACCATTAGAGTCCCAGAAACACTGAGGATAAGCAACATTGTATATTTCTTTCTTATATTGAGACGCCGCCTGGAGCTCTACCTACTGATATACTCTCAGCTAGTATAGTGTTTTTTTCTATGTTGTAACAATCGTGCAGACAATTGTCTGGCAGAAATTGCACACAGTGTATCAGTCTTCATTGTATCAATGCATTCTGTGTCAACAAAAGTGAAGCACGTCTTTTCATTCAAGAGAATTGGTCACTGTCTATACATTTGAGAAAAAAAATTTGCCATATTGGCTTTGTTCAATGATGAATCCCTTGTTTACTATTTTTATACACCCCATATATATTATATATATATATATACCTATTTTTCAGGATGGAAAGGACCTTCCCCAGACAACATATTTATGTATTTCACCCATTATTTGGTATGAAAAATATTGTTATAAATAGAGAAATTGCATGCAATAATACTTTGTCATTTACACCATCCGAGTGCAGCAATTCCAGAGGGAGACTGAACACTGTGACCAGATTAATTTTCTAATCACAGTCATCACATGAACAGGGACAGTTGCATTGGTTCCCATAGGACTGACTTGGTTTTGAGGCAGTTCCCTGCACTGTAAACCAGCTAGTAGCATCACACGTGGATGTGTCGCTCGCCTAAAAACATGGCGATCCATGTCATCATGATGGATTTAATGAAACCTGAAAAGCATGATGGAATTTTATGATGAACTAGTTCTATACATGTTTTATTGTCCAAAATGTACCTTAATCATACATTTGGGAGTCCTCAGAATTTTTAGGAGACATTACATAACATACTGTGTGTTGTACTTAGTATCTTGCGTAATTATGTGTAAATTGAAAAAGATAATGGATTATGTCATTTCTGGTATGGGCTCTGATACATAATTACATGCATTACAGTAAACCAAATGCAATTAAATGGCCATGGTGATGCATCTCTAGAGTATTCACAAAAGCTAAACATTTCTAGCAGTACTCCCCATTAGGTTGACAGCACCTTGCAGCCTTTCTTCTAAGACAAGTGTTGTGTTTGTTCTTCATCCCGCCTAGTTAATGCAATAAGAGCAAATCTTTCTTCTTACCACAACTTGTTTACTAAAGTGACCACTGGTTCTTGGATGCAGTAGTGACAAGGCCTTGCTCTTGATGATTTTGTGAACCAGAAGGCACAAGGCCCCTCTGGGCCATTTATAGAACATTACTACAGAAGATGCTCCTTAAACACTGAGATCATGTTCATTGACGTATTTCTACTACGTTTCCCATGCAATCTATCCCTAAGAAGAACCAGACCACTAAAATCACTTGACCCTGCTGAAAATAAGCACAACATATACTACTGATAGGACAAATCAATTCTTTGTAATGGTCAACATTTCACCAAGAGTTCTATTTTACTTTTATGAAAAAATATATTATGATTAATTTTCCATTAGAGAAGAAGGACGAAATGGTACTGAATAATAAAAGGCAGCAGATGACTTTCACCACAACGTTGATGGGTTTTATGATGCACCAGTCACAATTATTCAGACAATCTCTGTTTTAACTCCTACAGTTGAGAAACGCAATTCGATCCAGATGGTTTGCTAGGGCAGAATGCTTCACAGTATCTGCCCAGTGTGTTCCCCATTGTATTTATGTCCCCAGGGGATTGGAGTCGGGTCACAGGGAAAACTGAAACAGTGGAAACTGAAGTCAAGAGAAACCAATCTGGTGTTTTGTTTTAAAGAGTATATTGCACGCTGTCAGGATCAAAGCACCTGTTGAAGGTTTCAGGTTTTTGCTTGTTACTACAGGGGAAGGAGATGGGCCAGATGGCAGGTGGGTGAGCACAGAGCTTCTTAGTGGTGGCCTCAGGCACATGCTGCAACAGTGAGAATTTCAAAGCCTTGTCTGACGTTAACTATTTAAAGGTGAAATCTTTGGGCGTAGTTTATGAAAAGATAAAAGTCATCACAGATATGGTCAGTTTTTGGTTTCCCTTGTTTTTACAGCACCCTAGAGCATTACTTCAAACACTGTGTGGTGTCATTTGACTGTTATTCAGACGTTTCAGCTGTAGTGTAAAGCGAACAACTTTTTGGGGTGCACCTATAAAAAAATGTACTTTGCAGGTCTACAGTTTTATAAGGGGAGTTGATTTTATGTATGTCACTTTTCTAGCACATACGTATTAGATCTTCAAAATGTCAGGTCAAAAAATGGCAACACCTCAGTGGCTATATGTGGAAATGGAAGCAGCCCAAAACTCTTCAAATCAGAGCAGATATTATAATAGTCACTCTAATATCATATTGTTTATTTTGTTGGATACCAGGGGGTTATGCATATCAAATAAGTCTGGCACAAAGTGTGAAAAGTAATTGTCACTACAGCAACCACTGGAATGGTCCCAACAACAGGAACACTTTGGTTGCTATGGTGATAATCCCATAAAACAACCTTCCTCACTCTGACACTACTGTATCTGCTGAGAAATTGTAATGGACAGCCATTAAATTGAAGCTGGTATCATCCTCAACATTACTTAGAATAGCATTAACCACATTATGACCTAGAATACGTTTAGCCCTACTTATTGTTAGGACAAAGATATTCTGCAACAATGGGACAGTCACCATGCACCTCCCGTCTGCCATCTTTTTTTCTGACTCCTCCCATTTCAAGATAAATACCCGTAGGCTTACAAATTAGCCGTTGTATTATCGGCGCGCAATAGAACACTGCCCATAGTCCCTAGCAATTGTACTGATAGCGATAGAACCGGCTGTACCCTGCTCCACTGCCACAAAATGGGGTTAATATGCGTACATTATTCCTGTTTGCTTTGTGGTATTAGGAGGATCCAGTCTGAACGCACCACTTCCACTCAGTGCTGAAGTATGAAGGGAGGGGGGCGGCTGCGAGACGACTGCAGACGCCTTCAGACAGATTGCGGCGCGCGGCCTGCCCAGATGCCACGCGACGGTTGCCCTGGCGACGGGAGGCGGGCGCGTGGCGGCGCGAGACAGGCAGCTGGCTTCGGGTTGCAGACGGTGAAATAAAAGGCAAGGGGGTGGGGGGTGGAAGAGAGTGTGAGCCGGGCGCCGTGCTGTGGGATGGGTACCTGAGAGGGTCAAATAGCGCGCGCTGCAATGGGTCTGCATTAAACCGTCAGTACTACATGCTACAGAACTTGTTAATAATACGACGGTTATATGAAGAACTATTTAGTGTTTACTCGGTTTTGGGAATACACCGTATCGCTAACAACCCTCTAATTTAGAGAATAAACAGCTCAAACGTATGTAATGTTAGTTACTATATATCAAATGGCGGCTAGACCATGTTACATGGTTGCATCCACTACAACACTTTCATATTTAGGGCAATGGAAAACGGCCTACGTGTGTGTCGTTTTTAGTCTGTTTTGTAACTATGGTTTTGTGTAAAATATTGAGCGTCTGGGGAGGCTGCCCCACATCCCTGAAGTAATGTATTTTTTTTAAACCTAGCAAAGTCACACACATAGAAACTTTTTTAATGAAGGGTCCAGACCCTGGTGCCAACAGTCCCAAAAGGACTCAGACAGTCTCATTGACATTAGTGTTAATTGTGCTCTGAAGAAGTGCTCCTGTCACGCAGACAGATGTGTGTACGGAGTCTTTCATGTTGACTTGGTGTCCTAGAGAAGGGTGCCCAAAGTTGGCAAGTGTAAATTAAATCTATAGGGACGATGAGACAAACTGACTCTTATATACTGTATTGGCTTGATTATAGTAATGGTAAAACAGTATTTTATCTAATTAACAGGAATACATGTATTGTAATGTTTTTGGTATCTATTATACAGTTTGTCAGCATATGTTATATATATATATAAACAGAAATTTGGAAAACCAATAGCCATTTTAAGGACCCCCCCTTTAATTCATAATGCACCTTACTTATAGATATGCTCCCTGATATGCCACTCTGCCCCCCATATATGCTTTATAACCCCTGACATGCCACTCTGCCTCCTGATATGCTTTATAACCCCTGACATGCCACTCTGCTGCTGGCTCCTTTGCCGAGCACCGGAAGGTCACGTCACGCCGGCGCTCCATCATAGAAGCCACGGCGGAAGTGCCAGCAGCAGCAGGGGTTGTCTGTATTGCATAGACGCCCACCGGCTGCCAGAGAGGAGGATCCAGGTCCCCTGCAGCGCTGCGGGATCTGGATCCTAATCCTGCTGCTTGCCCGCAGCAGGGCTAAATGAAAAAAGAAAAAGAAACACCTGCCCGGAACTGCATGTAAGAATGCATAATGTCCTTCCCTTGTGTGTTTTTCTAGGACATGTCACATTCAGTCAAACTGATAATATATATAAATTATTATTATTTTTATAATTATAATACATAAAATATATATCATGTCCATAAGTTAGATTTGTTGAACTCAAGAGTGGGGTATACCCATTCAGAGACTAGATCAATATTCTCTGTAGATTCCTGTAGTTCTTCTGTGTTTGCAGCCAATAATATGTTGAAGGGTTTTAATGAAGACATCTGTTAGAAAGACAAACCGAGTATCTGTGCATGCGTGCATGTTAATGGTCTCGGGGTCCTTGGGGGATTTACTCACTCCCAAAGTAGTCACATCTTGGAGAAAGATGCTGCGATATGGAAAGGTAAGTATCAAAAACAAATGGTAAACTCATTTCTCCCTATTGGAAGAGTATTTATGCTCAAATAGTTAAAACACAAAATACAAATGCAAAAAATTAAGTTTAGTATGTAGCCTGTATGTAGGCATGTAACAAAAGGATGTCTTTGATTGTTGCCTATTCAGTGCCTACTTTGAATTTCAACAAACAGAATTTAGCTGCCCATTATTTGTTTTAAACGTGAAACTCAAAGCTGTGTGACAGATCTAGAAATGTAAACAACTAATTTGTGTAACTGGCATTCCCTTAAGGAATCAATGAACATCGTTAAATTTCTTCTGAAATTTGCAATACAAATGGCATTTATTTGGAAATACTTTTCAAACCTGCTTACTGCATGTTTGCTTGTTCTTGCCTATTTACATTACAATGGCTTCATAGCATTACTTTGCATATAATAATAATATAAGGGATTTGGAAAATTGTGGCTTTTCACTATGGTTCACGTTATCAATTAAGTTACAAAAGCACCTCAAAGACAACTTGAAGCGAATCTGAGGTCTCACTAAAAGACGACTTTGTCTTATAATTGAGCAAACAAGGTATATGAGTGCTTCCTGGCACTATATATATATATATATATATATATATATATATATATATATATATATATATATAAATGCCAACAATATTTCAGTTATCATGAAGGGTTTGCAGAGCCCCCTCTGCCCCCATGATGCTACTGTTGGCAACCATGATTTTATTGCGGCCAGTTGTTCCGGATAATTCACACCACATTCTATTATATAAATGTTATATAATAATGAAGCTTTTACTTGGACCATTCTATTTCTGTCATCCCATCAGCTACTTCGATTCAATTGGAAATCCCAATGTGTGGTGGTCAAGTGTTACTTGATAAATAGTTGATAAGGACACAACGATGTTATCACATAAGCCAACCAGATCAAAAGAAAGTGTATAACGTATGTCCTTGTAGTTAGTCATTCGATTCCAGCCTTAGGCACAGAGGTCACAAAGATCACGCAAGAAAGCGTTACTATTGACAGAGGTGATTTAACTCATTTGCATCCTTTAGGACGTAATGGTATGTCCTTAAAAGCTGTGCCAGGCACTCCTTAGGACTTACAGGTACGTCCTAACTTTGTTGCAGCGGCCTTACTCTTATTTTTCCTTTCGGACTGCCTTTACCTTTTACTCTGGACATTTCAACATGCAGCCACATTTTTTTTATAACTCACATTAGCATTTATTTTTTTTTCATTTATTCAGGCTATTTTAAACCTTAGACATGTGGTTGTAAACTAATGCAATATTTTTTTCTTATTTGTTTTACAATATGTCCAGACACAATTACTATGTAGAATAGCTTGTTCTTGCACATTTTTAGCAAGGCATTACTTACACACTGTTTCAGAGCCTGGCTGCTTCCTACACACTGGGATTAATATGAACAGCAAAACAGAACAGAACATTCTAATCATGAAAGCCTGTGGCAGCTCCAGAACATTGTAACACGCATCTCAGGCACTCTGAATTTAACGATGGCATTTATTTCATCATTATATTTTGGAGTATTGAAATGTATTAAACAAACAAATAAACATCACTGAATGAAAGCATACTGTTTCTACTCACTTTCTCAATGTATAATATATATATATATAATATACACACACACACACATACTAGATAATAAATTTAACAGTGGACAAGATGATAATTCTTACATATCAAAAATTTCTTTCTAAACACCATTTGGGGTATAAACTGTTTTACTTGAGAGTATAAAAGAACCCTGAGAGAAAGTACGAATAATTTTCACCTTGACTGCTAGTTCAGCTGTAGTTCTAATAAGATTGACATATGATGGTCCATTACTAATATGGGTTGGGGCAGGTATATTGTCTGAGCCAAACTTTTGTTTAAGCTCATTGGAAAACTTTAATGTGAGGGTGCCAAATACACATGGTATCCATGCTACTGTAAACAACAGTGTTGCCGGCCACAGGTTCTGTATCATGTAGATTACCAGACATTTGAAACAATGCACGGTATATACTTTTTTTTTAGCCTAAAATGCTACTTTTAGTATAATGCCTTGGTTCAAGGAGTTAAGGGCAAAATGCCAGTAAAACTGTATTCAACAGTGTATTTTATTTTGAAGGTAAGTGGACATTTTGTCATTAATTTAACTTTAAAAAGCGGTTAACGCCGTCACAGAGCTCTTCTGTTTGAAACAATATAATGAAGTACTGAATTACTGTTACCTAAGTCTGTCTTAGTATACCTGATTGCTTGTTAACACAAATAGCTGATCAGCCAATCACATGGCAGCAGCTCAATTCATTTAGGCATGTAGACATGGTCAAGACAATTTGCTGAAGTTCAAACCGAGCATTAGAATAGGGAAGAGAGAGGATTTAAGTGACTGAACATGGTATGGTCGTTGGTACCAGACGGACTGGTCTGAGTATTTCAGAAACTGCTGATCTACTGGGATTTTCACACACAACCACATTTACAGAGAATGGCCCGGAAAAGATAAAATGCCTTGTCAGAGGAGAACTGGCAGACTGGGTTGAGATGACAGAAAGGCAACTAACTCAAATAACCACTTGTTACAACCAAGGTATGCAGAATACCATCTCTGAACGCACAACACATTGAACCTTGAAGCAGATGGCCTACAGCAGCAAAAGACCACACTGTGTGCCACTCCTGTCAGCTAAGAACAGGAAACTGAGGCTACAATTTACACAGGATCACCAAAATTGGACGATGGATGACCGGAAGAATGTTCCCTGGTCTGATGAGAATTGCAGCTGCAACATTCAGATGGCAGGGTCAGACTTTGGCGTAAACATGAAAGCATGGATCCATCCTGCCTTGCATCAATGGTTCAGGGTGGTGTAATGGTGTGGGGGATATTTCCTTGGTACACTTTGGGCCCCTTAGTACCAATTGAGCATTGTTTAAACGCAACAGCCTGAGTATTGTTGCTGACCATGTCCATCCCTTTATGACCACAGTGTACCCATGTTCTGATGGCTACTTCCAGCAGGATAATGCACCATGTCACAAAGCTCACATCCTCTCAAACTGGTTTCTTGAACATGACAATTAATTCACTGTACTCCAGTGACCTCCACAGTCACCAACAGAGCACCTTTTGAGTGTGGTAGAACAGGAGGTTTGCATCATGGATGTGCAGCCGAGAAATCTGTAGCAACTGCGTGATGCCATCATGTCCATATGGACCAAAATCTCTGAGGAATGTTTCCAGCACCATCTAGAAAGTATGCCATGAAGAATGAAGGCGGTTCTGGAAGGCAAAAGGGTTCCAACCCAGTAGTGGCAAGCAGTACCTAATAAGGTGGCCAGTGAGTGTATATAGGAAGTGATGCGCACTGTCCAAAATGAAATATCAAATAAAAAATATCCCTGCAATAAATGCACCAATGGTCCTACACAGGTACTGTTTTATATTTGTTATATAAATAAATGTTATGCAGATATACACTATATGGACGAAAGTATTTGACACCTGACCATTACACCAACAAGGACAACATTCTAAATACAAAGACATTAATATGTGGTTGGTCACTCCTTTGCACTTATAACAGCTTCCACTCTTCTGGGTAGGCTTTCCACAAGGTTTTGGAATGTTTCTGTGAGAATTTTTGGTCATTCATCCAGTAGAGCACTTGTGAGGTCAGGCACTGATGTTGGATGAGAAGGCCTAGCTCACAATCTCTGTTTCAGTTCATCTGAAAGGTGTTCGATGGGGTTGAGGTAGGGCTCTGTGTGGGCCAGTCAAGCTCTTCCACACCATGTATTTATGGACCTTGCTTTGTGCACTGGGACAAGTCTTCCCCAAACTGTTTCCACAAAATTGGAAGCATAGCATTGTCCAAAATGTCTTGGTATGTTCCCTTTCAGCATACCAAGATATTTTGTTATAGTAGGAATGACAGGGACTTCCTACAAAGATATAATTTGAATGTAAACGTAAGGTCCGACAATGAGGTTACACTGAAAACCAGTATCATCATTGAAGTTGACAAAAGATTAAGTATACCACCTTTGTAAAAATATACTTCGAAATTAAACATCTTCACAAAAACTTTCTACTTTGACTAATCAAAAATAAGGGACAGTGGTGACATACAGTGTGATGTGTTCTTTGAATATATTGCCCTTTTATTTATTTAGCAATACAGAAAAATGTAACATGAATATTGATGTTCCAGTAATGGTCCAAATTCACTTTGTAGAAATTTGTAATGACCATGTCCAATTAGGAGTCGGGAATCAATGGCATATGTTTAAGGTCAAAGCCACAAAAATCGATATGTGTGACTTGTATTTAACATGAAAATGAAATTCATTGACATTCCTGGTCATGTGGTGATCTAGATATTGCTTCAAACTGTGGTAGCTTTGTGAAATAAAAAAAAAGAAATGAATAAAATTAGGAAACAATCTTAATGTCAAGCCAATAATCACGATAGAAAAAATGTAATCCCAATTGTTTAAACCCACGTTGCAGAGTAGACACATCAATGTTATTGAAAACTTGAAATATTTGGGTAAATTGATTTACCAGCACCATATGTTCTAAAGATGATCAATTTTGCATTTTAACTAGAATAGTTTAACATGAAATATAATAAATAAACAGAATCTTAAAGAGACGGGTCTCATGGGTACCAACAGGACTCAACAATTGTCAGTCTATATACAATGTGCTCTTTAAAATACTGCCCAATTAAATTTTCAAGCATTAATTATGTCTAGTATCAGGTCAGTTCTTAGTATGCTTAACACCCTAGCATGACTCCCCATTGGCTCAGGGCTGTAGGAATCTGTCAAGGTGGCCATGCAAGTATCGCTCACAGAGAGCGCACTGAGCCCCAAAGAGGCCAGACAGCACCATACCCCTGTAAACCCTAGCCCTACACACAGTACATTAGTGACACATTTAACCCTTTCTAGGTGAACACGTGGACAGTAGCATACAATTTGCAGCCACTATTCCAGCACTTATGACATTGAATTAGAAGTTACATGGATTTATTTATTACCACACCACATCTTTAGGGAAGGCTTCTGCTCCATTTATATATTTGTATTTTCATCCCAACATTTAATTTAATTCTGGGTTTTTTTAGAATGTCAATGTGTTTAATACTGATAATTCTCTACAAAACAAGTATATTCCTTTCAACACATGGGTACAGGGACATCAAATAGAACATTAAGAATAAAACAATGTTGGCCCATAATGAGCTTCTGCCGTGGCTACAACCTGCACTAATGTCAAATCAAATTTTGACAACTTAATTTTGTTAGCCTTACGGTGGTTCAGATGTATAGCACACTTGCAAATGTGTACATGCATTTGAGCAGTAAGAGACTTGGATTTATCGCCCTGGAGTTGATTTTCTTTAGGCTACAATCTTCATTTGCTGCAGAATTCTAGATTTAAGATAGGTCGTTGTTACAGTGCAGACATAGCCTAACTACTACCTTACCCCTATAAATACACCACTAACTCAACCATTGTGCCACTATTTTTATATTAACAGCTGACAAATTAAGCATACCTCTGCAGCGAAGGTAACTTAACATGATTTGTGTTTGTATATTTATAGTACTTCACTGATTACAGCCACAAGCAATTTCGTGATTCCAATGCTTTATAAGAAGTTCAGGACTTCTCTATGTCCCATTAACCATTGTACAAGCAATATTAATTGGATCTAACTGCTGTTAAGATCATCATCTGTGATTATCTGCTCACCATCATTCTCATAGACAGACTGTCCCTTGAGGTTTTGCTTTTTAATTTACTGACATTGACTAACTTATTAATTATGTAATTGTACTGGTATCTACTAATTATGAACCTACATTTTAGTGGGCTTTGCAATTACTAAATTAATTTGATTGATTGTATGCTTCCATTACAATTTTTCACTCTGCATTTATTTTTTAATAAACTTTTATATATGTATTTTTTGTAAAACCTCAGTATTGTTTAAAGAACATTCTATAAATTGTGGGCTGTTCATTGTTAAGTGGATATATTTTTAATATCTAATGTTTAATGTGAGATGTCATCAGGCAGCAGGCAATAGTAGTGTCCATCAGTACCAACTTGCTGCTGGAGAATACATTATCATCACATATAGCATTATTAGTTGTTGAGGGCATTCAGCTTCCTATGACATGCAGATAAGAACAATGGGTTTGGAGGCTCCATAAGTAGAGGTTTCTCAGTGTACTGGACAGAATATTACAATAATTAGTAGAGAAGCTCATTAAGCAATTGCCAATGGATATTTGAATGATATATGAGTCAGCAGTATTACGGGGAGGGGGCCAAATCTTACATCTTTAAATAAATGGGGTTTTAAAATATGTTACTTGTTCTACAATTACTTGAATTTACCCCAGATTTCTGAACACTCTCACATGTGACCTGCCTTGCATGCCATCAGACTAACAATAGTGAAAGAGAAAATTAACATTACACAGTTTCTCACAGACAAACTCTGCAGGTCAGTCCTTTGCACGTACTTACGTCTAACTGTCCTCCAGATTCCGCAGTGTCCTTCCTTAAAGGTAGAGTCTAATGGTTTCACCATAACTTCTCTGTCTGCAGTTTCGACACTTGTGGCATGGCCTGTTTTTTTTTTAGTTAGGATCCTAACACATGGTTTTGTCTACAGTTTTACACAGACAATATTATATTAATAATGCTCAGCATATCGAAAACAAGTACATTATTTGTACAAATGGTAAATTGTATCTCCAATTTGGAGAGATAATCTCCTTTACATATAAGCTTACATTGACTGAATGGCACTGTTAGTTTCTCTTAGGAAAAACATAGTCCCTAGGGCACTTCTTATGTTTTCTAGTAGAATAATCCCTTCACAAAGACAGCTTTTCTATAGTAGAGACATCCAATTGCTTCCAGCAGCCATTGTAAATTGTTTCTTCCCTTTTCCAATCCTCAAAGAAGTGTCTCAACATGCAGACATTGCTTGTTTAATTCCCCTATGCTTGAAAACTATGATTTTAAACCTTGTTAATTGAATTCACCTGCTCTTGCCTTAATTACCCTTCAATGCATGCACCTGTTTAGGTAATATGATTACCTCACTGTGTGTCTGTAGCTTGACCTCATCAGAGAGTAGTTTTTTCTTTTAACCATTTCTAATGCCTAATGCATTGAGTTTATGCACTATTTTCAACCAGCAGTGAAGTTAGAATTCGTGAAAAAAGTTATACCTAAAAGAATACGATATAATGCTGGTTGGAGAAGGTAGATATGTGTTTGCACTTGTAGTCTGAGGATGAACATGATTTTGTTAGTGCCGATAAAAACATATAACATATAAAGTGTTGAACAATCGACTAAATATATTTATAAATAGGAGGTTTTTCCTTCGCGTATTTTTTATGATGGAAGAAAGGAAAGTAATCGGTAGAATTGCCCTCAAGGTTTAGGGGCCTGGGGAAAAAGGTTTGCAGGGACCCTTTTCTCCTCAGGAAGGAGCAGGGAGTAGGGCTCCAGCTTCCCCCTATGCTTGTCGTCTCTGCAGGCCTGAGAAACAGAATGTTGGAAAATGACATATGTCAGTGGTCAGCATTACTGACACTGGAAAATACCATGGACAGCAGCACTGCTGGGCACTTCTAATTAAGTGACATGGGACATTAAGGCTTATGACATCAGCACACTGTGACCATACTTACACATGTGATGCGCTTGTATGGTCCTCATTGTCTTGCTCCTGGGGGAGGCCTTGATTTGAATAGATTCAACATACACCAACCTTACTTCAAACACTAGTTTAATAACACGTTATAAGCCTTATTATAACTTTAACACACACGTTGTTGGTTGTTAAGGTTTACGCACCAAAAATAAAATTAAACGTCTTATCACACAGCAGGCAATAGTACTGTCCAATCAGTACCAACTTTTCCTTTACATAAGATAAAGTTATGAAATATATGGATATGTTAACATTAAGGAATTGTATATATATATCACCATGGTTACAAATCTATGGTTCTTATCCAGACATTGCATATTGGCAATATTGCAAACTCTTAAATTAAGGGCTCAGACACTTAAAACTTCAAGAGTGGTAAGGACACCACCATATTTCATACATTTATATTTTTTGAATTGTGTATAATGTGTATCGCTCTAGAGCTCTATTTCCGGTTCTCAATCATCAGATCACAATGAGAAGGGTAATTTTCATTCAATGAGCTGACATCACTTTGATATTGGTGAGTAGGGATTGGATCTTTTTGAAGATTTTGTTGCTTCAAGTGTTGGTTAGAATTGCTGCTGACATTTCAGTAATCATTATTCATTGCTGAGTTCCATGCACCACAAACCCAACAACATTTTGTATCATTTTCCAAAATAACAGAGAAACAAATTGTATCAAATAGCTTTTTTTGTAATAAAAATGATCTTTTTCCCTTTTGATTCTTTTGTAGCAGCAATTGAATAGTATCGCTAGACTATTTTCTATTTGAAAGCTGGTTGTTTCTGCTTCTCCTCTATAAAAAGCATTAATGCAGAGTTTGGTAAATGTTTGTTTCCACACATTCTATATACATTTTACTGACAGATATTTCACTGGTAGAAAACATGGCTCTGAATTTTATATGCCCGTAAAAGTGCTTTGAAACTATGAGGCTACATTTACTTACATTCCTTGCCCATCCATGCCTGTAAGAGGCAACAGCAAGCAGTGACCATAAGCTTACACAATGCTGATTAATAGCCCAAAAAAGACAAACCGTAGAGGAAATAAATCCTATTACATATGGATTGTTAAAAAAATGGCATTTTAATGTAGCATATAGACAATGCAATAGGCAACTTTTATGTTTGTTTTTTTTATTAATTATTAATGTTATGTGTGTTTGACAATGCCACTGTGTATTACTCCTGCATTTCATTTCCCCTCTTTCAAGTAAAAGTATGCTAAGATAGTTAGACAAATACACAGTAAAATAAGAAACTTGTACTACCTATAAGCTGCTGAAGTAAATATTAGCATGTAGGTAAATATATTGTTACCTTCAAGTATTCTGTATTAGCACAAAATAGAAAAAAATATGTTTGTTTTTATTCTTTATACTAACTATAATAACAACCAGGTAAAGTTCCTGTTTTATACATTTAAAAAAAAATCAGGTAAATAGGATAGCTTGTTCAGAATTCCAGCTGCGGTATTTGATTCCTGCCAAATCATGCTCTGAAGTGGAAGTCTGTGCTTTGTGCACATATCATCTGACGGTGACTTTGTAAGATTGTTCCAAGCAGACAGATTTAGCACAGTTCATAAAACCTGCACCCAGACCCCATGTAGACTAGAGGAGCGGTTCTCCTATCTCAGTGACAGGTGTGTGCCTGCCTGTGTACATATATCTATGTTAATGATTATGGAGGAGTGTCAATTCTTCATAGTGTGCAAACACAAAGATTTGCTGTGGTCTTGAGCTGTGTACTGTACAGCAGTTGGTGCCAGATGGTGTGATACTGCGCACTAGATTCCAGTGAATCTATGTGTGTCATGTACCTTATCCAGGAACAATTCTTTATCTCTTAAATAATCAATTGACTAGAGACATTTTCAATGAATGACACTTAAACTACCTGAATGCAGCAAAATATTTTTACATTGCCACAATTCACAAATCTCTCCAGTGGGCCACTTTATCAGAAATGTATGAGTGCGAAGGCCGCACTCATTTTTCACTGAGAGAAAATATGGCCTTTTAGCTTTATAATGCCTATTAATACAGGGTTAATTTGGCGATGGATTTAAGATAGCTGATGCACACTGGCGGCAGGGCCGGATTAAGAGCATTATGGGCCTTGTGCTGAGGATTTGGGTGGCCATTTTATGGAAATAAATAAAATAGACAGAATCTTAACTCATCGGCATCGATGTGTACTGCATAAAGATGACATCAATGCTCAGCAGATAATATAGGATAGAATCTTATGTGATGGGGTTGGGAGTAATTAGTACAGTAAAAAAACGTCATCATACTTGTGACACCTGAAGCCACAATTTAGTGCCACTAATCCTTTTTAATAAAATATGCAGATTGAAATAGATTAAATAACACAAAACCTTTACACTGATTTCTGGGCCAAGAAAGTTTTGTCCCCTGAAGTGACTGCAAATTCAGGAGGGTGTTTTATCTCTGGATAAGTAAAAATGAAATAGTTCTATTTAGTCCTGCAGTAAGTAAAGTGCCAGGAAACAGACAACCAAATATACACAAGGACAGGCTCTGCCACACCAACACTCAAACACACACACACACCAGGACAGACTCTTCCACACCGACACCCAAACCCACACACATACACCAGAACAGGCTCTGCCACGCCGACATCCTAACACACACATCAGGACAAGCTGTGCCACACCGACACCCAGACACACACACACACCAAGACAGGTTCTGCCACCACAGTGCCCAAAACCACACACACAAGGACAGGCTCTGCACACCCCCCCACAAACACACCACACCAGGACAAGCTGTGCCACACTGAAGCATTAAAAATGTATTTTCTACACTGCTTAACTGCCCCCTTTGTATTTTTGCCCCCTTGTGTATTGATGCCCCAGCCAGGCCCCCTTTACTATTTATCAATGTGTCCCACAACCTTGTGTATTGACTCCTTTGTGCATTTATGCCCCCACCCTTGTGTATTGATTTATATGAAGCCCCAGCCAAGCCTCCTTTACTAATTATTCATGTGTCCCACAACCTTGTGTATTGCCTCCCCTTTGTGCATTTATGCCCACACCCTTGTGTATTGATTTATATGATGCCCCAGCCAACCTCCTCCCTTGTGTATTGATGCCCCCATCCCTTTTGTATTGGTTATTGTGATACCCAACCCCCCTCTTGTCTATTGATGCCCCCACTGCCATGTGTATTACCCCCCACCCACAGACACCCCTGTTTATATTTATTTTGTAATGCCATAACCAAGCCACCCCCTTGAAGATGGGTCTGCTTTCCTATAACCCCTATTTTTTGGTAATACTTACAATTTAATTTTTTTTCTTTTTTCCTGTTCTCATCCGATGTGATGACCCTCTACTTGTCACGAGGAACACCTTCTGTGAACCCACCCCCTCAAACCCTCACGTGTTCAAAGCGGCTGCAAAGTTCAAAGCAGCCTCTGCCAGCCACTTCGAACTTCGCAGCCGGGTGGCCGCTTTGAATGTGGTCTGCCGGCTTACAC
>VKOC01000006.1:10094651-10108395 GCA_009364415.1 Spea multiplicata | reverse complement strand
TTTTGCACATCAGACCCCCCCCTCCGTTTTGCACATCTCTTACCTTTCTCTTCCTCCTTTCCCCCTGGTTTGCTGCTGACTCTCTGTGCAGTGCGGCTGCGCACAGCTGTTTCTGCTGAGCGCCGGGGCTGGGATATAAACGTCATATCCCATCGCCCGGCGCTCAGTGACTGGTAAGAGTTACTTTAATGTTGGACTGGTTAGGGAAATCCCCAACCAGTCCGGCACGCTGCAGCTGCTGATCGGGCAGCAGTGCACTGAGGGCACACAGCCCTGGGGGGGATTTCTCTATGATCGGTCCCCCCCGCATGATTTCCTGGGGGGGATCCATCCCCCCCGTCCCCCCCGGTTCCTACGCCCCTGACCTTATCCAACACCCTCTCATTAAAGTAAATGGTGGGTTTAGAAGTTTGATGAAAGAAGCAAGTGTGAGTGATCATAACTAATATTGGTGATAATTCCGTGGATGGGAAGATGTTACATTTTTTGATTATTACAGACACTGTAGGACGCACAATGTTGAATATAGCACTCATACAGTAACATGTATCATTAGTTTGAGTTGGTAGTTACTGCAAATAGTGGTGAGATGCTAACTGCATTTCCCAGGAGGCCAGACGAGCTGACGGAAGGCAGAGAAAGGGGATCTGCTCATGGCAATTTAAGTATTGCACAACAATCTTCAACTGCTTGCTAGGATGAAAAAGCCAGTTCCCCAGGGAGGAATTTAAGGGTTAAAATATTATCTTACAACTCTCCTTTTTCTTATTTCACATATAATTCTTAATGTATAAAGTTAATAGGCAAAATTGTTAATTTTCTTAATGTATTTAAGACACACACAAAATGGCCTACATTATTATCATGGAAATCAGAACACATGGATTTAATAGTGCCTTTCGAGGTCATGGCTATATAACTTTTTGTGTGTCTGCTGTTTATTAATCTTAATCCTGCTTCCCCCTGCTCAAAGTTAAAATGGAAAAATCCTTAGCATTAATTTGAAACACGATATCCCATACGAAGAGGAAGCACCTGCCTTGTAGTAATTGGACTGATCTGGAAAAATCCTGGAAGACTACAGATCTCTATTAAGTCTAATATGTTTTATAGCTGACTTACATGTATTAGCTAAACTCCATGAAGACTTGTAGGGAAAATGTAAAAGTGAAATATAAAAATTGTATTATATTATCTGAGAAAGACACATATTTAATAAAATAAAATGGAATGAAAGGAGAATAACGAAAGTAACGAAAAAAAAGGCAGGTTTCCCATGTGCAGTTAAGACTCTTTGGAGTTTTTAAACACACTCCAGTATGTGTGTTTAATGTTGTTGCCTTGTATGCTATGATTATAATTCAGGACCAGAGCAGCTTTTACTAATTAGTTAGCACAGGTCTCCGCAGATATCCATGACACTTGCAAGCACCCTTCGAGATGGATTTGAAGATTACACTTAACGATCCTTCCCCTGCCATTAAGCTAACCCAAACCTGGCATCCAGTCCGAGCCTGCGTCCCCATTTTCGGACAACAAAATTACTGCCCTCGAAAACTGAAGCTCTAAGAAGTATAATCTGAGTTGTGCAAGAGGTATTAGGCAACCAAAATGACACCGAATATAAATCGTGTAAACTTATTATGTTCCTTTTCTACAAGAAACACAGCGTGTTTTTCTGTGTCTTTTTATATATCAACAACAAGGACAGTGTTTGTTGCACATCATTTTTAACCCTTTCACGCCTGATGACAAGTATGCTTGTCACACAGCAAAGCTAGTACTATGGCAGACAGTGCTCACCATTTGGCTGGGATGGAGGCTACTGCTGGCTGCCTTGAGTCACTTGCCAACCAGAAGCAGAAAAATAGCCCGCACAAATAGCTTCCACAAAAGGCCTACCTGTTTATTTACTGTATATATGTATATTGTATATTTAACTTGGATCTTGGATGCTGTTAATGAAAAAGAGGGAAATTACTGTTAGACAAACCGGTGAAAATGCTCTCATCCTCGAGTGTGAAAAAGACTGTACTATGTAACTGTTATTGAAATATTTACATTGTAGTTAAGGTTCATAAAAATATAAAAGCCCATCAAATTCAGTCTCTGAGAGTTCCCCTTTTTTTGTTGATTCAGATAAGAAGCATGGAGTTAAAAATATATTATTTCCTTCCTTGGCCCCCCTGAAAACACTTGCATCAGTCACCAGATAAAACACAGCCACAGATCCATCAGTTTAAATATTAAATGTGAATGCTTTTTGAAATGGGCCTGTCACGTAACATTATAAAAGGAAGCTCTTCAGCTGTTATGGAGCTTTCTATAGACACGCTACTTTTTGTAAGCACACTGGCTGTGCATCATGGGTATTGAGGTTCCAACATAACTATAGAGATGACCATTGAGTACCCCTGCCGTAGAGTATAAATTTCCTTATACTGAAAGCACATTATACATTACGTATTCTCTTAACCGTCTCTCAATTAGTTACTCAGTTTGTATGGTTTGAGTTTTTTGTAGATTGAATTAGGATTTTAACAACAAACAAGTCCAATACACTTACAGGAATATATCATATATTTTAGCCTCTGTAAGCAACCAGTAAAATGTCCTTTCCTCCAACTTTATGATCGCCTCCACAGGTAGTGCATTCCAGAGCATTACAGTCTGAAGGACTGTATGGTTTAAGAAGGAGCTATGGTTCATTGTATTCCCATCGCTATTATGGTTCCTTTTATGCACATTTTCTATTTCATAAAGTCTTTTGCAAACTAGTACATTGAACTCCAACTATCAGGTGAGACTTAAAGGAACAGTCACATAAGTCAGGGGGTAGGCTAACCAGCACCCTGTTATAGTTTGTTAGTGCTTATTAGACTAACGGTCAATATGTGTATGTAGAGTACAATCCTGGTCCCTGATACTAGGACAGAATGCATTGGGACTGCATGAACACACACTCAATGTCTTGGCACCCATTACTTAAAGGGACTTTAATGCCAAGATATTGTCTTCTGGGATCAGTAACTTAACCTAATTTTGCTCACGCTGCTTGTTTAACGCTATGAAAGGCAGCAGTGAGCAAAATTAGGTTAAGTTACTGATCCCAGAAGACAATATCTTGGCATTAAA
This sequence comes from Spea multiplicata, assembly GCA_009364415.1. Classification (NCBI taxonomy): domain Eukaryota; kingdom Metazoa; phylum Chordata; class Amphibia; order Anura; family Pelobatidae; genus Spea; species Spea multiplicata. The sequence goes on along the minus strand of VKOC01000006.1, from coordinate 10,105,260 downwards.
GTCCCTTTAAGTAATGATCATTACAGTGGTAATATGGTACTGTCTGTATATAAATTGATGTATTTAATGAATAATAAATCCTTGCTTCTTTTGCAGATGCTTCTGTTTTTTATGTGAAAATCCTACTAATTCCTAGACCATTAAATTTATACCATTTTCCATCAAGAAATAGCAATCTCCTCGATTTCTCCAATAACCTGCCCACTATAGGATTGACAAGACTGTTCAAAATACACGGTTTGCACGGTTCTCTTTTTATATAATTAAAACAACTGGTGAGCAGCTAGTCCAAAAGGTTATTTACCAAAAAAAACACAAATTAATCATGGCTTTACACCTTTTGAAATATTATTTAGTACAGTAGGGCAATTATATATAACATTCTTCTTTCACTTGTCTACAAATATAAATTTAGATTTATAGAAATCAAATGTGAATCCAGCATTAAAATATTTTGCAATAGTCCCATTATGTTTACCTTTTTGGGCAAAACGAGAAACGTATGTAATACATATGGTGCATGTAGTAGTATTTTATGTCATAATGAATCATGAATAATTCAGGTAGACTTGCCCTTTGTTTATGGGAGGGCAGCTGAATTAACTTAGCTTTTAAAATCACAACAATAGTTGAAGATGGTGTTAATCGTGGCATCTACTGGAAAACTCCTGGGAATGAAAATATAATAACATTCATTTCCAAGAATACTTAACCCAAGCTACGTTCCTATAATTACTGAGATAATACTTTGAGTACCAATGATGGATTTTCATTTTAATATCATGTTTGATTTCCTAGTTATCTATGGGCAGCTCAATATCTCTCTGCATGAAACTTAAGTCTAAAACTTTAGCCTGCGTCTGTTTGACTGAAGCGTCTTATTAAATCTGCAGAGATACAAGTTAGACAGGTAAATCATTTCATCATGCCCTAAAAGGTTCACTGTCAGATTGTTTTAAAGTCATTAAAATTCATCCAAAAAGTCATCTCATTTTGAAATAGCTCTAGAGACCAAATATGGAGATTATAAAAACCAAGATTTATATATGCAGAAAAGATTGCTTTTGCATGAATTCTCTCTTAAAATGTTAATATATGCATAAGAAAATTGTGTTCTTTAATCTCTGTAGAAACACTTATCACTGAGAACTTCTTAACTCCTTTTCCTGTACTTGGTTTATTAGCTTATGAAATTATGCTAATAGTTTTCATGCTAATGGTTTGTGGGCTTAAATGACCTTATTTTAATAATGAACTAATTTATGCAACACATGCAATCAGCATCTGTGAATCTCACTTTAAAGCACGTATTGATGAATGCCAATTTGGAAATTAAAGCCAGCATGGGGCAGTGTATATGCTTGTGCTCACAAAGCAGAGACATGTTTAGATCAGCGCACCTATTAGCAGCTGCTGGATTCTGAGAGCTATGCCAGTCAAATGGGTATGCAAGCACGACGTCTAGTGCTGAATTCATTAATCTTTACGGTACAACTTGAACTGGCAAATAGAGAGACAATTATCGAACTCACAGTAAAATGTCCTTTCAAATCTAGTATTCGAGGTCGGTCAGGTTGACAAAATAGTGTTATTTTATGTGTTTTATATGCTTGAATTTGCAAAACAATAACAAAAGAATATTCTGTGGCATAACTTGAGAGATTGTCCCAATGCTGATTTGAGACCAGGTCCTGGCTCACCTTCCTGTGCAAATGCCTAGCGGGCCACTAGCTGACAGCGCCACATGCTCACCTGATGAGCATAGAAATGTAGTTTGTAGTCATGCACATCTAGGCATCCAGGCTTACACTGACCTTGAAGTGCCAGGGCCGCCCCGTCATGGCCAGTCTGACCCTGTTTGAGACCCATGTTACGCCTTATCCAAGTTGCTCCTCCTTTGTCTGACTTCTTTGGGGTGCTTGTCTCCTTAAGGGGAAAGTAAACGACACCTAAGCACATGGACTACGACAGATTCAATGCAGAAAATGGTGAATCAGTGGAAAAATGTTATTCTTCAAGAGACGGTCAGAAAGCATGCCCAACGCATATGTTGCAATTACACATACCAATATAAATACTCAAACCCATTAAAATACTTAATGTAAGAGGACCTTCTCTTAAAGGGTAAGAGTTATCGGGGGTTCACGTTAGGGGTTCGGTGCGTGGCTAGCCCCAGAGTGGGAGGCAATGTGGACAGGGATCAGGGAAAGTGTGCAGGGAGTGTGCAGAACATGGGCAGTACTGAGTGTGCAACACAACGCTCCCCTTCACAGAGTAAAAAGAAACTGATATGGGAAGTAGGACTTCACTAAATGACTCGTTATTTAATCAATTTCTCTATCCTTACAAATGCTGCATGGACCACAAAAATCAACAACTTATCAACAGGAGAAAGATACGGTAATATGAAGGAATATTCCTGCTGATCCATTGAAGAGGAAGTTAAGGTTGCTGCTCCCATGGTGTACAGATAAGTTACATTTTTAATATAAAAAATGATTTAAACACTATTATATGGGTTTATTAAGTCTCCAGATCTGTATTATTAAAGAAAGGTGACAGATCTGCTTTTCAGGTATGCTTCTCTTATTTTATTTAAAGCAACATTTCTTACTCATGAAGGGCATCAGTGATGACGTTATTTATTTTCTACAGTGCTATGATGTCATGTTACATAAATCAATAAACAAGGAAACATAACAAAACTTGTCTAAACTAAATAGTTTCCTTCACAAATGTGACGTTTTTGAAACTTTTGTAAATAATCATTTCCAATTGCTGTTTGCCATCAGTTTATCAATGGAAAAATCCAAATCTTTTATCTTTTAAATACATTTTAGAAGCATTTACTTCTCAATTGCTTAAGTTAATATTCCAGATGTGAGACCTAAAGCAAAAATACACACATGCTAATTAAGGAAAATAAATTCACCCACCTCTAATGCAGAGTGAATGTAGTGCTAGCACATGTAGTGAAGGAATTCAAGAGCTTAGTATGTGCATAAACCTATCCAGAAAAAATAAAAAGGAATAATAATGAATAACTCATACTGCAGGGTATCTCTCTTTCTGAGGCTGATGGCTGGGCAATCCTGACACATTAACTCTGACTTTTTTTCCAAGCAGAGAGCCATGCAGCGATTACAGCAAGAGCGTATTTCCTGTCAGGCCCTGTAACGTGACAGGAAGTAGGAAGCTGACTTTTCCATCACTGATCCCTTAATGGAGTCACCATAGACCTCCCACATCACAAGTACTGTATGCATGCACCGGAGTGCAGGCTAATACAGAAATTGTACTGCAAGTAGGGGGCACTTGATACCAGGCTAAAAGGCCATTTGCCCCTTTGTTAATCCGACCCTGTTCACTGTGTCAATCTTCTTTACAGAGATTAGCGCATGCACCATGAAACTTGGTGTAAAAACAGGACATCTAGTTAAGCCAAGAACAGAGCCAATGGGCAGCCTCCCCTACCTTCCAGAATTTTTTTGATCCGTGATCAATTGTAGCAATCACTGAGAGGGAACCCTACAGTGCCACCGCATATGAAATACTATGCTAAACACATCACATGTAGTCGGCACTGTGCAGGTTAACAGCAAACCATGCACTCAACCACCATTAACACAAAAGGTTTAGACGGCTCAACAAACCTAGCATCATTTTTCTTTGATTAACCATATAGTCAGCTGCTCTCATCAGTACCCAGTTATGAATTCCAGTTAAAGTATTAACACTGAGGAATACTGATAGGTGCCTTTATTTATTTCATCCGTTTTAGTGCATATAAGACAGATTTTTTCTTTATTGTCAGGTCACTTTGTCCCACTGTAAATATGTCCCCAGGTTTTGATCTATTTGAATTTTAATATTTTGCTAAAGTTAAAATAATAATTGTAAGAGGTTTAAAAATACATATCTTTCTTCTTGATAAGAAAAAAGAGTTATGAGTTTTATTATGTTTGGCACAAAGCAACATTGCTAAGTTTACCCAGAAGACAGTATGTCAGTATGACTGAAGAACATGTTGACATTGTAGTGTTTTTAAGATTAATATGATTTGTTTGCTTTCCATTCGAGATACATAGTTGTCTTCTTAATTAAATATGCCAGCATAATAGATTCAGAAGTACAGTAGTCAAACAGACCTTATGAACGGGTAAAAGAGGTATGAATACATTGGGAATGGGGTCCCTGTTCCAAAAAGCTTACATTCTAAGCATTAGAAATTATGTTTAAATTATGAATACTAGAAATTTGGTAAGCTTGTATCGCCATGTAACTCTTTATTTGTTTACTATACCAATGATAAGTATAAATAATATTTTCCTTAACAAGCTTGTGATGTCATCATAAAAATATACACATTGACATGGTAGTACATTTAGTTTATAAGACACATATCTGATATGTTATAAAGCCATTGTAATAAATTTACCAAAATATTACTAGTAGCACCGCTCAAATGAACATAAAATGTTTTGGTTTATTGCTAACCGTATTTAAAGGGTTGCCCTGTAATCTGAATACTACCGTATAATGGAAAAAAATAAAAATAAATTGGGAATTGATTGTCCCCCCCGCCGATGAGGACCAGCTGTCCAGGCCCTAAGGCAGAAAGTCAGCCCTAAATCATGATGCTCCCACCACCTACTTCACCATTAGGATGATGTTTTCATGTAGGTATGTGGTGTCCTTTTTTTACAGCTCCAGGTAGCCGGAGATCAGAAGTTCTCAGGTATGTAAATTGGAGAGCAGTGGCTTCCTCTGTGGTGTCCTGCCATGGTGTCCATGCATATGGTAAATGCATGAACATTTAACCAGTTCCTGTCATTCCTTCAACCCGTACCTGCTACTCTACAGTTCTTTTTTACACTGTGTTGTCATCATGGCGAGAGGAGAGTAGCCACAATACTCCATTTCTAAACAATTTATACTGTGGGCTGATGAATATGTAAACTCTTTGATATTACTTTTGTAACCTTTTCAAGCTTTATGCAAATCAACAATTCTTGATTGCATGTATTTGAGATTTATTTTTTATGAGGCATGGTTCACATCAGCAGATGCTTCTTGAGAAGAGCAAACTCAAAATGTTTAACTCCAGTTAGCTTTTCTTGAAGTGATTGGCCTAGGGTTTCACATACTTATCCAACCTACACTGTGAATGTTTGAATGATGTAATCAATATGGACACTAATACAATAATTGGTATGTTAGTTAAAACAGATTGTGTTTGTTCATTATTGTAACTTAGCTGAAGATCATATCATATTTTAAGACAAAAGTGTGTGTCTGTCAGAATCCCCAACATGTATGCCTTAGGTGTTTTTTAATGCTATTTTCATGTTATGTGCTGAATTATTGCTTTGTTTTATAGATAGATAGATAGATAGATCCTAAACATATTTGTATGTGTGTTTTTCGATTAATACAAATCTGAAAATTATACTATTGTAACCTCAAATAGTTATATTATTTGGGGCATTATAAAGAACACAATCAAGAAAATCGGTCTTCTCTGAAGTCGTTTCTAGACACAAAACATTTTAGAATTCCTTTCATATAGCATGATATTTTGCAATTGTTAAAAATGAATCCCAAATCCAATACAAACATTAGAATTCAAAATAAGGTTAAAGAACATATGGTGGATAAAGTAAGATTCCTTCTTGAAGCTTCCCAACCAGATTGCAAACATTTAAACATCTGGTTTTACCCCTAAGGGAGGACTACACTCTTACCTACATCCTTATTTGTCTTTCTTATCGATTTGCTTCTGTGTCTTTACATTCTTTTTGCCCTTAGGTATAGCTTTCAGTCATAAGACCATCCCTAATGAACCAATTTTTTTAGACTTGCTTGACAACATGCTATGACAGCTGGATCACCATTGCAGTACTTTGTGAACCAGAACTCACAAGACTGTTTGCTCATATCTCCCCTTAGGCCAGTCTGTTAAACATCACTGTGATTACCGTGTCTTAAGAGCATTAGATTTATGAAATCAAATAATACTACATCTCAGGCCGCACCACCTAAAACACATTCACTGTTTCATTGCAAAAATTAAAGCCTATATGTTCTGCAACAGAATGGACATAGCAAATCATGAAATTGTACAATCCTACCAACAATTTGGTATGGACCTTCTGTTGACAGTCATCCAAGTATTTAAAAGGTATGATGTGTGCAAGAAAAGTGGAAGAAAAAGAGAAATGCTTGAACTAGCATCAAGTCTAAAACATGTCTTACAAGAAGCTGTTTTATGGCCAGGGGTAATTGAAATATAAATTACATTTTCATCAGTCTATTTAGGCTACTGGTGGCTGGTCTTTTAACATCAGAGTATACGGCAAGTACTCCTGATTCTTCGAGTTGGGATATAATTGTGTCATTAAAAAAAATGGTCTGCCATGTTTGCTCTAAAATACCAAATGCTAATGTCAATGTCAGTTTTACACCAGACTATAATGTGGCTGCTGGTGCTCTGAACCTTCCGATATATTGATTTAGCTACCATTGGACAACCAATTGATTTTGTCCCTAACACCATTATTCCAAAAGCAATGATGAATGTAAAAAAGCTTCTGCCTATCGTCACACACTATATAACTTTTCCTGAAATCGCACTGTTGTGACGTCAATAACGGTTCAAAGAAGCCATGTTGCTTTTGATGTATGGGATGGGTTTACATGATAGTTTCCCCCTTAACACCTATTTTTAGAGATGGGAGATTTTTTCACTAACTTTTAACCACTGGGAGATATTGTCTCTATCTGAAGATACTTTCAGATACGTGGTAGGATTTTTCCAATGTTATAAAGTATATTTTTAATGATTTCAGAACCCTTAAAAGATCACTGCCACTTTCAGTAGTGCAAATTTGATTCCTGTCTTTGTGTATGGGGTCAGATCTGCCTTACCTTCATCTCATCTCTTTCCCGTTGTTCCTGTTTAAAATCTTTGGAACACAGAGAAATGCTTTATTGGGAACCTTCCTATTTAAAGGAGGTTTCTTGATGGATGGCAGGGGTGCTGCTCCATGATACAGACATGAATTAATGAATATTATTGGTGATAATAAATATATATATATCCCAAATAATCATATTACCTGAATATTGATTTCTTGAGGAAACTATAACAGAATGATTATTAATAAAGCCAATTAAAGGCCGGACTCCCTTTCTGGTGCTCCCTTTGCAATTGATAAATATTAAAATATGTTGTTGTTTTTGAGATCCTTGAACTAATGGCTCCCTGTCATAATGACATCATCAAGTTATTTCTTTTAAAAATTGTATTTATAGAAAAACAATACTACGAATAATAACTCTGAGATCTCCTAACCATGTAGTCATTAGGAAGAAATGCTCTGTGATCAGCAGCATGGTGATCAGAAACCACAGCATGGTAACATTTCGAGCCTTTACCCATAAAATGTAGCATGGAATGACAGGTAGAACCTGCAAGAACCACGGATCACTGATATTAATTAGTGGCTTTTTGATAATTTTTGCTCTATTGTACCCCCTTCTCATGATGCCCCCCGTGTGACTGCATCTGTCATACAACCTAAATGGTCAGCAATGATTACAAACAAGCATCTATGTCTAATAAAAATCTAGAGATGTTGAACCAGATCTATGACTATTTTTAAATGCTGGCACAAATAAAGCTACCTGGCTAAATCTCAGAGGTAGATAAACATTTAAATCTGTTTAATGTACATTTATATTTGTATTTAGTGCAAACAATTACGTCTCCTCGATTTATGTGTACTGTGTGTGAACAAGTGCGTATGTAACATGTCATATTTATATGATGTATGTATGTTTACATTCCTTATTGTGATTAGTTCAAGCATATGCTTAAGTTAGGTGAGCAGTTTGTTTTACTTTTGATGGGAAACAGTTGGTGCACATAAGGCTTACTTGCAATATAAATTCAGTTATGGGCTTTAATGACGGTAATTAATGGAAAACCAGAATCTGGTAAATACCGTATTTGCCCGATTATAAGATGACCCCCCCAAATTTTAATATTAATTTAGGAAAAAAGCCTATCTATAATAATTTATGAGATAATGGAATCCACAACATGTGTTGTTCGTATTTGTGAGTCTTTTTAATTGTATGAGTTATTTGTTCTATGTTTATTTATTGTTTTGTGATTCTTATTTTTGTACTTTGTATTAAAAAAAATAAAAAAATTGTTAATGTTGAAAAAGGACACAAGTACATTTTTCACAGTTTGACCTCAGTGTTGATTCAGAAGAGGGCAAAAAACCCAAATTGAAGAGATTCATTCCTAGGTCAAAAAGGTGGATCAGTTGACAATCATCTCCATATTAAACTTTACATCCTTGGTTTAACAATACCATGTGAGAGGATGGACCATTGGTCAGATTACTAATTTAGGAGAGAAAGTTTTCTGCCTAAAACTGTCATGTCCCCCTTCAGTTTAGCATCAGGATACTTTGACCATAAAAATTTTGGGGGGGAAGGGAGAAAACATGGTGGTTAAAAGAGATAGCTAAAATGAAAAACTAACTGCACTGTATAAATAACAACAAGGCTTACTACATAGGTGGGGGGTGCAGTGCTCACCTAGGTTACAAAGACACCAAGGCGCGAAATGCCATAAATGATTCGGATAACGCAACAGTTCTGAGTAGTTAATTCGCCATATTTATATGGTAAAAATCTCTTTCCTCAAATTTGTATTTGTTGCATGTCTATGAAAAACTATGATTACTATAAGCAAAGTATATTCTATGTTGGTGATTAAAAAAAAATCAGTATGTCTAGTGCTCACAATTTCATCATGCAGCCTACATGAAAATGAGATTGCAAGTGGCATATCATTCCAGTGAATGTATTCTCTCTGCCCTGCTCTGGCCGAAATAACAGTGCCATGATACATACGCATGCAAAAATACATATAATGTCAATAGTGACATCATGTTCTTTGAAGTATTTAGAATTGAGAGCTTTTTTACACATCAAATATGAATTAATACAATAAAAAAGTTTGTATAAAAACAAATTATGTAGATCAATTTAATCACATAAACTTAGATTCAGATTATAACCATTTTCTTGATCCATCCCTTTGTAATCATGAACCACAGACTAAATCAGGACATCCAGGTAAGATAGCCACACAGAAAATTCAATTAAAAAACTCTTAATGTTTTTATTAAACATTTTGATTAGTTTAACAAAGCAAATAGATTGCAAAAACAGTGCAACAACAAAAACATGTAGAATTGATTAGTTGAGCGTGTGCATATTTTCAGAAATAATCCAAAAATAATCTCTCTGAGCCTGTAGGTCATTGGAAAACACATTCTGTTTTCATTTACAGATATGTCATAAATTGTTTTCTAAATAAGATTATTTTTGGTGGTGAAATGCTGGCCCATGAAATAAAATAATATCCATTTTACAACTGGGGGCCACCCCTTCAATCAAGGATATATACAAAAAGAAGAAACCCAATCTAAGACCTGTACATTTGAATTATAATCACAGATCTTTTGAATGTTTTCTAACAAGGGTCGATGCTACTATTTCTTTTTTTCTTTAGCTCAAGGTGCAATGCTTCCATATGGAGGGAAGAAAGGTGGCAACGTGTCCATTAAGGGCCGCAATGTATCCTCTAGGTTGTCCTCCTCCTCCGAAGAAGGGAATCACCAAAGTCTTCAGGAGCAGCCTACCTCCACCAAAAAACAGATCTTCTGGAGTCCAGCTCCTCTGTGTACTATACCAATAGTGAATAAAACATTTCAATCAGAAAAGTCTTAACAAACAACAAAACAGTATGGCTCTGTCCCCAGCTCTAAGGATGACAATATAAATATTTCTTCATTGATGACCAGTCAAAAGGCTAATAAAAAATGTGCCAGGAATGCTGACTAATGTGCTTACTGGTGTGCCAAAAAAGGGATACGTGTACCCCAAACTGACATGACACTGGTAAACAAGTCAACATATAAACAACATTTACGCCCATGTTTTCCCATTCCCTTCTTGCATTATGCTACATCGGTTGATTATTTTCATTGTTGTGAATTGTTTGGATTATCAAGGGCCTAATGCAGTGCACACAAATTTCCTATCTTGACCTCTATTTTCTATGACTTCACTTTATAATGAAATCAGTTTAATTGCTGAGCTTGTGAAAGAACTTAGAATCTGCATAAGCACCAGGTCATTTGCATGTAATTAGGAATCCTCCACTGTCAAGCATACAAAGAGTGCACTTGTATTTGAAAACTGACTGGAACAGTATAGAACAGTGTGCTTGATTGATGAGTTCTAATGTTCTTGCCCAAAAATTCACATTTGCTGCAAGTATTTATGAATTTAATTGATTTAAAGTGATTTTTGCTTTACAAATACATACTGCATCGGACTGAATATTTGCAATGACTTGATTAAATAATAAACCAATTTAAATACTACTATTGTTTAACTGATAGTGTAATGACTTTACAATTGTCTCCATCACTAACTTACCCCAACAAAAGATAGTCATAGCAATTTTTATTGCTGATCATGTTTTCCTTTTTTATAGCAATATTAAATATAAAAACTTAGT
>VKOC01000006.1:10025013-10067213 GCA_009364415.1 Spea multiplicata | reverse complement strand
CCACACATATACCAATCCACATATATATACTCATCCACACACATCCACTCTCACTTAATGCTTTCCTACCTTTCCTTTCTTCTTTCAGCTTCTTTTCCTCTTCTTCAGTTCTTCTGTCTTCTCTGTCTTCTTCCGGGTTCAGAGGGCAGCGGTGGGCGCGGCTTCAGTGCTGTGCGCCGGGATCTGACAACAGACCCCGGCGCACAGCAGCTGTTGCCGTGCGGATCACAAGGGAGCGGTACCGGAGGTCTGTTAAAGACCTCCGTTACCGCTCCCTTGCGAGCCTGCTCCTCCAGCGGCGGACATTACTGTCCGTCTCTGGAGGGGTGCCGGGTGCTGCAAGTTGGGGCGCCGCGGCGGCGTCGGACCCCGTGGCGGCGCCCCCTGGAGTGTGGCGCCCTGTGCGGTCGCACACCCCAAAGGCCGGCCCTGATATCATTATATCTGCTGCTACCTCCATTTTCAACATGTGGCATTTCAGTATTAGTGTAAAAGATTCCTGGATCATGATTGTTCTTCATATTCATTGGATTCATATTCACTTTTTCTAAATGGCTCCCCGTGCATTTCCACATTTAAAAGGTGCAAGCATTTGCACTGGCTCAGACTTATGGAGTTAACATATCTCCCTTCTCCAATCTCATACATTTCATCCTCTCCTTCTTGGCCCGGTTACAACAACTGCCCCATGAGGCTTTACCCCATCCCAGGGTTAACTCTGAGCAAAACTTGCCTTTCACTACATGAAGTGAATCAAGTCCTTCATCTGACATCCATTTTGGCCAACATGCTTGCTTTTTCATTACTGTAGTTGCTGTAAATCGAATGTAGAAACCACACTGCAATGTTATATTAAAGCCATACAGTGTGTTGTGCAAATGCCTGTATGTATTGATTTTTTATTTTTTTTATATCAGTGACTGCTGAATTCATGCCACATGGATGTTTGTTCTGGAAAGCTCTGTAACACTCAATTCCTCATATAACCCGGCATAATTGAGAAAGGAGAGCAATTGCATGCTAGTCGGTTAAATGAGACTAATATGAGCACATAACCATATATGCTGTGGCATATTCCGTGATTCTAAGATGGAAATATCCCTTTGGCTGACGAAGTGTGTTTCCAGAATTATTCCCACATGAATTCTGTTTCAATTGGTAGCATTCGTTTTACAAATCATATGTGTGAGTCAGTCCTTACTTCATAAATAAATAACATATGGTCTTCTTATTACTTTGTGAAAAAAAAAAAAAGTATTTGTAGATGGGATCGAATGAACGGCAACACTCAGTTCAGAGCTTTAATAAATAGCAAAATTTAACAGAATCTTCACCAATACTTCCATCATCGCAATTCACCTTTTTTAATTTTTTTTTTTACCTAGGTTGCCTGTCAGTGCACAGGATATGTGGTTACATGCCATTTGTCAAGGAAAGATGATCTCAAATTTGGAATTCCATCATGAAATTTATAACTTGCCAGGGTTTCCCAGGGTCTCCAGGCAAGGAAATGGCATTTGGTAATTCCCTGCATTGGTCCCATTTATCCTTCACCACTTTAAACTGGAACTGAGATTAGCACGATTCTCGTATTGCAGCCCAACCCCAAGGCGAGAAGTAGTTCTGTACAATAGGCTCAGACAAACCGATTTTTTATCTGGATGCCCAGTACAGGTTCATAAGTTAATTACAGCTCCTATTGTCAGCTTTTCTAATCTTTAATAGGGTACACAAGATCATGTTTATTTAGCAATTGCTTAAATACTTTAAAATAATATATTTTATTGTGTTGCAGTGGTATCAGTATACTGACAGGGTTCATTCTCTTATTACTAACATGTCCAGGGTCAGTGAAAAAACTTCACGATGCACTTTAGGATGGGAGGTTAGAAATGTCTATAGACATTTTACATTGTAGTTGAAATCATCTGTAATATATCTATACTTGCAAGCTTTTCCAAATCGCTTGGTGGAGGTTATATGCGTAGTTCATAACTTGATAATGGGCAGACAATTCTATTGGCCATAGGCCAAAATACTGCTCTAGGAGGGTTGGTGCTTCAGGCTTAATATAACATTGAGTAGAATGGAAATACTGAACCACTATAAGGCATTTAACAGAATTAAAAGCATAGTATACGCTGACTGGGATTATGTTTCTAAAAAAAGAGCTATCCAGATGTTTCATTTTATTGTATGTCATGGTTAATGTAACTGTAGCATAACATAAAGTGTTGTGTTGGATATTTTTTACGTATAATTAAATCCTGTGCGTTACCCACACCCCTCTAAAACATGACTCATTTAAACTACAGCTTAGTAAAGTGGCCAAATACTGGTAATGTGTATATGATCCCCCAGCAATGAATGTAAAATACTACATGCAGCTGCCTGGTTAACAACTGTATACATGTGTTTAGGTTGCAGCCATCAGACTGGTGTTGTGTACAGCAACAATAGTGTTTGGGGGGCAAAAGCTACCAACCAACCAAATACTTACGGTATTATAGTGCTAACGTTGCTATCCAAGAGAAGTGTATTGTACAGAATCCCGCAGAGTTATTCAACATCATCTAATAATAAAGGCATTGTCACCTGACTGGCTATCTATAAAGCCTGGGAATGGGATTTTTGAGGGAATTGAAACAGATTTAAAAAAAGAAAATACTTTTTTCCTTGACCAACACCGATGTGCTTATCTTTCAGCATAGAAAAAGAGGGGAGTCTCTCCTGGTGATCCTGTAGATGTTTGCACGCTTAATGGCACAGACCCAATGTTGGTAATTGTACTTTAGTGGAGGAAGGTCAATTAATAAGAGCCTTTGCCCAAGGCCTAACAGCTTTCTAAAGTGAGTTGTAAAACTAGTTTACATAAAGCAGTGTAAACTAGGACTATGGAGGGTGAACCCAAGGGACTCAGGGGTTGGCCTACACAATCCAGAATCAGTGGGAAAAATTCCCACCACCACTCAGCTGTTCCCATCTCTGGATGCAGGATCCACGTCTCCACCTCTACCTAGAATATGAGAAGCACTGATTAAATTTTGGTTCCTAAAATCTGAGTTTCAAATGATACCAAGCTTAAATATCTACTAACAACACACACAACCGTCTTTAATGCTAGTGGAATGCATGAAAAACAAGTACTATTTTTATTTAATAAAAACTGGGAAATTATTTATAAGCCATCTAGCTTACCCTCTGCAGGTTTTTCTACTTAGATTATCACAGAAAATTGTTAGTTATCTAAAAGAGATGCCATAATAGAGAAACTCTGGCAACAGATGAAACAAAAGCAAGCAAAAAGCTCTTTAATTAAACTCTTTGAAGGGAGGTGAACGCCAACAGAGATTGCAGTTATCCTGCTGAGTCTCAACCTGATTAGCTGGAAAGCGCATCTGCTCATTATCCATTTATCAGTCTGGAATTAAGAGACATGTTTCACCATTACGTCAGAGTGATATCAGCATTTCAACCTGTTCAAAAAGACAAACTGCTATATAAGCAGTGATGACAGAATTAATCATAGAAAGTGGTGTGATTTTGATGTAATATATTGATTTTTTTTATGTGAAACATTGTGTGATTCTGAATAGAGCATATCAGCTGAAACTCTAGATGGAGGCAATGCCCCAAGTATTAGTTCTTAATCTAGAATCGTTATCATAAAATTTAACAATTCATAAGGTGTTGTGGTCATGCCTCTCAATAGATAGGAAGTAAGAAGACATGAGTAGTTAGTGGGTACTATAATCCAAGAAAATATGTAGAGGAAAGTAAATTAAGTGTATAGCCAGGCTGTATGATAACTGTATAATGTTGCTTTGTATGTGTCCATACTTTACCAAAACCCTACCTCAGAGCTTTTGAGACAACATTGCTTGGATGGCGTCCAGTCTCATCTGATTGGCTGAGACGTAAGCCGATATCATCAGTCCAACAGTTGTCATCTAGAGAACTGAAAAAAATGAGATAAATCCAGTGACATAGGGTGACGACAGGTCCAGGGGCAAAACTGGGGGAAGATCGCCTTCTTGGACAATGAGGCCTCTCGATGTGCTGCTGCTGAACAGGGCCAATCTACTCCATGGAAGCCTGTTTTGAGCTGACAAGCCCCCATGGATCACATTTAGAGGCATTGCGTGTCCTTTAAGACATGAGGTGGACAGATATCATGTCATATCCTGGTGCTCTATAATGAGATGGGAGCCATGGAGGTGGCAGCTCAGGGCACTGCCCTTAGTAATGCCTGAGGCAGCACCAGAGATAAATACGTCTCTGGAGATATCTATCAGAGAAACCAAAGTTGTTTAACGGCTTAAAGTTCTTTGTATTTAACAAGACTAATACCGTATTTGCTCGATTAGAAGACAAGAGGTCTGACAGCAAGACTAAGATCCAGATCCCCCGCAGTGCTGCAGGGAACCTGGGTCCTCCTCTCTGCCAGCCGGTGAACGTCTGTGCGATGCAAGCTGATAACCTCCGCTGCTTTAGACATTTCTGCCGAGGATTCTATGATGGAGCGCCTGCGTGACGTCACCTTCCGGTCATAGAAGCCAGGCGGAAGTACCGGCCAGGTGTTGTAGAGGCTTAAGAAAGAGAAGAAAGAAGTTAGCTCTCCATAATTCCACTATTATTGATGACATTAACTGATCTCCGTACATGCAAAGAATCCCTGCATTTCAGCTACAATGTAGGGAAATAATACTTCTTTTTACACCTTGTATTTACAGCCAAATTACCTTTGTTAAGAAATACTAGTGAGTTGAATTCAATTGTATTAAAAGGTGAAGTGAATATTTGCCGGCACATGTACTTTACTTTTAGACAGATGCAGACACTGCTCAATTTTCCATTTTCTTTGGAGAGGTACACTTTGATTGAAGGTACAGATGGCTACATTCAGCTGGACTACTGCCAACAATTATCTATCAATGTTTTACAAGCCAGGCAGAGATTAATGTTTAGTCTTTTAACTTGTCGCTAATACAGGGGTTTGGGGATGCATTAAATTACCACCCATGGTTTCCTCATTTTCCTCTAGCTACTAATGCATCATATGTATGCAAGATAGTGAGTGACAGTAACGTCTTGACATTCTCAGCTTTAAAATACTATTAAAAAAGCCTGTCTAGAATAATGATGGTGTTTTTTCTCTGTTGTTAGGGTGTCAAAGCACAGAGCCAAACAGAGTGCTTGCTTTATGCTGTGCGTGTCTTTTGTTCAGCATTCATCATTGAAATCACACCACAAGCTTTTATATTTCCATCTATGTGATCCCAAGGAGAATATTTCTTGCATTTCATCTTTTTTAAAAAACATTTAAAAAATAAAAACATTGACCCACTCTACATGTATATTATTATTTGTTTACTATCTATCAGTTCTGTCAACATCATAGTAAGACAAGGGGGATACTTTAGAAATAAACCATTTGAAATATTAAACAATATTAATTAAAAAACAATATTAAGTGAAATGATAACAGAAGCAGATTGAGATTATTGGAAGTTCAGAGAATATATACATATATAGCTAGAATTGATTGAGCAAAATCATTTAAATATAGGTACCACAGAACTTCAGATACTGTTTACCACGATGATCAACAAGGCTTGTTTTTCCAAACATCAATGGAGACAGACCAGAGCATCTACGCGTTGCCTATCCCCATTCAGATCAGTACCTACTGCATTTTAGGGCCTTCCATTCTATTCCATAAAACCCTTATAACTTTTTGATTTATCTACTTTTTTCAAGAAAAATCCAAAGCAGTAGGTGTTTTGAAGTCCAGTGTTTTTGTTTTCTTTATTGTGCTTGTATTGATCTTCCCAAAGTAGTAGTTGCATGTCAGTCAACTTATTCTTTGGTCAGATATCACCCTACAGTCTTAGGGGTTATATATAACAACCGAATTAATGTTTTGTAAATTCATCTGCCACACCTTCGGCATCTTTAGTGCAAACATTTATTGACGTGTGTTCCAATGTGTCTGCTGAGACCTGAATGTTGTAAATTACCCCCCCCCCAGTAAGTAGGATAAGGTGTTCATTTTTGGCTTTTAGTCACTGCAAATATAAATTACATTTATATGTTTTTCTAGAAGGTTGACTAATGCTTTATGTTGTTATTATTATTATCTTTTATTTATATAGCGCTTAATACAATACATAAATTCAAGGGATATGACAAGACAAGAATTGACAGACTAAGACAAACCGATACATTTGGTGGAGAGAGCCCTGCTCGCAAGCTTACAATCTATGTAGTACTTAATACACCTCTGTTTCTTACATATTACAATATCAAGAAATGCATTAACTTTAACGCTTAGCGAAATACATTTGTTTTTATATATTGCTGGCTGTCACACATTCAGTAATAATTTACAAAGGATAAAATAACAATGACACTGGCTTTGGTGGGAAGGTGAGGATTGGAAAGATATATGGGTGCTTTATATCTTAAGAAAAAAAAGATTTAACATTACAAAAGAAGAAGAGCTTCATTAGTTGGAGACAGAACACTTTTTCCTGCTCTTTGTTCTGCAATAATCCCACGTGGTCATTATCTGGAGAATAGAGTACAATGAGTCAATAGTGCACCCTGTACCGCTATCTTTGCCTTTGGGCTTTAATACATTGTGTCCTGCCTTGTGACAAATAACCGCCCTCATCACTCAGTATTGTACTGCAATTACAAGGCAATCATTAAGGAAAATCCAGGTTCTAAGCATTCCACAAATTCTGAGTTTTAGGGCAACCTTCCTTTTCAAATAATGACGATCTCCTTATTTAGCTTTTGCAGAAGTCTAGATATGTCACTAATGAGTAAACATTTTATGATTTTATTTTATTTTCATCCCTCTTTCAAAAATGTCAGGTTACTTTTCTGTGACTTGGTAAGCGACAGCTTCCCAACATGAGTTCATTA
Source organism: Spea multiplicata (assembly GCA_009364415.1). NCBI lineage: Eukaryota > Metazoa > Chordata > Amphibia > Anura > Pelobatidae > Spea > Spea multiplicata. The sequence continues at coordinate 10,060,280 of VKOC01000006.1, read as the reverse complement.
GAAGACTGGCTAAAGACATGGTGTTTCTACAGACAAGGTGACCCGGTATTTGAATGCCGTGATTAATAGGTGAAATATAGGAGCTATCTGTCTGATTTATTGTGGTAATCAAGTGAGTTCCAGAATATACAAAAAAAAATGCAGCAAATTTTGTACCGTTTCTAGTTATACTAAGGTAAAGACATATGGTAATTTTGGATTTGTAACAAAAACATCTTTGTAATGGTAATCTTGGATTAGTATAGAAAACATTTTAGAATAACATTTTAGCAGATGAAAAGGAGATGCCCGAATTTCCGTCTGAAAGCAAATTACCATTGACAAGTTTTTTACATTGTTATATGTCAGTGCTTTTGAAAGGTGTAATTCGGGAGAGGACTAAACCACAGCGACTGATGATTGATCACTTAAAGGCAAACGTCTAGAATCATTTTTAAAAGTGTGGTCATTTTTTCCGCATTTATTCACAACATGGTTTCAGAGCAGTTATGACCTATTACTTGTCTTATTCTAGTAATCAGAAAATCTAATTTTCTATTTAATAGTTGTAAAAAATGTGAATGCCAAAACAAGTAAACAACACTAACAAACTGCTATTTAAATAAAAAATTATAATTTTATAGCCCAGTGCTAGACTATAATTAAGTGTTTTCAGCAATTCGAATCAACAACGATCAAGCGCCTTAATGCTGTCTATGAGTTTTAGAGCTTTACAAATTTCCTAGCTTTTTTCTAGAATGTCCAGCTATTTGATGTACAAGGTAGGCTGCAACTAACTCTATTACATGGCTGAGATTAGTTTGAATGAGAATCCTATGTTAATCGTTTGTTAAATTCCTCTTTGTGTAAAAAAAGTCTGAATTTTTTCTGTGCACCAACATTTATATGGAGCACAGGGGGCTATACAGGCTGATTAAATAAAAAACAGCATAAAATAGAAGGGCTTGAACAAAAGTGCCGATAAAACATATAAAAAAACCCCACCTCATTAATGCAGCCATGCACTGGAGATGAGTTTTGCATTGTAAGCTCGCAAGAGCAGGGCCCTCTTCTCTTTTACACCAGTTTGTTATTGTATTTGTTTATAAATTGTTCTACTGATTGTAACAGCGCTGCGGAACCTGCCAGCGCTTTATAAATAAATGTAATTTAATACGTATATATGTATATAATATATATATATATATATATATATACACACACACACACATACATAATAACCATAAAAGAAATAACCATGAAAAACGCCTGCAAGTTTAATCTCCTTGCTGAAGGAAACTGGCCAGTCTGCTTCTCATACACAATAAGGCCCTGCCACAAGAGTCTATTATTCACTCATCTCTGAGTTGTCAGTCTGTATACACTAAGCTACGCTGTGAGAAAACCTACCACAATTTTACAGCAGAAATCATTGAAACGCTCAATATGTGTTTAAGGCACATAAAAAAGATATTATCTGTGTGCTAATGCACTTTTGCTTTGCATTTGAAAAGAATGCTATCAAAAACTGAATAAGCAATCCAGAGGTGCCATTGATTGCACTGCATCTGAATGGCTGACTCTAATCTGCCGTATCGCTGTCACCTGAGGCCTTTGCAGCCCATCATCTGCCAAGCCTGAATAGAATTTTTTTTCAAGTATATTGTTCATTGTAGCGCATTTTTTTTGTCTTCTGGACATACACTTTATGTGACTTGCAAGCTGCCAGTTCAGTAAAGGAATCAGAGTCTTGATGCTGTCTGAGATGGCTTGTCAGCTAGCATATCATTTTAACCAAAGTATGATATAATGTTTATTAAAGTGGCTGATTTAATCTCAACTTTATGTACATGCCCTGAGTACCATTAACTGTGGTTGAATTTGGGTTTCACAGGAGTCGTACTTGTCTCAGATCTCGTGTTTGATGTCGCCATGCTGTGTGCTACAGTTGGATGTGACTGATACTGTTAAGTTAAAATAGGTCAAATGAGGAGAGATTTGTAAAAAGTAAAAAAAAATTAAAAATTAAAAAAAAATGACAAAATCAGCACAGAAAGATTAGTTAAAACAGGCTATGAATTTTATGTCATCTGATGTAATATCCTTATTATGAATAATAACCCTGGTACTAGGGCACTACATCCTGGAAAACTGGATTTAGTAAAATGTGCATGTAAATAGAATAGCAGGGTAGTGGCCAATCAAATGGACATCGTAGACAAAGACCAGGGGATAGCAGTGTTGATAGATGTAGCGGTGACAGCAACATCAGGAAGAGTATGAGCAGGTGGAGATCTACCAGGGTCTGAAAGAAGAACTAGAGAAGATGTGGAGAGTGAAGGCCAAAGTGGTCCCAATGGTGATAGGAGCACTTGGGGCTATCACTCATGAGCTTGGGGAGTGGCTCCAACATATTCCATCAGAACACTCTGTCCAGAAGAGCGCAGTGCTAGGAACAGTTCAAACTCCCAGGCCTTTGGTAGTGGACCCGAGGTTGAGGAAGACACATATAACCCATAGGGGTGAGAAGGGATTTTCTAAAAACATTTTTATAAATCATTAATGAAAGGCAAAGGATAGCCTAGCCGTGATTCATTAGATTTTGGAAGTTTCTGAAGTCATTTTAGTAAAACCTCAGCTCATAATATACAATGCTATACTATTAATCAATAATTAATTGCTGAATTTGTCACTCTGAAAGCAGGCGCAAGGGTTTAGGTATGGTTGAAATCTTACCTGAACAATTGCAAATTTGGAACTATATCCATGTTTCCATTTGATTCAGCTCTTGCCTTCTTACTTCATAGGCCCACATATAGATTAAATATCTTAGTGAAGATATTGTAAACTTGTATTGTGCACTGCCTGAGTATACAAGCTGGTGTATGTACAGAAATGTGGCTCTCACTGTGAACAGCTGGCTTGTTCGATAATCACTTCATGGTCATTCCCACTTTCTTTGTGACAGGTTGTAGCTTTAAATGAGATGGAAGTGAAGTTTATTGATTTGCTGTATGTTACCCGCTCATGGTTTGCACAATATGATTTGACATACTTTTCATGTTTCCATGTAACAATTAAGATATGTTTTCACTGAGCCAAACACAGTAGGACAACCATAACAGAAAACGTTGGCCAAGATCCTGGTAAAGAAAGAACAAGAAAAGCCTTAGCTGAAGAAATGGCCCTTAAATATTCAGCTCGCTATATTTAATTTATGGCTTCTGCATTTGCTCACCTGCATTCTTATACATCTGGTGGTCTTTGGTAGGCAGGACATTAGGAAGGTTCCTTCAGTGTTTCTAAGAACTGTGAAGCAGAGGAAAAACTAATTTCAGTGAAACATATTGTCTTTATGGGATCACTTGAATGAGTCTGATCTTAATTAGATCAAAAGGAATCCTATTTCAAAATGTGGCTGGGATTCAAATGAATGCACCAGTTATCTGGGATGAGACCAATCCTTTTATATGCTTCCATGATTATGATTTCCCACTTGAGAAGGTTGTTTAATCAAATGTAATTTGTGGTTCTTGTACAAACACTGTATGTCATTGGTGGTTTCATCTTTGTTTGCATCTTTTGAAAAGTATTCAAAATGTCAGATTACAAGCTCACTAACGCACATTTAGGCAGGGGTAGAGAACAGTTTCCGGTTTTAGAAGAAAACTGCAGATGGAGGTTCTCTTAATCTGAATTGGTGCTTTTATGCATCATTGGGAAAGCAATGTCTTCTATAGCCACTTTGTTACTTAAAGTACGATAGTGAGTTGAGTTAAGCTAAGCGTTAACTTGATTGATATAATTTAAGTTCCATGCACTAACATACTACAATTCAAAACAACTTGCTTGTAAGTTAATGGCAGTGCATATGAGTTTAAATTTTGCAAGTCACGTCATGTGAGTTGGAAATTAATACTTCACGCACATCTATTAAAAGAAAAAATAAATGAAAAATAATAAATCTAAAAAAAAATGTCCCTCTGATAACAAAGGGTCGGGTACAAGCAGGCCCAGACTGGTTATCTGGCTAAATACCTGGTGGGCCACTGGCCTATAGCGCTCTACACTCTCCTGATGGGTGTAGCTGCAGGTTGGATATGCCCAGCCGCATGCTGCGTGAGCATAAAAAAAGGAACACTGCTAGTTTTGAAGTGCTAATATTTTGGACTGGGTGGAACTTGAAGCCTACCCATTCATCCTCCTCATGCACCCCCCTCAGCATCCCCGTTGATGTAGATTGATATATATAGTTAACATTTCCTTCCAAATCCCATTCTGGCTGCATCTTTACTGAATCTATGGTGCAAATGGTTGTTTGACATGCATTATTAAGTGTTTTCATGTAAACCATTACAAAGTTAGTTATTTAATTAAAAAAAGAAAAAGGTATTTTTATTAATAAAAAAACAATCTAAAAGAATATAACTTGGCTGTTTAAGCACACCTTAATGTGTTTTTTTGTTGTTGTGGAACTCTGGGATTCTCTTTTATCTGTGTATTCTGAACTCCTGGAAAACAGGAACAGAAGGATTTGAATCACAAAGTGGAACAAAGTGTGCTTGTCTATACATCTAATAGTATTTGATCTGGAGTTAAAGAAAATATATATTTTCTTCCTTCACACACAGACTAACCATATACGTAGTGATAAAGTTACTTAGAGTTGGTTTTAGTTAGAGAAAATGTAAAACACTTTGCTGGAGGATACAATTCACTGTTATTTTATCTCTCCTGGTTTAGATTCAGTATATTGTATCTTACAGCGATTTCTATTATTTCCTAGAACTATGTCCCTTGGGATGTTCTCTAGGGATCCCACCAGTTAAGATGCTGTTGGCATCCCTTAGAGCAGCTACCAAACACAGATGAGGAAGGAATGCACTGCATGTTTCTTGTTCAACACAAATATACACCAACACCAAGTTCCATATTAGAGTTTAGAAGAAAATAATTAAGTGACCATTGTAATATAATGGTATCCTGTACCATTCCTTAATGTAATCAGATTACATTAATCATAAATGTCAGTAGTGCCACAGATGACTTCTTAACTTCTGACAAAATGCCTTAATCTTGACCTTTTAAATTCCAAGGTCAAGGAGACTGTAACATTGCGAATAATTATTAGCATTATTTTACTTTGACATTTCAGCCCTGTCTTTGGTTTTAACGTTCCACCCTGGCAATGAAGACAGATGTCATCTTTCTTTTTCACTGGAGGGATTTGCCCCAATTAAATATGAATTCAAAGATATTTGAATCACTGTTCTAATTTGCTGTCTTTTCCTTTTTTCTATATGGAAATAGGTTCAAATGGAAGGGAACTTTCATTAAATGCATTAAAGATTTACAGTGACAAGAACAAGCAATTTTTAAATTCATTTTCTCCCTCTGGGCTACAGTAATCAGGCTTATTCAGTGAAAGGGACAGAAGAGTGATAGGACAGAGGGATATATGTCAGCTCTCATGCGCTCTAAAGATCCTCTTTTCATTCATGACAATAGAAAGGTCACGTAGATAAATTTATTCTTGCTGACTTTTTATAAGCCCTTTTTTTCAAGTTGGAACCTTTTAAGATAGAACTGATTCATGTATCATGGTCGGACAATTTACTAGATTATTGAGAAGAAATACCATATAAAAACATATTAGGATGTCAGATGTCATAATACATTCTGTTTAGATGATTTGCTAGATTACTGAGAAGAAATAAACATATGGAACCTTTTTTTAATGTAAAGTATCATCATATTGTGATCTGACTAGTTTTCCTTGAGGATACATGGTTCCAGACGTGTACGCCTTGGTTCGGGACCTGAACAACAGTAAAACCATATGCCAGTGACGTATCCTAGCTTAGACCAACAAGGCCCAGGCCTGGTAAAGCAGGTTCAGTGAGCGGCAGTCCCCCGGTACAGAACCAGAGGGCACATTGCCCTTCTGGGGTGAGCAAGTCCCCCAATGTCCTGTCAAACAATGGGCTGGTTATATGGGAGACCGACCTATTTTTCAACATAAATAGTAGCCTAAGTGCCGTTTTCCACCACATATTTTTAGTTATTTTAGCAACATTTAGGAAACTTTCTTCTTACTTTTTTCATACTTTTTTCACCATCATGTTGGTTTACCGACATTAGATAACACATGCATTTTATATTCCTATGGTTATTTTAACCTAGTGGTTAAGGTTTTTTGATGTAGCAAGTAAGTTACAACCCGAACATACAATGTGTGTGAAGTAATAGTAAATATTAGACTTGTGTATTTGTATTCGGGGAAAACAAACACGAAGGGTGCGTTTTCGTTGTTCGGCCTGAATACCGTAGAAATGAACAATAGGGTGATGCTAGGGGCGGCCCCTGCCGGCGACCAATGGAGTCGCTCTTATGATTTTACTGTGATTGCTATGTTGTACATGCTATAGAAAGTCAACACTAAAAAAAAGGGCTAAGAAGGAGCTACATGGTTTACATAATGAATCAGGAAAAAAACAGGATCTTGATGTACATTGTGTATGGAGGAAAGTCTATACTGAATCAGAAATGCTCGTATAGTAGATCATTACCTAAAGCATAATATTTGAAAAACAGTAAACAGGAGGTGGTGCCCCAAAATACCAGAGCATTAAAAACCACTGAACCATTTGCTAGATGTTAACCAGACATATGGGTAGCTTTTTCCTTTCATTAATGCACTTTTACATGAAATGATTAAGAAAAGATGATGCTGAAGACTGCAGAAGAAAAGAAAACCAGTACACGACAAAGAAAGATAATACAACATATGTTTGCAGGGCTTTTGGATTGGTGTTGCTATAAGTTTCTATCCAGTTTTAGCATTTTAAGGATTCTAGTGTTTCCATCTTCAATTCATTATATTCCCCCGTGGGATATTCTCCTCTGTAAGCTGTTGTGACCCCTAGAACCTCTGTCAAATGGTTGCAGACTGATGTTCCTTTTGGACATCACCAACCAGTTGGTTTGACCTCTTTCTGTGTGATGGCACACTACTGAAGTTTGCTCTGTCAGGCAGCTCAATCACAAGTATTTGGATTAGTACAATTCATGCATTAAACATCTATATATATTTTAAATGTTTTATTTCTTAATACGTAATTTGATTAAAGCAGCAGCACATAAAGCATGAAAGTCTTCAACACTCATGAATACATGTTCAGAGCCCACCCGGGAATTGCAATTCATGAACAATGCATTCTCTGTTGAGTACATTTACAAATCTGGGTAATGGTAAAATGTTAAATTCACCGAAACTTACCTGCAAACTGCCTTAGTGAGTATACTTTAATTTGGAGGATGCCAACCCTTTTTCAAATAATACAGCTTTGTATTACTGTATTCATTCCCTTAACTTAATTACTAGTTTTAGCATCACTCCGCCAGAACCCTTGCATGTTCTGTTCTAGGCCCTTATGGGAAACAGCCTCTCCGCCTTATAAACGGGGGCAGATTGTCCAGGCGGCTGGGTCATTGTCCTTGTGGAGGCCTAGGACAGCACTATGGCAAAATATCCTACTGCTCAATCAAAAGTCTAAATATTAATATGTGTTAACAGCTCCCCGTCGAAACCCAAATAAGCAGTCACAAATTCTAGACTGCGACAAAATTATATTGAAAGCAATAGAAAACAGCCTCTACATTACTTACTTTATAATGAAGTCTAATCATTTATAGTTGTATCCAGATTCTAACTGATTTATTAAATAAACGCTTGTCAGTTTCTAAAGTTCAAACTGACAACAACTGTTCGCAAGGGGATTGCTGTCAACCTTAGTTAAGTAAAGAATATTTAAAATTAAATAGTGAATACTTTATCAAAACTACGTGACTGGCATTTAGCACTAATGATGCTATATAAATACACATTGTTTAGAGAACACAGAAACTATTAACCCTTTAATCCAGTATTTGACTGTAATTTGCCTCTCGGTGCACCTACACATCTGTAGCAGAAGCAGGTGTTGCTGTAGGATATACCAAAGCTGCCACACGCTTCTTGAGGGATAATCACTAATAGTTTTAAATGCTTCCTTTGATATAATCACATTTTAACAAGGCATATTGCCATATGTGATGGCAGAATGAATCTCTTTGTCCATGGTCATTAAGAGTAATACATGCATAGGGATACATAAACTTTACTGAATTCTCTCTTTATGTAACAGGTCAAATGCAAAATCTAGACATGTGCATATTATCATGAGTGACATCTGTTTATTCAGGATCCCTATACAGGTTCTAAGCCTAGGAACAGAAATCTTGATCGAATTGTACTTATTTAACAAAAACAATATGGATAAAGATGGCGGTCATCATATATTATACATGATGAGTTGTCAGTGCTTTAAAATTTTAACTTAAAAGGCAATACTGGAAGGATTGAATCTAGAGGTTCATGGAATGAAACTAATGTTTCTTTACAATAAATTAACCCATTTTTTCTTAAGTGTTCGGCCTTCCACTTTCACTTTATCGCACAGCTTCTTCACTAATCAATTGTTTCCAGCTGCAATAGTCATTTGCAACATTACATTCGGTGTTGTTTTAATGGACAAAAACAAGTACATTTCTAAGTGACCCCTAACTTTCTGAACAATAGTGTATATCAACCAGAATATCCAAAACGTTGTGATGTAATCAAAATCACTGGAGCTCTACTCTGTCGGAAATTTGGTACTTCTGTGCTACAGCGCTGAGGTCTCCTACCTGCCCCCTCCACAACTGATAACCCGAGCTTCATTGTGTGATCACACGGTAGGCTGCAGCGCCGATCTGTAGTAGGAGTTTCTTCACTGCATTTGTGAGGTGTGACTATACTAATCGGGAGGTTGCAAAAGTGAAAGAACAGGTGAACCTATTGATTATTGGTTTGCCAACTTCTGATGAGGGTCTCACAGATGCTAGAGGTGAATGGGAATGATTTGTAGCCCTATATTATCCTACCACACTCTCCAGTCAATGCTTAGTTGTCTGATGCCCTTGCAACAGCGCTGCTGAAGTCTATCAGTTAACCCTTGCCCTGCTTAGCACTTTGTTGTGTATTTACTGGACTTTGACCCTGGATGTCTTTGTTGACGGTGATTGTCTCTTGCCTTGAAATCTGATACGTCTTCTAATCCTGAAATTTTCTCTCGATGATATTAAGGTCAGAAGACTGTGATGGCCACTCCTGAGCCTTCACCTTTTTCTGCTGTAACCACTGGAGGGTCAACTTGGCCTTGTGCTACGGGTCATTGTCGTGCTGTAAAGTCCAAGAGTGTCCCATACGCAGCTTTGGGGCTCTCTTGGACTTTATGATCAGTCATATTTTCAATGCCAACATTTCATAATTTCTACCAGGGTATGCAAACCTTTGAGCACAACTGTACGAAGCAGGGATGGTTAAAAAAAGTTTATTTTCTATAAAGGTCATAAAAAGATATAAAGGAGATTAAGAAAATAAAGTTGACCATGTTGTGGTGTAGGGTTCACCAGTGCTATTTTGGTGGCATTGGTCCTCTCTTAACAGGTTTCTCAGATCTTGTGTTCATTTTCAATATGATCAGTATACCAGTGCTTCCATGCCATAAGACTAAAGTTTACTACTTCATTAAATTATTATTTTAAAGGAGTCACATTTGGTGATTTCATCAGCATTGGATGTGGTCCCTACACCAAATTGTTATTGGCTAAAGTAACCCAAAAGCGTAACTGCTTCCTCACAAAGCCATCAACTCCTAGTCTCACCCTGCTCAACAATTCGGTAGCAGTAACAGCAGGAGCTCTTGAAGATTTTGGTTCCTCTGTGCATCTATACAGACTTTCCTTAGATGGAGGGTAAGTAAGTCTGGCTTTGCTCTAATGCAGAGTCTAGTCTAGCCTTTGCACATGCTGTACCGCCAGTAGGTTGTCCTACCTCTGAATACAGAAGGTTAAAAAAGTAAATGTGCACAGTTTTACAGTCCTGCAGGAATCACGCACGTCAAAGGTATTAAGTGTTTATCTGTATCTTATATACAATGAGAAGGAATTCATGAGACTCCTGTGAAAGTTCACTCAAATGTTCAGCATCACCTGATATTCCAGTCAGGCGCAATTAACTACATTGAAATGTTTAGTTTCTCTATAAGAACTTTAATAAGTTCTTCCTTATGATTGTGATTTTATCTCTCAGAATCTCATGTTTTCCCTATTCTTATTGCTGATATGTAACCTCTTTTGGTTGAGGCCAATTATGTTATCAGACACCTTCATCTGATTACATCTGCTATGTTTTTCTAACCCATGAGCAAGACATATATGAACATTCCATACATTGCACAAAGTTTATAAAGTCCTTAAAGGGAACCTCATTTTGAATGATTTACCAGTAAAAGACAGAGTGCAAAGGAGAAGTTTAAAATAATTATTAAAGAATAAGCACCTAAATATGTAAAATGTTATTTTACTGCCAATAGGGCATAGATATTCAGATTCCAGTAAACATGGACAATAACGTAAGGCTTTATTAATAGTGCTCAGCAAGAAAGTAAATGGAAAATGTATTATAATGTTTCTTCTAATACTAGTTTCATTATAAAGGGAGGCTGATACTTCGAAAGCTCATAAAAAACAAAAGTTCAATAAAAAAGGTATTACGACAGGCTGCCATAAAGTATTTTTTTAGCAAATACTGGAGGAATATTACAGGTAGTAAGCCAAATAATTTGATAACAGTTGTAAGCATTATCCATGCTGTGAAATACTCTTTAGCTAATGGAGTGCGACTTGTCGTTCTGTGCTCCATATAATGTCTCATGATCAGAGAAAATACATTCTGATCACCATTCCAGCATGCAGCTAACCTGCAGTGTAATGTGATGAAGACAATACGAAAACATTAATATTGATTAATGGTTGGATTGACACTGAATGATCATACCTTTTTCCACTATGCACAACACAGTTTCACTTATATACCAAAAGTAGTAACTAAAATGAAAAAATACATATATAATGATATAAAGCTTCAAAGAGCACGTTTTATCTTTCCAAGGTATTATAATTATTTTCTTTTATTAAGATGGTGCCAAGAATATACACAGCACTACATACAATACATATATTCATAGGGTATAAAAAAAACTACAATTGAGAGACCAAGGCAAACAATACATTAGGTGAAGAATGTCATGCTCCCAAGCTTACATTCTAGAGGTAGGGCCCTTTTAACTCACAATTGAGAAATAAGACAATGATTAATGTTATACTGTTTAAAAAAAAGCCTAGTTCCCAAAATCAATTTTTTGTGATGCATGTTTGAGTCTATGTTGCATGGACACCAATTCATGCCACCATCCGCAATCTTTATTACCGTACTTATTATTTTCATCCCAAAAAACGAGTGAAATACAAATCCCTGAAATCAAGTTTAAAATATTTCTTTATGTCAAATCCTGAAGGTCCAAAGACAGTCTAATTACAGCTGCTGTCTGAGATAAAGGATATTATTTGCAGAAACCCAGAAGACATTTTATTAAACAATTGCACCAGCTGGATACAAATTATTGCCTTTATTTTAAAATGGCTATTTGTAAGTCTAATGCTTTTATTTCAATTGGACACACATGTTTGGGAAAATTAGGGTTCTTGTTATTATTGCATTTTGTACAGTGGTCACTCAGACCAGCATAATTGCGAACAAGGTGGTAATCCGAGGCTGTTTTAGCATCAGATCTATTATTACATAGCAGTTAATGTTTGGGCCTCGCTGTTATTTTCCCCTTCCCGACTTTTCTGAATGTCAGTGAAGGTAGGGTTATAGAAAATGTAACGGCTGTCTAAGAGAAACCTTCACAAACACAGTGTAATAGCACCCTTTAAACTCCTAATGGATTGCAACCCAGCGTTCTCGGCATTTTGCTTGTAATTTTCCTAGAATTGCAGTTGTAGGCTTGATTTTGCACAAGTAAAAAAATGTATACATAAGTGGCATGTTAAAGAAAGAGTGGGAATTGGTATTTACCAATTGTGCCTATTGTAAAGCTTGGTGGCGGAAGGTATGAGCCAAGCCTTTTCAACTTTCCACCTTCATAGGGTTAGTGCAGTCTGTCTGGCAATCATCATTGCTAAAAGGTCACTTGCAGTTTACATAGACTTGTAGCAAAGTGTTCAATTACAAAGTATTGTCATGTTGAATACAACGAAGCAATGTTGGCACAAAGGGAAACTCCAATTGATTTTAACACTTAAATGGCTATGATAGCCTGTTAAATTGTTGTTTTGTGTGTGTGTGTGTGTTTGGAGTGGTACTGTGGGAACATTCCAAAATTGTGATACCTGTTATATTATATTTAAAGAAGACCTGTCACTTTTTCCCTATACACAAAATTACATATGTATAATCAATATTAGGGTGTTAATAACTCTTCATGATCACGGTCCATAAAGCAGCTGTATAATGTGTATGTTGCATGTATACAGAAATATGTAGAGACATGGGGGCGGAGACAGGAAGTGGGAAGTAGAGAAGGACAGGAGAGTAAAAACTAGAATAAGGGAGTCGGATTTCAGTGAAGGGTAAAACGTAATACTGTTTTGCATTTGTCTACCCCATCACTGTTTGAACACATTTACAGCGAGCATCCTAATTTTAACTGTTTTTAATGGCGATTATTTTCCACCTTATTATTATTAATTATTATTATTATTATCTATTGATCTTTTATTTTAGAGTGGCAAAAAGTTTACCGCAAGCACTCTAATACAAACAAGTAATTCAAGGGATATGATGTGACCAAAGACAAGAATTGACAGATCTAAGAACGAATCGATATACTTAAGGTGGAGAGAAGCCCTGCTCGCCATAAGGCGTACAATCTTCGAGAGGAACGGGGTGACAAACGTAAGGCATAGAGAAAGGGTGAGCGGTACTGTGGTGGTTGTATCGATGACAAGGAAGTTCTAGCAGCTAAGATGGCGCGGCTTCTCTGAAGAAGTGGATTTTGAGAGGTTTCTTAAATGTTGGGAGGGAGGGTGAATGCTGAAGGCTCCGTGGAAGTAGATTTCAGAGATATGGGGCAGCTCAAGTGAAATCTTGTAGACAGGAAAAGGAAGAGGTGATAAGTGAGCTGCATTTAGGATAGACTGTAGAGGAGGGAGTCAAGACAGTGGAATGCCAACCAGAAGCGTGTTGCAGTAGTCAAGACGGGAAATGATAAGTGAATGAACCAGAGTTTTTGTGGATTCTTGGGTGAGGAATGGGCGGATACGATTGATTTTTTTAGGTGGCACGGCGGCCAGGATTGGCGAGGACTGAATGTGATGGGATGAAGGAAGGTTAGAGTCAAGGATGACCCCAAGGCATCGGGCCTGGTTAGTCGGAGAGATAGTCGTGTTGTTAATGTAAAGATGATGAAGAAAAAGATAGAAGATTGATCACATTATGCTGGTCTTGCTGCAGGCTGGTGCCAGTCTCATCTTTCATAAGGCTAACATTTTAGCTAAATATCTCTAAAATAATTACCCTAATTGAAAATCAAAAACCACAAATGGAAAGTAGTTGAAATAAATGAATTTGGTTAATATAAAGCTGTGAAGGTGACACTTTAAGTACTTACCTGTTCCTGCATTCTACAACATCACGGCAGATCTTCTGAGTGGGTACTTGTGGCAAGCCCACTACCTCACAGCTGTGAAGCAGGCTACTCTTGTGCGCTTATGACCTCGGATGGCCTTGTTGCCTTGTTTCTGCACTCACGGCCCATATTAGCATGGGGCCTACATTTTCCAGGTGCCCTTGGTTAGTGTGACTCTCAATGTTGTTCCTACGCGATTTTGGTGGATTTTTCCTGTTGTGAGTCAGCTTGTTCTGACCCTTCATTTTGGTTCCTGATTTGGCTTATTGAAAGTATCCTTTTGGTCCAGACTGGCTCCAGGTACTCATCCTTTGTGTCCTAGTCTATTCTGACCGTTTTCCTTTATTAAACATGGAAAAATGTGAAGTACAACGCTCTTTCCTTATCACTTTACATTTTCATAAACTCAAAAGTTTACGCCATATCACTTCATAATTGAGATAACTCATAACATTTCTCTAAATGAGCCAATTCTACACTCACCCTCCCATTGCTGACTTTATTCTAACCTCTGATTTGTATTTAGAATTAAAGGCATTTCTTTCCTGCCATAGGATAACTGAATGGTTTCAGCTGTTGTTCATCAATCAATGTCGATATCCTATTCCTATTCAGCATACCCATTAATCCAAAAACACGCAGGATCTCTTCACTAATGGGACACTATGGCCATAACAAAGTCAAATGTTATCAATAACATTGGATAATCACGTAGAATGTCGAGAAAAGTTTTTTTTTTCTGTTTTCATTTCCTAGTTTGTGTTTTCAGACAGAAAATGCCACAGAAAGCTGTTTTTAGGAAGTTAATCTGCGTTTTGGTATACCCATTAGTATAAACTTAATCCAGATAAATGATGTTGCTGGCAAAAGCATGATCTGGCATGTTTTCTGTACAAAAGGCGTTTCTGTGGTACAGATTATATAATGTAAATGTCTGTATACCAGAAAAGAAGCAAGATTGAGAGACTAATGAAAATAAAAAATACTAGCTTACGAATGATGCTTAACACTCCAGGTTGACACGTGCTAGTGAATATGACACTGTTTAGGATACCTCAACTTATAAATAAATTGATGAATTATGAATCTCCAGTTATTATGAATTGATGAAACTTCCCTAATAAAACCTATGCATTCGTACTCCAAATGTTGAATCCCATCTGGAGTTTGCTATGTGTTAATCTACATACGTTTCAGGGACCAGCCAAGTGTTTAAAATGAATGGTACAAAAACAGTGCTTAAAAGATTATACACAGCAATTACCGTTTAGGATTTAACACAATTTATAATAAGATGAAGCTTCTAATTCAAAAATTGAAAAAGTATACAATCATAAAACTCATTAAAAAAATCATTAAAACTCCACTGGGTAGCATAATGTTCTAATTTGTCTAACTCCACTATATTTTCAACCAGGTAAATACAATCAATGTATCTCAGAAACGTTATAATCTTTTGATAAATTCATAATTTATAAGGCATTTCAAGATAAATACCATAGATTTTTGTGGTGCACATGAATACAAAATTTCCTATTAACTATATAGTTTTTTGTTTTTTTTATCACATAGATGAGCCATCTGGGTAATAAAAGCTAATAGTAACCTGAATTTAGTGGCTATATCATCGTGAAGGGCAGTATCAGATGACAGCTTGTATTTTTGCTGCCCTTCACCTGAGGGTACAATTACCCTATGACCTCATTCATTAGTTCTCAATTACCTGCTTTAAGCAATGCAGTGTCCACAATGAGTTACTTATGTTTATGAAAATATAGAGAATGCAGGCATCTATTTTAAAGTCTATTTATTATGTTACAAAGCATTTTGTAAAATCAAATTAATAGTTTTTGATCTGTGATTGAATTAATGGTGCATTTTTATTACGTTGAGTATTATTTATCTTAAAACTTATAAGCAGTCATTTCAGGCAGACACAAGAGTTCTAGAAAGTCACCTGTTCTGATTGAACTTTCTTCACAATGTGCTTCACATTGTACTTCAATATGGTGCTGGACACGATGGTTGCACTCTTAACTATTTTCTGTATGCAGATAATTTTGTTGTTATTTGCCTTCAATATTGGTAATAATTAGGATGCTCAGCTATTTTGTTCCTTGGGCTTTTGTGAACGCAGACTTGCTGTTGTGAGTTGTAACACGGAGAAAAGCAAAGAGAATATTTCAGTTCAGTCCCAATAGTTGTCCAATTTGGTGTTCAAATCTGCCATGGGGGACCACTAGAAGTTCCCATACCATACAAAAAGTTGGAAAAGGGATCACAGATATAATAGGCATGATGAGAAGTGTCTCCAGGTTTCACCTGTGAGGACCTCTTTCCAGCTATATATACTAAATGGGGTTTTGGTGATACCAATGACCACAGTAAGGTTTATACATATTGGAAGAAGTGTGAAAAAAACATTTGAAACAAGTCTGTATATTAATTTAAATTATGAATAAAACCTAGATAAATAAGTAGATACTATATTACAAACATCAGTGTAATATGTAACGTCACCACATGTATTTGAATGATGAAGCCAAAACACTTTTAAAGGACTAACTGAAAATGGCAACTCTCTGTCTATTCCAGATTTGGACATAAAGTTGAAATCTATTGAAATTGTACTTCAATGTAGTGGTAATTCCACCTGATTCTTTCAGAAATTGAAAACTAACTAAAAGACACCTCAAATCTAATCTAAAAATCAATGCCCTGGCAGATTATAATGTGATGGTTCAGAAACTATTTCTGAAGCAAAGGCTGAGTTCAACTCATAAAGTAAATTGTACTCTGGATTTATTCGCAACATACATTGCTGTAGATGGTCCAACTGCTTCTACAGAGGTGTAAAAATAACAGAGACGTTGTTTCCTAAGTCACAGGCCAATGGCACCTGGAGGATTCATCCTAATGGGTGTTCTAAAAGACAAGGAAAGACCCTCACTCCAGCAGATCTCATATTAATTAAGGAAATTACATGCTTCCAATTATTCTAAACCCACTCATTGATTACCTATACCAGAATGAATTATTCCATATACAGCAATATACTATTACCATCTTACTATCATAAAGTCAGAGAGCACCATGCCATGAAAAGAAAGCATAAGGCACCAAGGCAGAAATATCATATGCCATTAATTGTATACATCATGTCTGATTCTTAAAACCCACTGTATGATTGTCATTTTATTGGATGAACAGTACCTTGCGAGCAGGGCTCTCTCCACCTAATGTATGGGTTTGTCTTAGTCGGTCAATTCTCGTCTTGTCATACCCCCTTGAATATATGTATTGTATTAAGCGCTGCGTGAATTGCTGGTGCTATGTAAATAAAAGATAATAATAATAATAATACCTGTGCAAGTGGTGACTCTCGTTGTGATCGAAGAGGCAGCACTAACAGACAGCTTTACAACCTTGCATCGTGAGGGTTCAGAGTGTAGATAATTTGCCAAAGAAGTCGATCAGATTCCCCAGAGCTGTACAAAGGGTAGACAGGACATAACAATTAGTATTATTATAACATAACAAGATGGTATACAGAAACAAGAGGTAAGGAGGTCCCTGTTCAAATTAGCTTACAACATTTTCAAACTGCATATGCTTTTTTTAATTAAATATGTGGTTTTTGTGATATAATCAGCAGAGGCAGGTATGTAAAACACAAAAAATGCAAAAACAACAAACATTTTACCTTTTTTAAAAATTTTAACAGCTATTTTAGGTATGTTACTCATATATACATCAAAAATGACCTCTACCCTCTTCTCCTCACACAGTTAGCCCTGCATATTGTCAGAGGACCTCTGGAACCATCAATTACTTGCTGCATGCCATGCTCCTTCTAGTGCCATACTAGGCTGCGGCCTCTTTGACCTTACCAGAAACCTGACCATGGGAAAGGGATGATACCAGAAAAAAGACACTCTGGGCTATTTTATTAGTGTTTTTATAAACATCAGGAGCAAAGTATTGTTTGGAGAAAAAAAGAGCATTTTGGAACTAGATGATATAATCTGAGTTTGAAGTGGGGAATAGTCAGAATTAATGTAACATAATCTGTTTTGCCTACATGATGGAGGATAAGTGAAACAGCTGCACAGATAAGGAGCTGGGAACTAATATAATGCGGTCAAACAATGTTGTTTTGAGGATTAAATAAATCTTGGGTTTTTATGCTGCAGTACAATCAATGACCAAGTGGGCAGAAAGAGAAAACTAACATATCTCTGAGTGAAGTTGATCAGAGCTTTCTTAAGCAGGATAGTTCGATTTCTTGAGGTTGTGAGAATACTGTTGTTGTATATGAGTAAGATAGCTACTTGTCAATCATGTTTATAAAAGTAGAAATTTCCCTGGGGAAGCCAACTTGCTTAATGTAAGAGCCACATACATACATAATCTTTGAGAACCGGTTTACCATAATTATATATAAATAATAAAAAAAAATGTATATAATAAAATGTATTCGTATGTAGATTGTACACACATATATAAATATATATATATGTAGTTTTTTATATTTTAATAAATATAAACTGTTAATATTGATTAGTTTTAATAATCTCAAAGCTCTCTTTCACTCTCTCTCACTCATACTCTCATGCTTTGTTACACGGTGACGCTCTCACGCTCTCTCTCAATCTCCCCCTACCGCTGTCATGTCCCTGTCTCCTTTCCACTTCTTCTCTTGCTTCTTTTTGTTCTTCAGTCTTCTTTCCGCTTCTCATGTTTGTCCACTTCTCCACTGTTAGCTCCATTGAATAGGCCTTCTGGAAAACTTCCTCAAAAGGTCAGACACTTTGCCCACACCCTCTCCCGCCGTTTGGGGTAGCAGGGTAAAGGCTGTCCACATAGTGGATGTGGGTTTGTTATTTTGTGGAAGTACTCTAAGAAGCCAGAATAATACAGGCAGACTCACAGAGAGAGACAAAGAGAGACAGGCTAGTCAACGGAGCTGATATGAAGGAGAAGTAGATGAAGAAAGAAGAGAGAATAAAGAAGCACAAGAAGAAGCAAGAGAAGAAATGAGCCACACATTATTTGTGAAAGAGATGCAGTTTGGCCACCACTCTTACAAAACCAATGGACAGTGAGAGACTGGGATTAATGAGGTGGCACTGGATCCTTATTTTTTTCATTGTACACATTAAGAACCAACTGGCTGATAAAATTGCCTACTTTATGCATCCTACCTTTAACAAATACAAAATAAAAATACGGACAATGTCTTGGTTGTTAACATGACAGCTTTATTCAGAGTTTTGTTGAGCTTATGTTGTTATTGCTACTATTATATTGCATTGCATTATATTGCATTGCAATTATTATAGTATATTTTAACACTTAAAAGCATTTAAATTTATACTTGTATGTTATTCATTTCATAGCAAACTGTCTTGTCATTGTGTGCATGTCCTAGCTGGGCACACTGTCTTAGATTCACATTAGTCAGGTGGAGCCACTTCCAATCTTTCAGTCCACTGATCTCCAAGAAGGTCAGAGGCGCAGGATTTACCTGTTTCAGGGTAAAGTTAAGAGGTATCCATGGAGGAGTATAGTGATTGGGACAAGTACTGCCCTGAGGTGATTACATAGCCTTAAGAGTGGTCTTTCATTTATTCACGTCTTGGCATCCTACCACAATGCAGACTACACAGTATACATAAAGAAATAAGTATATAAGGTAAGATGAGGGTTTTGACTTCCTCTTGACTGCATTTAAGCTTTTTGTGTATTGTGTCCCCTAATTTGAAATGAAGGTCACTGAGTCGTGCTGGCCAGCTGACTCAATTCTATTTCGGATCAACGAGGACGGCTTTTTAAAATGCCTCCCCCGTCGATTCGAAATAGAAGTGAGTCAGCCGGCGCTAACTTTTGTGGGCAGCACCAGCCCCGTTCAGTGAGAGGGTGGGTGGAGCCGCCGGCAGCTGAAGCGGGGTTGTCTGCATCGCACAGATGTTTGACAGCAGGAATCCAACAGAGTGCACATCGGGGTCTTCAGTCAGGTAAGTTGAAGTAACTGGGGGCATGCTTGGCAGTGGGAGGCTGGGACAAAGATGGCTATGGGAGACTGGGGGCAAAGGAAAACTCTGTCCCCAGTTTCCCATAGGCATCTTTGTCACTAAACATGGGGCTAAGGGTAATTAAAAGTATGCACTGGTGCTTTTTAGATGATTCCTTGACATTTTTTGAATGTGACAAATGCAATTGATAAAACATCAAAGGAGGCATCATAGATTTGTAAAAAAAAATTTTTTGAAAAAAGGCATATACCAATTTGAGGTCAAATTGTTCTTGCAGTTTTCACCTTGTTTTTCAAGAAGTAGATTTACAAAATTTTTAGTGGCTCTTTGGTTTATTAATAGCATTTGTCACATTAAACAATTCACAATCAATTATCTAAAAAGCACCAGTACATACTTTTTCCAGACTTCTATTGAACATTTTGAGTAACTGCTTTTCATATATATATATTTGCTAAACAACTTGAAATTGTTCAAAGTGCATTTTTTTACAGTAGATTTTACTTATTTAAGTGTCACTTTGTGTGAGAGAGACTGCTTGAGTATCTGTGTGTGAGAGAGACTGCCTGAGTCTCTCTGTGCGAGAGAGACTGCCTGAGTCTCTGTGTGTGCGAGAGAGACTGCCTGAGTCTCTGTGTGTGCGTGTGTGTGAGAGAGAGAGCGTGCCTGAGTTCTGTGTGCGTGTGTGAGAGGAGAACTGCCTCACTGTGTGCGTGGAGAGAGAGAGACTGCCTGAAGTCCTCTGGTGTCGTGTGTGAGCGAGAGAGAGTAATCCGGGTCCTGTGTGCGTGTGTGTGAGAGAGACTGCCTGATTTTCTTTGTGTGTGTGTGTGAGAGAGAGAGACTGTCTGAGTCTGTGTGTATGTGAGAGAGAGACTGCCTGTGTGAGTGTATGAGAGATTGCCTGTGTCTCTGTGTGAGAGAGACTGCCTGAGTGAGACTGCCTGAGTCTCTGTGTGTTTAAGAGAGACTGCCTGAGTCTGTGTGTGTGTGTGAGACTGCCTGAGTCTGTCTGTGTGTATATGTGTGTCTAAGAGAAAGAGACTGCCTGAGTCTGTGTGCATGTGTGAGAGACTGCCTGAGTCTCTGTGTGAGAGAGACTGCCTGAGTCTAAGTGTGTGAGAGAGAAACTGCCTGAGTCTCTGTGTGATAGAGACTGTTTGAGTCTTTGTGTGTGTGTGTGAGAGAGACTGCCTGAGTGTGTGTGAGGTTTTTATTTTTTAGTATGAAATCTCGGAAGTGGTTACTAAAAAAATTGAATCCCACCACTGTGTTATTGAAAAATTTCTCATGACAAAAGTTTTGTGGATTGTAAATAAAATAACTCAGATTATATATGAAGATGAGTATTGCAGAGTATTATATAAAAAAGTGAAATAGAAAGCAATGTTTTTACACATCATAAACAGGTCATAACCTTACCATCAAAGCCTTAATGAATGTTTACGTGTGGGTTTTTTTCTTGTTTTTCAAGAACATAGCGATACTGCACTCATTCTGGAACTTCATATTCACAAATAATTGCTCCACATTCTGTAATTAAGAATCTCATATGAGCTTCAAGACTCAAAATACCATAAAAATATGGCAGAGGGCGAGTTTTATTATCTAATGTCTGATAGCTGATGTACGACTCATGTACCCAAGTTGTAAAAGGCATTTGGACAGGCCCCGTTATTAAATCAAATTGGTTTTCCCTTTAGAACGGCACCCGTCAGGGTAGCCCCCTATCCCCACTGTTATATGTTCTATCTTTAGAACCTCTTGCCAGAGACATTAGGGCTGATCAGAACGTGAAGGGATGTGGAAAATAGGGAACACAAAAAATTAAACTATATCCAGACGATGTGTTATTGACAGTTAGGGACCCATTAAACTCTGCAAAACACATTATTAAATGGATAGATCAATACAGTTTGGTGTCGAATTATAAGTTGAATATTGACAAATCGGTTGCTCTACCCTATAATCTCGATTGTATACAAAGACAACATATTGAGACAATGGGATTTAAGTGGGTTAAAGATAACTTTACCTATTTGGGAATAAGAATTAACTCTACACCAAAATCTTGGATGGAGATCAATCTTCTCCCCCTAATTAGAGTGTTAAAATGAATGTTTCCTTTAAAAACTGGAGAGGATTATTTATCTCCTGGTGGGGGAGAATAAATGTGGTCAACTCATATACCCTGCCTCAGAGTCAATCCCATGGGCTAAAATAAAATCCCAGTTATTATATCAGTGTAACATGGAAATGGGAATTCTGAAACAAACTTTCTGGAACACTAATACTTACACTCTCTGGGAGGATAGGATAAAATTTGTGGTTGAAGGTAATTTAGACCCTTAGAACAAGGAACTTGGATAAGAAGTTAGTAAAGACTAATGGAACCTAACGGAATCTTTGTTAGTTTGTATGTTTTATAATGTAATTTGTCTTTTTTATGTTCTTAAATACAGAAGTGATAAATTATATAACTTGTTATTTAGCACAAGTTATATAAATCGTACGTAACAAACTGCATTGTAATTTGTTGATTAAATTAAAATAAAAATAAAAAAAGGCATTTGGACAGACAATTTTATGGCTTAATGTTATAGTTACAAGAAAGGCCCGATAGGAAATTGCCTATTAATTCATTTCTTACAAGTTAATGAAGAAATTTAAATTACTTATCAATTCACCTATATCTGTACTTGAACGTTATAACAAAACGTGTTCCTGTTTGAAGAGAACCCTTTTCATTCTGAAGACCCCGAGTTCCTTTTTTTTAACTTCAAACTCAGGATTTTGTATCATTAAATCTGCCCTCCAGACGCTCATGACTGTACCATCCCAGTGAGTATTTTAACATTTATAAATGCTTAAGGAGCTGTGTTCTTAGAAGCCGCTAAAAAAGGCTTTTCTTCAGAAAGTAACTGTAAAATTAAAAAAGCTGAATTATTTTTGGGGAAGAACATTTGATCTGAATCTTTACAATGTCTTCTAGGATTGATTAAAGATTGGGTCTTGGTTACGTGGCTGTTGCATCTTGTGAGTCAGAGACATCCTGTAAAATCCGAACAACTCTTGGTGTGGAATTGTGCCAACATAAAAGATAAGTTATATGACCACAGACAGAGAGCTTTATAGTCGTTATCAAAATGTATGTAAAACTTAATAGCACTTAAAAGTTGGTGTTTTTCAGAGAAAGACAAATACTTTTTGTAAGTCATTAGATTGTAAGATCTCTGGAGACAACCCAAAGCATATGGAGAGAAGGCATATGGAGTACAAATCTTAACTTTTTTGGAACTACATTTTTCTTGAGCAGGACACAGATGGAGCCTGGGAACTTGCTGTATATTGCAATGTATGAAGGTTCTTTGTCTAGTATAGCATCTGCCTCACTCTTTACCCCTGTCAAACATACCAGTGCTAACTCTCAACTAAAATCCTACAAACCCGGCATCAGTATCTTTATCATTTATCCAAGCAGGAGAAGAAGGAGAGAGAAGGAACAGCGGTCACTGTTCTCAGGTATGTCTGTGCTGAAAAAACGAATACAACATTGTTTAGGTTTATTTAGTACATTGCACTAAAACTCTAGAAAAGTGACAGATCCACTTTAATGTATAAGATATAGTGAACTTGAGGGCAAATCTCTATAAACCCAAGTCATACTCCAGTCTAAACAATAAACTGTACATTAATCAGACTCTGGGATATCTGTTCAACATACTTACATATTTAAGGACTGGATCAGCATGGCAAATTTAATTACAGGACTATGTCACATGGAATCTTTCAGGAGCCTATGCAGAAGTATCTATGGACAATAAAAACATCCTAAATTGGACTCTTGGATTCTGCTGCAAATTCAATGATGTCTAATTAGAAAAGTGCATCTGAAAGCACAAAATTAAGCCAATCAATACATTAATGTCTTGGTTTAGCTTGCCGATACAATCTTTGTCATAGGGCATAATAATGTAGTCTGTAAATTGTATTTATCAGTGTTAATATACATTTCTCCTGTTCTTAATGAGTATATATTAGCTATTGTTATAGCTTTCTATGACAAAAACAATTACTGGGCTGGTTGTCTCGTTAAAATATAAACATAATTTCCCAATTAGTAATAGTAATTAGGAAAAAATAAAACCTATAGATATAAACTAGACTGTTAAGGAATTTTGTTACAGGGGTCGCTAAATACAATGAAGTAATTCCTACATACATTTATACAGTGTAAAGCAGCATTTATGCAAGTTTTCTGTTGGAAAAATGAAATGGACCACACATCCCTTGACAATTTTTAAATCTTACCCCCTTAACCCCACAGTGCAGGAGATCTGGGATTAGAACAAATAATAATGGGTATGCTATATTGCTCCCTATAGGACATGGGGTTCAGGAAAGAGTGTGGGGGGTCAGCCTCACACTAATTTTATTATTTATTCAACCCCCACCACATAAGAACTGTAGAAAATAATGGGGGGGGTCCATGTTTTGTAAAATGATGATCTCACTTAACCTCATTTTGGCTAAGAACAGATTAGATCAAAGGATGTCCTACCTGGACATATTCCTCTGTGACCTTGAAGTATTTGGTGGGGGAGTCCCTGTGCGGGTCTAAAATCATATTAAGGTCACCCCCAAAAACATTGATGCCCTCCTGAAAGGAGCCAAATCTATTCAGCATCTTGCATAAGAAGGAGGTCTGGTTACGATTAGGGGCGTAGACATTGCCCAATGTAACTTTATGATTACCAAAATAACATTTCAGAAATATGGCCCTTCCCTCGGGGTCCCTCCAAATATCCAGAAGCTTAAATGGAAGGGATTTATGGATGAGAATGGCAACCCCTTTCAGGAGCACTTGCCAAAAAGGCATGTTGGAAGTATTTATTTGTTAGTCGGAACTCATTGGTAGACCTAAAATGTGTTTCCTGTAGGAAGGCAACGTGGGATTTCAGGTGTTGCAAAGTGTAGAGGACTTTTGAACGCTGTTGGGGCTTATTTAAACCTCTAACATTAAGTGAGGTAAATTTAATTAGATCAAGGGCCATAAGGAGGATATCTGCAGGAACCCCGCTGAGACAATGCTACCCTTGGAGCTATAAAAATAAAACCATAATGAAATGAAACAGGAGAAATGCGAAACAGAACGTAAATCAACAACAAAAATAGCACATAACAATGCGAGATGCCGTAGCATCAAGTATTGAGCCAGATGACCTTAGAGAAGGTCAAAACCCGGTACCTGAACCCAAAGGGAGGGTCAAGTAAGTAGGCTCGGGGGGAGAGTGAAATGTCAGTAATGTATAGAAAAAGAGAGGGCAGAGAATAACGCATCCCGCTCCATCGGGCCTTAAAGGGAGCGGTCATACACTCATGGGGACATAGAGGTGTGCGCCCCACAGGGGAAAGCAATGAAGTGTGTGTGTGCCGGCATAGGGTGCCTATGTCAGGCAGAACTGGCGAGAGCCAGGTAGGAAGATATGTGCGAGTGTAGAGCGAAAGAAAAAATGAAAACCAGAATCAAAGAAAGGTAAGTGGACACAATAAAAATAAATACCCTGTTCACCAAGGGTGGAACGACTCTGCATAGCGTCCATAATCTGGGACTTGAGTTCGATCAAAACCGGCGGACCGGTGCAGTGTCAGCAGGGCAGAGAAGGAACGAACCCATCGCACGTGTGGCCTCGCTCATGGAGTGTCCTGTAGCTTGTGCCGCTTCCTTCGTTGTGGTCTTGGAGACCAGTCCTGAGACGGATCCAAAAGGGTCGCTGGTGCAGAGAAGGACCTTGAAGTATTTGGTAACAAGAAGATCTGTATTTTTGGGCTAGAGAGGGAAGGAAGTGGTTGTCCAAGAAGCTGAAGATTTGGGACCTGGTGAACCACTGTAACTCACTCTGAATTCATCAATTTGATACTCAAGCACTTGCAACATTGACTTTATTAGAAAAAAAAAACACATTGGATGAGGCGAGGTAAAGAAAACTGATGCGTAGAAAATAATCTGGAAAAATATACATGCCCCAATAACCCGGTTCATTAAACATAGACATTTAATTGGACTCAGAGTGTAAAATAAGTCTGTATGTTTTTGTTCTAAGTGGTGCATTTTAGCTCATATTGTGCCTCTTCATTTATGAGATCAGATCATCTTACATGTCTCTGTTGCATTTTAATGAGCTATTATTATGTAAATGCAAAAGCTGCAATGTATTAATTACTACTAAAGGATGATTTCAATGACATGTCCCACTTCATGTTAGTCTACAAACCTACAGACACTCCACTGAACAGACATTAAATTGTTAAGTGTGTTGTTTTGTTATAAGAAGTTAAATGAAAACACATGTTAGTCACCATTCAAGTTTATTTTTGGAATACTATTGTTACTTATCTCTTTGTAAGTTTACATATTACATTAAAGTGTGCAACATTAGAGCAAAAACTTAATAGTGAGCATTTGGAATGTTATTTCCAATCTAGTAAATCGGTTACATGCTATGACATAGGGAGATTATAAAGCTCTCATTCCTCTTTCCCCTCTTGGCTTTATCTTCAATAGGAAGGCCACCAGGACTTGCATGGATTAGGGTAGGCAGTAAGGGGTAATATGATGATGGAACGTATGTGGGACGATACACTATTCTCTTTATCCAACGAATAAGAAATTATCTTGGGGACCAGCTAATTGGATATCAAATCCAGGACATGAAGGGGAACCTGGTGAGCTCCTAGGTGTAAAAGGTTGTTACTATTTGACTTTTCTACCTCTCTTGGCAGATGTATCCTATTACGTCTCACAGGCATACAATTACAAACAAAACCATGTTCAAACTCTGTATAATATAAAGGATAAATATATACATCCAAACAAAATAGAGCCAACATATAACCTGTACTTTAAGATATCTAGAGAAAAACACAAATACATTCACGTACCACAAAAGAAAAATATAAATACATACATATATATATATATATATATATATACATACATACATACATACACAACTATAGACATACATTGTGGAGTGAAATGGGGACAAAACACATTTTTTTAATCAGTCTGTTTCTGGAAACGGAAGGCAGCTCATACTGTGAGATTGTAGGCTATTTTTTTTTACCTTCGGGTAATAACATTTGCAGAAGAGGAAAAAAAAATTCAATTTGCACTTTTTTTTACCCGTCAATGATCTTGTCAGTATGGGGATATCAACACTGCAATATGTTCAATAATTTTTTTTTGTTGCCATGGAAATGAGAGAGTTTTCATATATGTTTATGGAGACTTGGCAACCTTTTATTGTGCTCTTCAAAGAGTTTTGAAAGAATCTTTATTGAAATACTTGTAATTAAATCTGCTTTGGCATTGCAGATTTTTCTTTTTTGCTAAAATGGTGGAATCGTAGTTTAGATAAAAATCTAAACTTTGCAAGCTCATAAGGGCATAGTGAATTAATAAGATGAGCCTTATTCAAAAAATGTCTTTTTGAGCTAAAAGGGTTTGAGCTATAGCCAGAACTGGGCTAATGAAACAAATTTCAATTCATTTCATTTACATAATGATTATGTAAGGAATTGCTCCTGAAAATGACTAATGCACGGATTCTCCTTCATAGCACGACCCGAATGTCCACGTGACATAAAACCTGCTGTGGCAATCCATGGTTTGAGGAGTATTCTATAGGTTATAACTGGGTTTCTGACTGCCACACTCTCTGCAGAAACATAGATCTCCTTCTATAACCGTGCATCTGACATATTATAGGGATCTACAAGATTGACAAGAGTTGACAGGCATAATGTATTCACTATTTGAACTTACATCATACAAACTAAAATATTAAATCACAAATCTATGTGGGCTTTGTGAGAACATTAGATGATGGTCATAGGAATAAGTGTTGAGATAATGGATATAAAGTTATAGACTAAGTTTTTATATTTAATATTGCTATAAAAAAGGAAAACATGATCAGCAATAAAAATTGCTATGACTATCTTTTGTTGGGGTAAGTTAGTGATGGAGACAATTGTAAAGTCATTACACTATCAGTTAAACAATAGTAGTATTTAAATTGGTTTATTATTTAATCAAGTCATTGCAAATATTCAGTCCGATGCAGTATGTATTTGTAAAGCAAAAATCACTTTAAATCAATTAAATTCATAAATACTTGCAGCAAATGTGAATTTTTGGGCAAGAACATTAGAACTCATCAATCAAGCACACTGTTCTATACTGTTCCAGTCAGTTTTCAAATACAAGTGCACTCTTTGTATGCTTGACAGTGGAGGATTCCTAATTACATGCAAATGACCTGGTGCTTATGCAGATTCTAAGTTCTTTCACAAGCTCAGCAATTAAACTGATTTCATTATAAAGTGAAGTCATAGAAAATAGAGGTCAAGATAGGAAATTTGTGTGCACTGCATTAGGCCCTTGATAATCCAAACAATTCACAACAATGAAAATAATCAACCGATGTAGCATAATGCAAGAAGGGAATGGGAAAACATGGGCGTAAATGTTGTTTATATGTTGACTTGTTTACCAGTGTCATGTCAGTTTGGGGTACACGTATCCCTTTTTTGGCACACCAGTAAGCACATTAGTCAGCATTCCTGGCACATTTTTTATTAGCCTTTTGACTGGTCATCAATGAAGAAATATTTATATTGTCATCCTTAGAGCTGGGGACAGAGCCATACTGTTTTGTTGTTTGTTAAGACTTTTCTGATTGAAATGTTTTATTCACTATTGGTATAGTACACAGAGGAGCTGGACTCCAGAAGATCTGTTTTTTGGTGGAGGTAGGCTGCTCCTGAAGACTTTGGTGATTCCCTTCTTCGGAGGAGGAGGACAACCTAGAGGATACATTGCGGCCCTTAATGGACACGTTGCCACCTTTCTTCCCTCCATATGGAAGCATTGCACCTTGAGCTAAAGAAAAAAAGAAATAGTAGCATCGACCCTTGTTAGAAAACATTCAAAAGATCTGTGATTATAATTCAAATGTACAGGTCTTAGATTGGGTTTCTTCTTTTTGTATATATCCTTGATTGAAGGGGTGGCCCCCAGTTGTAAAATGGATATTATTTTATTTCATGGGCCAGCATTTCACCACCAAAAATAATCTTATTTAGAAAACAATTTATGACATATCTGTAAATGAAAACAGAATGTGTTTTCCAATGACCTACAGGCTCAGAGAGATTATTTTTGGATTATTTCTGAAAATATGCACACGCTCAACTAATCAATTCTACATGTTTTTGTTGTTGCACTGTTTTTGCAATCTATTTGCTTTGTTAAACTAATCAAAATGTTTAATAAAAACATTAAGAGTTTTTTAATTGAATTTTCTGTGTGGCTATCTTACCTGGATGTCCTGATTTAGTCTGTGGTTCATGATTACAAAGGGATGGATCAAGAAAATGGTTATAATCTGAATCTAAGTTTATGTGATTAAATTGATCTACATAATTTGTTTTTATACAAACTTTTTTATTGTATTAATTCATATTTGATGTGTAAAAAAGCTCTCAATTCTAAATACTTCAAAGAACATGATGTCACTATTGACATTATATGTATTTTTGCATGCGTATGTATCATGGCACTGTTATTTCGGCCAGAGCAGGGCAGAGAGAATACATTCACTGGAATGATATGCCACTTGCAATCTCATTTTCATGTAGGCTGCATGATGAAATTGTGAGCACTAGACATACTGATTTTTTTTTAATCACCAACATAGAATATACTTTGCTTATAGTAATCATAGTTTTTCATAGACATGCAACAAATACAAATTTGAGGAAAGAGATTTTTACCATATAAATATGGCGAATTAACTACTCAGAACTGTTGCGTTATCCGAATCATTTATGGCATTTCGCGCCTTGGTGTCTTTGTAACCTAGGTGAGCACTGCACCCCCCACCTATGTAGTAAGCCTTGTTGTTATTTATACAGTGCAGTTAGTTTTTCATTTTAGCTATCTCTTTTAACCACCATGTTTTCTCCCTTCCCCCCCAAAATTTTTATGGTCAAAGTATCCTGATGCTAAACTGAAGGGGGACATGACAGTTTTAGGCAGAAAACTTTCTCTCCTAAATTAGTAATCTGACCAATGGTCCATCCTCTCACATGGTATTGTTAAACCAAGGATGTAAAGTTTAATATGGAGATGATTGTCAACTGATCCACCTTTTTGACCTAGGAATGAATCTCTTCAATTTGGGTTTTTTGCCCTCTTCTGAATCAACACTGAGGTCAAACTGTGAAAAATGTACTTGTGTCCTTTTTCAACATTAACAATTTTTTTATTTTTTTTAATACAAAGTACAAAAATAAGAATCACAAAACAATAAATAAACATAGAACAAATAACTCATACAATTAAAAAGACTCACAAATACGAACAACACATGTTGTGGATTCCATTATCTCATAAATTATTATAGATAGGCTTTTTTCCTAAATTAATATTAAAATTTGGGGGGGTCATCTTATAATCGGGCAAATACGGTATTTACCAGATTCTGGTTTTCCATTAATTACCGTCATTAAAGCCCATAACTGAATTTATATTGCAAGTAAGCCTTATGTGCACCAACTGTTTCCCATCAAAAGTAAAACAAACTGCTCACCTAACTTAAGCATATGCTTGAACTAATCACAATAAGGAATGTAAACATACATACATCATATAAATATGACATGTTACATACGCACTTGTTCACACACAGTACACATAAATCGAGGAGACGTAATTGTTTGCACTAAATACAAATATAAATGTACATTAAACAGATTTAAATGTTTATCTACCTCTGAGATTTAGCCAGGTAGCTTTATTTGTGCCAGCATTTAAAAATAGTCATAGATCTGGTTCAACATCTCTAGATTTTTATTAGACATAGATGCTTGTTTGTAATCATTGCTGACCATTTAGGTTGTATGACAGATGCAGTCACACGGGGGGCATCATGAGAAGGGGGTACAATAGAGCAAAAATTATCAAAAAGCCACTAATTAATATCAGTGATCCGTGGTTCTTGCAGGTTCTACCTGTCATTC
Source organism: Spea multiplicata (assembly GCA_009364415.1). NCBI lineage: Eukaryota > Metazoa > Chordata > Amphibia > Anura > Pelobatidae > Spea > Spea multiplicata. Next base: position 10,029,562 of record VKOC01000006.1, on the reverse strand, counting down.
CATGCTACATTTTATGGGTAAAGGCTCGAAATGTTACCATGCTGTGGTTTCTGATCACCATGCTGCTGATCACAGAGCATTTCTTCCTAATGACTACATGGTTAGGAGATCTCAGAGTTATTATTCGTAGTATTGTTTTTCTATAAATACAATTTTTAAAAGAAATAACTTGATGATGTCATTATGACAGGGAGCCATTAGTTCAAGGATCTCAAAAACAACAACATATTTTAATATTTATCAATTGCAAAGGGAGCACCAGAAAGGGAGTCCGGCCTTTAATTGGCTTTATTAATAATCATTCTGTTATAGTTTCCTCAAGAAATCAATATTCAGGTAATATGATTATTTGGGATATATATATATATTTATTATCACCAATAATATTCATTAATTCATGTCTGTATCATGGAGCAGCACCCCTGCCATCCATCAAGAAACCTCCTTTAAATAGGAAGGTTCCCAATAAAGCATTTCTCTGTGTTCCAAAGATTTTAAACAGGAACAACGGGAAAGAGATGAGATGAAGGTAAGGCAGATCTGACCCCATACACAAAGACAGGAATCAAATTTGCACTACTGAAAGTGGCAGTGATCTTTTAAGGGTTCTGAAATCATTAAAAATATACTTTATAACATTGGAAAAATCCTACCACGTATCTGAAAGTATCTTCAGATAGAGACAATATCTCCCAGTGGTTAAAAGTTAGTGAAAAAATCTCCCATCTCTAAAAATAGGTGTTAAGGGGGAAACTATCATGTAAACCCATCCCATACATCAAAAGCAACATGGCTTCTTTGAACCGTTATTGACGTCACAACAGTGCGATTTCAGGAAAAGTTATATAGTGTGTGACGATAGGCAGAAGCTTTTTTACATTCATCATTGCTTTTGGAATAATGGTGTTAGGGACAAAATCAATTGGTTGTCCAATGGTAGCTAAATCAATATATCGGAAGGTTCAGAGCACCAGCAGCCACATTATAGTCTGGTGTAAAACTGACATTGACATTAGCATTTGGTATTTTAGAGCAAACATGGCAGACCATTTTTTTTAATGACACAATTATATCCCAACTCGAAGAATCAGGAGTACTTGCCGTATACTCTGATGTTAAAAGACCAGCCACCAGTAGCCTAAATAGACTGATGAAAATGTAATTTATATTTCAATTACCCCTGGCCATGAAACAGCTTCTTGTAAGACATGTTTTAGACATGATGCTAGTTCAAGCATTTCTCTTTTTCTTCCACTTTTCTTGCACACATCATACCTTTTAAATACTTGGATGACTGTCAACAGAAGGTCCATACCAAATAAAGCCCGATTGTTGGTAGGATTGTACAATTTCATGATTTGCTATGTCCTTTCTGTTGCAGAACATATAGGCTTTAATTTTTGCAATGAAACAGTGAATGTGTTTTAGGTGGTGCGGCCTGAGATGTAGTATTATTTGATTTCATAAATCTAATGCTCTTAAGACACGGTAATCACAGTGATGTTTAACAGACTGGCCTAAGGGGAGATATGAGCAAACAGTCTTGTGAGTTCTGGTTCACAAAGTACTGCAATGGTGATCCAGCTGTCATAGCATGTTGTCAAGCAAGTCTAAAAAAATTGGTTCATTAGGGATGGTCTTATGACTGAAAGCTATACCTAAGGGCAAAAAGAATGTAAAGACACAGAAGCAAATCGATAAGAAAGACAAATAAGGATGTAGGTAAGAGTGTAGTCCTCCCTTAGGGGTAAAACCAGATGTTTAAATGTTTGCAATCTGGTTGGGAAGCTTCAAGAAGGAATCTTACTTTATCCACCATATGTTCTTTAACCTTATTTTGAATTCTAATGTTTGTATTGGATTTGGGATTCATTTTTAACAATTGCAAAATATCATGCTATATAAAAGGAATTCTAAAATGTTTTGTGTCTAGAAACGACTATTTAACTATTTGAGGTTACAATAGTATAATTTTCAGATTTGTATTAATCGAAAAACACACATACAAATATGTTTAGGATCACTGGTGGTTTAACATCAGTCAATGTATTTAGTCTGCATTTAGTATATCTATCTATCTATCTATAAAACAAAGCAATAATTTAGCACATACCATGCAAATAGCATTTAAAAACACCTAACTAAGGCATACACGTTGGGGATTCTGACACACACACACACACACTTTTGTCTTAAAATATGATATGATCTTCAGCTAAGTTACAATAATGAACAAACACAATCTGTTTTAACTAACATACCAATTATTGTATTAGTGTCCATATTGATTACATCATTCAAACATTCACAGTGTAGGTTGGATAAGTATGTGAAACCCTAGGCCAATCACTTCAAGAAAAGCTAACTGGAGTTAAACATTTTGAGTTTGCTCTTCTCAAGAAGCATCTGCTGATGTGAACCATGCCTCATAAAAAATAAATCTCAAATACATGCAATCAAGAATTGTTGATTTGCATAAAGCTTGAAAAGGTTACAAAGTAATATCAAAGAGTTTACATATTCATCAGTCCACAGTATAAATTGTTTAGAAATGGAGTATTGTGGCTACTCTCCTTAGAAGTGGGCTCTTAGCCATGATGACAACACATGGTAAGAAAGAACTCTAGAGTAGCAGCTACGGGTTGAAGGAATGACAGGAACCAGTTAAATGTTCATGCATTTACCATATGCAAAACATTGAACAGGGATAGAGTCCATGGCAGGACACCACAGAGGAAGCCACTGCTCTCCAATTTACATACCTGAGAACTTCTGATCTCCGGCTACCTGGAGCCTTCCCTTGCGGAACGTGGCCAGAACTGCCCGCTGACGTCTTGAGAAACACCCCCGTTTAAAGGTTAAAGAGGCGGGGCGTGTCAAGACCCCGCCCCCGAGACCTGGAGGATTCGGATGTTGACCCGGAGTTCCCAGGTATGTCAATTTAATATTGCTGTTTGCCTGAAGTTTGCTAAAGAGCTCTTTGACACTTCACATCTGGAAAAATGTTTTGCAGACCAATGAAACTAAATGTTTGTTCTGAAAACACACACATCACCATGTATGCTGTAAAAAAAGGGCACCTCATACCTACATGAAAACATCATCCTTATGGCGAAGTAGGTGGTGGGGGCATCATGATTTAGGGCTGATTTCCTGCCTTAGGGCCTGGACAGCTGGTCTTCATCTGGGGGACAATCAATTCCCAATTCACTATTTTATTTTTCTTTTCATTATAGTATTCAGATTACAGGGCAACCCTTTAAAGACGGTTAGCAATAAACCAAAACATTTTATGGTCATATGAGCGGTGCTACTACTGTTTTTTATTCTAATATTATTTATACTTATCATTGGTATAGTAAACAAATAAAGAGTTACATGGTGACACAAGCTTACCAAATTTCTAGTATTCATAATTTAAACATAATTTCTAATGCTTAGAATGTAATCTTTTTGGAACAGGGACCCCATTCCCAATGTATTCATACCTCTTTTACCCGTTCATAAGGTCTGTTTGACTACTGTACTTCTGAATCTATTATGCTGGCATATTTAATTAAGAAGACAACTATGTATCTCGAATGGAAAGCAAACAAATCATATTAATCTTAAAAACACTACAATGTCAACATGTTCTTCAGTCATACTGACATACTGTCTTCTGGGTAAACTTAGCAATGTTGCTTTGTGCCAAACATAATAAAACTCATAACTCTTTTTTCTTATCAAGAAGAAAGATATGTATTTTTAAACCTCTTACAATTATTATTTTAACTTTAGCAAAATATTAAAATTCAAATAGATCAAAACCCGGGGACATATTTACAATGGGACAAAGTGACCTGACAATAAAGAAAAAATCTGTCTTATATGCACTAAAACGGATGAAAAATATAAAGGCACCTATCAGTATTCCAATAAGGCACCTCAGTGTTAATACTTTAACGCAACCCAAAGGAATTCATAACTGGGCACTGATGAGAGCAGCTGACTATATGGTTAATCAAAGAAAAATGATGCTAGGTTTGTTGAGCCGTCTAAACCTTTTGTGTTAATGGTGGTTGAGTGCATGGTTTGCTGTTAACCTGCACAGTGCCGACTACATGTGATGTGTTTAGCATAGTATTTCATATGCGGTGGCACTGTAGGGTTCCCTCTCAGTGATTGCTACAATTGATCACGGATCAAAAAAATTCTGGAAGGTAGGGGAGGCTGCCCATTGGCTCTGTTCTTGGCTTAACTAGATGTCCTGTTTTTACACCAAGTTTCATGGTGCATGTGCTAATCTCTGTAAAGAAGGTAGACACAGTGAACAGGGTCGGATTAACAAAGGGGCAAATGGCCATTTCAAGTGCCCCCTACTTGCTGCTTCCATCCTGCAGTACAATTTCTGTATTACACATAGGGCTGCAACAACTAATCGATAAAATCGTTAATAATCGATAATGAAATCCGTTGCCAACGATTAGTTGAATCGATTATTATCGATTATTAAATGAGGGTTTTTTCAGAGCAAACACTCTGAAAAATCCCCCTCATTATATAATCC
>VKOC01000006.1:9997257-10023069 GCA_009364415.1 Spea multiplicata | reverse complement strand
ATCGAGCAAATTATTTTAAAGTATGTAAGCAATTGCTAAATAAACATAATCTCGTGTGCCCTATTAAAGATTGGAAAAGCTGACGATAGGAGCTGTAATTAACTTATAAACCTGTACTGGGCATACAGATAAAAAATAGGTTTGTCTGAGCCTATTGTACAGAACTACTTCTCGCCTTGGGGTTGGGCTGCAATACGAGAATCGTGCTAACCTCAGTTCCAGTTTAAAGTGATGGAGGATAAATGGGACCAATGCAGAGAATTACCAAATGCCATTTCCTTGCCTGGGGACCCTGGGAAACCCTGGCAAGTTATAAAATTCACAATGGAATTCCAGATTTGAGATCATCTTTCCTTGACAAATGGCATGTAACCACATGTCCTGTGCGCTGACATGTAACCTAGGTAAAAAAAAAAAATTAAAAAAAGGCCAATTGCGATGATGGAAGTATTGGTGAAGATTCTGATTCAGCTTATAACTTTGTATATAGCTTTGTACATGTTTAGTTGACCGTAGTGTCAACATTATTTCGGTATTGCTATTTATTAAAGCTCTGAACTGAGTGTTGCCGTTCATTCGATCCCATCTACAAATACTTTTTTTTTTTTTCACAAAGTAATAAGAAGACCATATGTTATTTATTTATGAAGTAAGGACTGACTCACACATATGATTTGTAAAACGAATGCTACCAATTGAAACAGAATTCATGTGGGAATAATTCTGGAAACACACTTCGTCAGCCAAAGGGATATTTCCATCTTAGAATCACGGAATATGCCACAGCATATATGGTTATGTGCTCATATTAGTCTCATTTAACCGACTAGCATGCAATTGCTCTCCTTTCTCAATTATGCCGGGTTATATGAGGAATTGAGTGTTACAGAGCTTTCCAGAACAAACATCCATGTGGCATGAATTCAGCAGTCACTGATATAAAAAAAATACAAAATCAATACATACAGGCATTTGCACAACACACTGTATGGCTTTAATATAACATTGCAGTGTGGTTTCTACATTCGATTTACAGCAACTACAGTAATGAAAAAGCAAGCATGTTGGCCAAAATGGATGTCAGATGAAGGACTTGATTCACTTCATGTAGTGAAAGGCAAGTTTTGCTCAGAGTTAACCCTGGAATGGGGTAAAGCCTCATGGGGCAGTTGTTGTAACCGGGCCAAGAAGGAGAGGATGAAATGTATGAGATTGGAGAAGGGAGATATGTTAACTCCATAAGTCTGAGCCAGTGCCAATGCTTGAACCTTTTAAATGTGGAAATGCACGGGGAGCCATTTAGAAAAAGTGAATATGAATCCACGCGAGCAAATACAGCAGAGAGTGTGAAAGAACAATCATGATCCAGGAATCTTTTACACTAATACTGAAATGCCACATGTTGAAAATGGAGGTAGCAGCAGATATAATGATATCATAAAAGGAAGCCAAGTTTAGGATTTCCCTTTAAATGGGGGTGTTTCCCGCTGCCGTCAGTGGGAACGCCCCCGATGCCAGCAGGAACGCCCCCGTCAGCGGGAACTCCCAATGACGTCGGCGGGACCTCCAACTGACATCAGGGGAACTCCCACTAATGACAAGGAACCACCCCCTGATGTCAGTGGGCAGTCCTGGTCGCGTCCCGCAAGGGAAGGCTCCGGGTAGCCGGAGCCCAGAAGTTCCCAGGTATGCTTATGTGTTGCACATATTGTGAAGAATGAAATTAAGTCAGAAATATGCTGGTCAGTGCTGTATCTGGCACGAGACAGACAAGGCAACTGCCTTGGGCGGCATATTCCAGGGGGGCAGCAAAAAACCTCGCCCCAAACGCCCATTGAATGCCCCTTGCAAGTGTTTGGGTTTATTTACTAAACAGTTAGTTAGTCATTTAGGTTACTAGTTATATCGGCTGAGCAGATGTTATTTGCATTTGCTAATCTACAGTTTTTTGGTGAGTGCATGCAACTTTTACTGCAGGTTTAGTCGGGTGGGAGTCACTCTGCTATAAAACCAGAGAGGCAGATCACCCTCTTGGGCAAGCGAGCTGCACAATGGGCAGGTTTAATGGGAGGTCTTTGTTCTCCCCCAACCGGACTATTTATGCTAAGCTCATATCCCTTTTATTGCATTCAGGATGGCGACTGCGGAGAGGGCGATGCCCTGGGGCGGCACCAAAGGTAATACCCCCTGGTAGGGAGAAAATTGTGTTAAGTTACAAGTAGTGATTACTGGTCAGAGGTTCTTCTGACACAGTGGTCAGTGGTCAATACATCCACACCTGACATCCCCAGCGTTGTTATCAAGCTTAAACGACTTGATGGCTTTGTGCATGTTCAGTACATGGTAGCATGCATTTGTGATACATCAACCTCATGCATGATTTGGGCTCAACCTGTTGTGTCTAAAATATTAGCTCCGTAACCACAAATAAGTGGGTTTGAGCAATAATAGTCCCATCTGCTACTTAAGTGTATACCCAATGGGCTTAATGTATAAGCTAACACAATAAAAAAATAATGGGAATTGGAGAATAATTGTGCTCCAAAATAAATGAAAAGTGGCTTAATAATTACTCTAATCTACAACTAAGTATCCCCTGTCCCACTGCCTACACTATCCAAAGAGATTAATAAATATTCCAACTTCATTGTAGAGGTGCAATAATTAACTAATTATTTTAATTCTAACTTGAATGGGGATCACTAGGTTTTAGTGCAATAGCAATTATTTAACAGACAGGGTTAATATCATATCTTGTCTTCTCTTGTTATATTTTCTTTCACTTCAGGTTAGGACTAAAGCATGCTTACATCCCATATCACAGTGTAAAGGAGGAAGGAAATCTCCATGGCATACATTTAAATAGGAGTACAGAATATTTATTATTATCCACCAGGCATGGTATGTTTCTTAAACATGATTGGTGCTCGGAGGATGAATGGAATATTGAGCACTTGTCTAGTATCATCTAATAGGACCACCATCTGAATTTTTTTATTTTGTGCATTTTTTATGTATTACTGTATTTGTTTGATTATAAGACAACCCCCCAACATTTGAATATAAGACTACCCTATAGGATAGATTTACTAGTAAATATTAATTCACATGTAAACTATTTTTTTATTTTTAATAAAAACTATGATTGAGAAAAATGCATTTTTTGTTTTTATTTCCTTTTATTTGTCAACCTGCCCCCCCAGTTATGCACATGTTCCCTCAGGCTTGCCATTCTCCCCCCAAGTATGCATTATACCCCCTTATATGCCACACTGACTCCCTGATATGCCACTCTACCCCCTGATAAGCCTTATACCCCCTTATATGTCCGTTGGACATCTGCGCGATGTGCGTAGACAACCTCCACTTCTGACCGGCACTTCCCTGGGGCTTCTATGACTGAGCACCGGAAGGTCATGTCTTGCCGGAGCTCCATCATAGAAGCCCCAGCGGAAGTGCCCTGCAGCGCTGTGGGGGATCTGGATCTTAGTCTTATACTCAGACCTCTATTTGGGGTCTGATTATAAGACAACCTCGAATAGAAAATGAGGGGTATTTTTCAGAGCATTTGCTCTGAAAAAAACCTCATTTTATATTCAAGTCACCAACTCTAGGAACTCTGGTTCGCAGGAGCAGCATTGTGCCACACCCCACTCCCCGCTCACTTCCCCATTAAAAAAGTGTGTCCCCCAAAATCTGCGGCATCGCCTACCTGCATCCTGCAAAGGCCAGAACCAGAAAGTTCTTCAGTATGTTACTCACTTGACAGGAGAAGCTATCCAAAGGTACATACTTGGATTGGATTGTTATGAACGCTATCATGCAATAAGTGGGAGCAGCATTTCAATATAGGTAAATCATTGATAAATTGGACTGAGCAAAGGCATACATGTGAAATTCCTGTGTGAGCTTCCTTGGAGGTCCTCCTGTAGAGTGAGCAGATATTAGATGAAGCCTGCCAGGTAGTAGGTAGAACTGAATGCCACACAACCCACACAGTATATGTAAAAATTTATTTTACAGGAAAGTTTTAAGAATATGTTCAGCTTTTAACTACCCTGTGTTTGTTGTCAGCTTGTGCAGTTTATAGGATGTGCTTGCCTCAAATAACAAATAAAAAACTGCCATCTAACTGTACATTACAGCTTCATGCATATTATGCATTCGTTTTCCCTAACTATAGCAATAGTTAGGAATAAAAGGCTGGAAAGCGTATATAGAAATCACTGATGGTGAAAAACATTTCCTCAAACAAGGAAATAAATAACTCACTGGTGACCTGGAAAGTAATGCCAGTAAAAGGGCATAAGACTAATCATAGCAGACATCCGGCACCAGATTAACTCATGCTTATTTAGTCCAAAGCTAATTGATAGCAGCTGCACTGAAGTTGCAGGCATGGCCAACTATTGCCCTTTTTGCTGTTGTTGGATACCAGTGCCATCAACTTTAGCTTGCCATGGGCTAGTTTTACTCAAACAGTCCATCAACTTGGTTTATAGATTACTTGTGGTTATCTTTTCTGTTACTATTATAACAATAGTTTAACTTAGTAAAACAGTTTTATCCACAGAGAAAAACCCCTCCAGCTCTGTTTCTATTTCATATTAGTACATTCAGAAAGGTATCTTGGTTGGGAGCTGCCCTGGGCCTGACCCAGAACAGAATGCCAGCAACATTTACAATGCTGGTATGCAGCGCAAAGTAGGGTCATTATGGATAAGGGAGATCTCTGGAAGTGCCAGAATATATTACCTTTCATATACCAGTCAACTGTTTTCTCACTGCTTTATAGCAGTGACTATCCCCTCTTGAATGCAGATTACTTTGTTAGATTTTTAATGCTTGTTGTTTTCCATAGTGCATGCCAATTCAAGAATGGCTGTTAAGTGATTGGATTTAGAACATGGTATTTCTGTCACATTTCCTCCTCCTCTGACTACTTCTACTGAAACCAGGAAGCCTTAGAACTTGCACATGCTTGGTAGCACTCCTGTTAAATTGGCTTAAGCAGCAGCAAGCTGCAAGTATGTTAGCGTATTTCAATATTCAGGCAGCATACATGGGATTTGCTGCTGCTAGGGCTGTTCGGCTCCTATTGACTGTAATAAGAGCTCTTTAGAGCACATGCCGGGGGCATATTCTGGAATGCTTCTCGCTTTCAGTAGAGCCAACTGGGGAGGAGTTCATTGAGACTAATTATCTAACTAAAATACCAATGGATGTCTTCAACTGCTTGCAAGTAGTAAAATGCACTGAAAAGTGGACTCCAATATGTATTTAACAGGAAAATATGTCTGGACTACACCTTTAATTAAAAATATATTTAGGGCTGCAACAACTAATCGATCAAATCGATAATAATCGATAATGAAAATCGTTGCCAACGAATTTCATTATCGATTAGTTGCAAATGCTCTGAAAAATATCCCTAGTTTTATAATCCGTTTAGTGTCTGACTCACAGCTGCAGCTCCTACTTACAGTTCCTCCCTGCAGTCACTGCCGATTGGCCCGCCCACTTCCTTTTTCCAGTCCCCTCCTGCAGTCACTGGCGATTGGCCCCACCCATTTCCTATACCGTCGACATGGCTCAAGAACTCATCTAACTGATAAGTATAACATTAATATTTGGGCTACTGAAAATTAGGGGCAGTTATAGTTAATGGGGTGTTTATGGTTCATTTAGGGGCAGTTATAGTTAGTGGGGTGTTTAGGGTTAATTGTGGTTGATGGGGTCTTCAGGGTTAATTTAATCAACTAATTTATTAAGTTGTCAAGTATAGTAATATACTTGCTTATAGGACACTAATACCCAGTGGTGTATTTATACATGTCCTAGGCCTGACACAGGCATAGGCCTGTGGATAATCAGAGTGTTTGTGTGTCCATGTATGTATATACAGTGTATGGTGTTAAAGTGGAGTGTATGTACGCTATATGACCAAAGGTATGTGGACACTTGGCCATCACACCTATATGAGCTTGTTGGATATCCCATTTCAAAATCATGGGAATTTTTGTGGAATTGACCCCCCTTTTGTGGCCAAAATCGGCCTCCACTCTTCTAGGAAGTCTTTCCACAAAGATGCATCTGTCGTTATGTGTGCCTATTCAGCCAAAAGACCATTTGTGAGGTCAGGTAACTGGTGTAGGAAGATAAGACCTGGCTCGCAATCGGCATTCCATTTTATCCCAAAGATGTTCAATTGGGTTAAGGTCAGGGCTCTGTGCAGGCCACGCAAGCTCCTCCACATTGGGCACAGGGCCTTCCCCAAAATGACAAATGAGAAAACAGCTCCAGGCTATTATACTTCCTCCATCACATTTTACAGTAGGCACCATAAAACAAACCCTGATTCATCCATCAGACTTCCAGATAGTGAAGCATCATTTCAGAGAACATGTTTCCTCCACTACAGAATTCAGTGGCAGTGTGCTTTATACTCCAACTGACAGTTGACATTGCGCATAGTGATCTTCGGCTTGTGTGAGGCTGTCCTGTCATGAAAACCCATTTGCTAAAACTCCCGAAACACAGTGCTTGTGCTGATGTTGCTTCCAAAGGCACTTTGGAACTGTGTAGTGAGTGATACTAAAAAGGACAAACAATTTGTATGTACTCGCAGCCCTGCTCTGTGTGTGGTCTACCACTTTGTGGCTGAGCCATTCTTGTTCTTAGATGCTTCTACAATAATAGCACTTACAGTGATCTAGCAGGGCAGAATTCCACATACTGACTTTTGGCAAAGATGGCATCCTATGACAGTACTATGTTTAACCAGAGCCGGCCTTAGGTGTTCTGGCGCCCTGTGCGGACTACTCCTCTGGCGCCCCCCATCCCCAAAAAAGAAAGGAAAAAAAATCTTGTCACAAAACTCCCCTCCCCCCCTCTGTCCCTTCTCACTGCCCCCCTGCTCTGCCCTTCTCACTGCCCCCCTCTGCCCATTCTCACTGCCCCCTCTGCCCCTTCTCACTGCCCCCCTGCCCCCCTGCGTCTCTTCTCACCCCCCCTCTGCCCTTCTCACAGCCTCCACCCCTCCCTACTTCTCATTATCCTTACTTTCCTTGTTGAGTCCTGCGGTGGGAGCGGGAGGCGTCCATCTTCCTGTCTTCTTGTTTGGGGATGAGCTTTGGTTTCCCCCGGCTAAACGATCTCTCTTTGAGAGGAGTTACTCATTAAAACACTGCAAGATTTCAACATTGACAAGATTGCAACATTGAAGGGGTTAATGCTGCGTGATACCTCTCATGGAGGCTTGTTGGGACAAAGTAAAAATCAATGCTGTGCTCCTCTGTTCTTAGCAGATTTGTGGTTGCTGTGGACAACCTAGAAAGGTGAAGGTTATTGTGGTGTTTAGCGGTAGTTATCCCCTCCCAATCACAAGGTGCCCATTTTTGGTTCAACCGTGAAAATTCCTTGTCTTAAATGCATTGCACATCCATGATTTGGGGTCATGTTCTGAACCCAAAGTTATTTGTGACTCACAGGGTTAATAAAAATAAGGTATTCTTGTGCTTGTTATTGCCTTTAATGGAAGCTCAAACAAAATATATGTTATACCAGTTTTATTATGGGATTTATCACTTGTACCTTAAAAAAAAAAAACATAATAGACAATTTTCTCCTATTAGCAATTTTCAGTATATAGTTATGAAAAATATACTCAAATCTACATGTATTTAATAAAAATATATGTATTTCAACCAATTTCATGCAGTAGAAGATAAAATAGCATGAAAATATGTAATATTTTGGATTTTTTGTATTTATGACTTCATATGTTGTCCTATGATGCAAAATTGATCTCAAGTCATCTACCAATGAACTTCTGCTGAGAAAAACCAATATATATAGTTTTTCATGGGAAAAATTAAACCCTTTCCCGCGAATAGCGGTTAACCGCAAGGAGGAGAGAAGTGCTGAAAATGTCGCACTCACATCATAGTTCATTCCTATCCCCTAACACGATCATTATCCCATGTTCACACCCACCACCATTTCTACCTCTTACCATTATCACCACATATGACACATACACACTTATTAAATGTATACATATATGCTCATATTAACGCACACTTACACACTCATGCCAACACACACACACACTTTCATGCTAACAAACACACTTATACATACAAACTCATATTCTGTGAGTGGGCCTCAATTTACGAATTATCAAGCAGTCCAGGGGGTCTATATACCCTGGGCCACCTTGCCCATGGATGGACAGTCTCAAGACTAGCCCCAGGGCAGGCAGCCTACATTAAAATGACCGGTGACTTGGTAGGCCAGTCCAGCTCTGCAACACCGACAAGTATTTCCATATGCACAGGTTTAATTTAGGTAAACGTGCACGGTGCACCTTCAATGCAGACGAGCAGGCGTATGTACCTAGATTGGCAAGGGCAGTCTTCATTTCTGACAGCTGCATAACATAACTTTAATAACACCAGAAAGTGGTCCCTAATTGTTTCCTATAGCCAATAGTTTGTATAGCAATTAGTGGAACTGATCAATGTAGAAACTATTTAAAAAAGAAAAAAAACATAGATTTAGGAATCAATAAAAGAAATTGAACTAAATAACATGTTGTCTGTTGACAATGAAATGCATAACAACAAACTTTATGAGTTTGCTTCATTTCCATATTTGGTTATAGAAATAAAAGGAAATGTATGGTTTGCTGTGGATTATCTATAAACAGAAACAGCTTTACTAAACTGAATGGGAAAATGATTATTTTTTATTGAATGCAAAAATAATTTTGCAACCATAATCCTCACATATTTTAATAGCATTACCACCAAATTCTTGTTACAGATCACAGCTCCCTTAGTAATGATCCAGGGTTTGTATGCGACTGACCCTCTAATGATGCTGTCCTCAACTTAGTCCCCATGGTCTACAGTTATTAAGAAAGTTGTATGATCGCTTTAATTAACATGTAGAAAACAGGGTATCTACAATTAATCTACACAGCAGTACTATGAAAAGTTGGTTTGTCTCCAGCCCTTGAATACCTGGGCTGCACAGTCAGACTCTAAAATAACGGTTTACACCATCACTCTTTAAAGAGATAGTCTAGCTCACATTAAAAAAACATGTAATGTAGTCCCATTTTGCGTGGACTCCAGTGCATTTTACTACTGTTCATGCATGCATTCTTTAGTTATTAGAGCTGATAAATAATACGGATGCATTATTTAATTCCTCTTCCTGATGCTGACAGCACATGTGAATGAATTGCATTAAAATCAATGAGAGCAGCACCAAGCAATCACATGTAAGCCACATGATAATAGCAATGCATGTGCAAATTTAAATGCAGAAAAACATATTGGAATCCATTCAATGTGGATATTAATAAGTAGACTTGTGCAATAGTATTCGGGCAAACGTGAAAACGAACACAAAGGGTGCGTTTTAATTGTTCATCCCAAATACCAAACATACGAACATGGTGGCGGCAAAACGTATACGAAGACGAAGACACACAATACCCTGCCGGCAACCAATAGACTCACTTACATGGCCCTTTCACGCCTGGCAGCCAAACTCAGCCTGGGGAGACCATCTCCCCGCTCCAAGAGTTAAAGGTCCGTACAAGTGACTCTACTGGTCGTTCGTACGGACCTTTAACTCTTGGAGCAGGGAGACCAGTGGTCCCTCCCGGCCAAGTTACGGCACCAGGATTTTAAAAGTCTGTACGAGCGACTCTAATTGGTCGCCAGCAGGTGGCTCATCTGCCATCAACCAATGAAGTACATGTGCACTTCATTGGTCGATGGCAGAGGAGGCACCTGCCGGCGACCAATAGAGTTGCTTGTACAGACATTTAAAATCCTGCCGTCAAAGCTGCTGCGTAGTGGGGACCCCGTTAATCCTGTATTAACCCCTTCTACAAAAAACAGCAAAAAACCCCACGAAGAACGTACACGAATATTCGCCCGAACCAAACACAGGAACGGGTGAATATTCTTGGAATACGAAGATTTTTACCCCCACAAAGACGTACATGAAGACGAACACGAAGAATTGGCCGGCAGTTCTATTAATAAGCATTTTACTCCACATATCGAGTAGCGTTGCCCTTTAAGGTGTCCTCAGAAATAGGTTTTGTTAGGATTTTGTTGCTATGAAATGTTTTAATACAGTTTGTTGTATATGTCTGAGACTCACCTCCACTGTGACTGTCTGTGGCTGTAGAAACGTATGAGCAATTTCTGCTTCAAATGTATAATATGCCCGAAGAAGAGACCTAGATAGTCTTGAGTGCTTGCAGTCCATTTTAGATTTTACAGGTATCAGCTTTGCTAAATTTTCTATTTATGAGTCCATACCCTATTAAAATATACCTTGTATAGTGGTTAAAAACGTAATGCATTCAATATAACATACAAATAAGTATTTTAAGCCAGTACAAGAGAGCTAGGTGATGAGCCATGTGGCCCCCAGGTTAGAAAACAACAGTTCTAATATCAACTCGGTCAAGAGAGATGAGCTTCTGCTGAGCGCTACGCTTTCCAATTACAGACTAAGATTTAATTGAAACCAAAAAAAAGGCTTATTTTTAACTTTTAAGATTCAGTGAGTCAGCATAACTGTGTGTGTTTAAATGGAGTAGTAAACATGGCCTAATAAGGCATTCAGTCTAGATTTCAAAGCAAAATACATTGTTTGGTTTATAACCACACCATGGGAGACATTTGCTTTACAATCAATTAAAAACTGATAAAAAATCGCATCCTTATCCAATTAAAAGGGCTTATTTCAAGATGACAAGTTTCATTGAATAGTGTGGTAAAGATGTAACAGCATGTATAAATAAAACTGGATGCATGAGGAAAATAAGCAAATATGAGATTACAAACTGTTGACAGCAGAACCACATTTTAATAAAAAGAGTAATAGGTGAAATGATAGAAATGTAAGGGCTCTCTGGACTGGTTGACTGCTCAGTTTAAATCTGATTTCCTTTGTAAATTGTGATTTACAACAATTTCAGCAGACAGCGATTTACAGCCAGAAAGTACTCTGATATTGGCGTTTTGCC
This sequence comes from Spea multiplicata, assembly GCA_009364415.1. NCBI lineage: Eukaryota > Metazoa > Chordata > Amphibia > Anura > Pelobatidae > Spea > Spea multiplicata. The sequence goes on along the minus strand of VKOC01000006.1, from coordinate 10,012,010 downwards.
ATAAACTTGTTTATAGGTAATACATACCCTTTACATTACAATGGACTGATTAAGTTCTGGTCATCTGGCACAACGAGCAAAAAGGTAAAACTCTTAGATTATATCTAAACCTCAGAACCTCCAGTTTTAAACTATGGCCTCTTGTTCTAACATTACTCATCTGAAATAAACATCTCTCCTGTACATTGTACCTTTAGTATTCTTTCATCCAAGCAATGCGCTCCCCCACCTTCCATTTGAGGATGCCCCACAGATGCTCAATAGGGTTTAGGTCTGGAGACATGCTTGGCCAGTCCATCACCTCTATCCTCAGCTTCTTTAGCAAGGCAGTGGCCATCTTGGAGGTGTGTTTGGGGTCGTTATCATGTTGGAATACTGCCCTGCAGCCCGGTCTCCAAACGGAGGGGATCATGCTCTGCTTCAGTATGTCACAGTACATGTTGGCATTCATGGTTTCCTCAAAGAACTATAGCTCCCCAGTCCCGGCAGCATTCAAGCAGACCCAGACTATGACACTCCCACCACCATGCTTGACTGCAGGCAAGACACACTTGTCTTTGTAGTCCTCACCTGGTTGCCACCACGCAAGCCTGACTCCATCTGAACCAAATAAGTTTATCTTGGTCTCATCGGACAACAGGACATCGTTCCAGTAATCCATGTCCTTAGGCTGCTTGTCTTCAGAAAAGTGTTCGCGAGCTTTCTTGTGCATCATGTTTAGAAGAGGCTTCCTTCTGGGACCACAGCCATGCAGACCAATTTGATGCAGTGTGCGGCTTATGGTCTGAGCACTGACAGGCTGACCCCCCAACCCTTCAACCTCTGCAGCAATGCTTGTAACACTAACAAGTCGCATGACACCGGGGAGGGGAAATGGCTAATTGGGCCCATTTTTTATATTTCCACTTAGGGGTGTACTCACTTTTGTTGCCACGGTTTAGACATTAATGGCTGTGTTGAATTATTTTGAGGGGACAGCAAATTTACACTGTTACACCGGCTGTACACTCACTACTTTACATTGTAGCAGAGTGTAATTTCTTCAGTGTTGTCACATGAAAAGATATAATAAAATTTTTATGAAAATATGAGGGGTGTACTCACTTTTGTGAGATACTGTACATAGCTGGCATAGATCACAGGGTATATATTCCAAAGGCAGTGGCGTCGGCGGGGGGGGGGCAAGGGGGCCATGGCCAACCCTACATCATGCTGTGCCCCCCCAATTGAAACGCCGTCTTCTTTTTTTTAATAGACGCTGAGGAGAGAGAGGTGCCGACCAGTCGCTGAGGAATACGTTTTCCGCAACCGTTCGGCGACTCTGCCTTGGTCGCGCCAGGTCTCGCGGGCCGCATTTGACCCACATGCCGCATGTTGGACGCCCCTGCTCTATTACAATAGGGGGGCATTAAAAAATAAGCTGTAATATTCAAAGTGACAATACACAAAATGACAAAACAAGCGCACGTCATAACACTTAGTGGTAGAAAATGAGCAGAGGACCCTGATCTTGCAGGTTTACAATCTGTTCACCAGGACGTTCGTAATATTAGAGATGAGTGTAGGTTTCCCTTTAGCGCCTGCCCACTTCCAAATAATAACTGAAGGCCACGGACAGAAGTGTCCACTCTATTTTCAACTGCAAATTCAAGTAAAGTATTATAAGTTCACTAAATTACTGCTGGTTTATATGGACTGTCAGAACATTTGCAATATATAGCTTATAACTTATACTGCACATTATATTACTGAATTCTATGTTACCATCACGTTTCCTTTGCTGCCCGTCCTCGAAATATTTTGCATTTAGAAATGTCTATGCATAGGTGAAGTCAACTTAAATTGCCATGTATTAAATCGTTTAGCCAGTCTGGAGTTTTTAAGTTGTCAGACCTCTGTATCTGCAAAAGGAACTCTATTTGCACTCCTACAACAGTGAAAGATTAGCAGCTTGAAATCACTTTGACAGTCTCGGTTACTCTATTGCATACCACAGGGAATTTTAATTCCAACCTGTGAAATTGTAATTGCTTCTCAAGAAGGACCAATGCTTTCTGGGTAATGGCCACAGCCAAGCTCAATGTCAGAGTTGCCAGTTGCTGCCACATCACATATTACTTGCTGTTATTCAAAAAATCACTCTCGCTTTCCTCACATGGAGCTGAACTGAGGAGTAAAACTAAATTAACACAGCCTGTCAGATGTTCAAAGATGTGCAGACGGGGGGAATGTGACAGAGGTGTGGCTCTTCAAAAGGTACATTTTCTATTCCTTATTTCATGCCATAGCTCTACCTCATGGACATTTTTCCCCATTTAATTGAACTGTCATTTGAGGAAAGATGTTTACAAAGTGCACTAAGAATGAATAGGGAGCACAACGGGGTCTATTCACTAAAGAGCAGGTTGTGGTTTCAGCTTCCCCACTTAGGTTTTGGTGAAGGGCTGAGCTGGCCCTGTACAAGGCATATTATAATTGGCGAAAAGGCTGATGAAATCTCAGTGATTTAAGACTAAATTTTATATTTTAAAATGTTTGCAGTAGACGCTCACTGGAGTTAGACCTTCATAATGTAATGTGAGGTCAAGGAGCTGAAACAACTCTCTGTTTATTAAATAGACCCCAATGTGTCCAGCCACTTACTGTACAGAAGAGGTTCTCTGACCATCAAGTTGGGCAGACGTCTAACATATCAAATTTATGTACATAGGACATAACATCTGGCTCCTGCACATACAGTTTACCTTAGTTTCTGTTGAAATCAGGCAATTCATTTTTTTCATAAATTGACAAATATTGGTGGTGTTCCAGGTACAAAATGAAGCAACCCAGAATGTTTATATATATATATATATATATATATATATATATATATATATATATACCGGTATATACAATTACAAGAAAGTAAACATGCAGCTTCCAGATTTGAGATAGCAAACTTCGCTGATTTACTCAGAGAGAGATTACGTTTATCATATTGCTAAAATATTCCACACCTATAGGGTTAACTTGACTGTAAAATGAAGCAAGAGACAGGAGCCCTGGTGTCTAATACAGACCCTATGTGTGTGGGCGAGATCCTTTTCTGTCTCTCTCTTTTTTTTTACGCTCTTGTTTGTCTTTCCTTAAGATACACAGTGGTTGACAGCAGATAAGAAGCACTTGGCCCACCATGTCTCTCCATTCCCCACACACTAACACCAATACCATATATGAATAGTTTATCATTCTGTGCTCTATTTGGGAATTATTGGCCACTTCACTGCTCATTGAATGTGCCAGTGAGGTCAGGTGTACGTGCCAATTCATTAAATGTATCTGAAATCTAATACAGAGTAATTTTGGTCTCATCAGAATGTGCTTTCAACAAGAGTCTCTGCAAATTTCAAACCATGTGTACAGAAGACATTCCCTTTTTTTAATATTGTATCAGGATTTTGAGATCTACTCATCTCTCTTTATTAAAAATGTTCAAGTACCAAAGAGTGTGGTCTCTTAGGTATAATTTATTCATCAGACTACACACTATGAAATGTAAACAGCCAATAAATGTGGAAAAAGACAATCAAGAGACTTCATGCTGTGTGAGCAATTTAAGATCCTGTGTGTTTGTATAAAAAAGGTTTAAATTAGTTCAATAACTTTTTTAGTAAATCAGTAATGTCAGGATCTCGCATAATATCAGTAAGCCAAGCCTGGAAAGTGAAAGCCTGGAAGCGAATAAGTTAACCATATGAAAAAAAGTAGGCTTTAATACAGCTCAGTATATATAATAAAGTAATACACAGGAGAATACGGTAATAATAATATTAATATTCATTGTAATAATCAATGCAAATATTCAGTTAAAAGATGCCGCACATTAAAAGTGAGAATGGACATCAAAATCGTGCACTCCCATATTAATAAAAAGGAAAAAAAAGGAAAAAATGAATTGAAATGAAATCAAAAGCCAGCCATTGGATAAGATAGATATTTGTTGTTTGAAGAAACCCTTGTCAGCAACAATATACTCGACAGTCCCAGGGGTGAAAAGAGGTCACTGGCGGATTTGTACCACTGAACCGCTTCCACACCACAGTGTCACGGTAATCGAATGGAGTCTCCTTGTCGTCGTCTGTACCCCTCCTGGGGTAGTAAACTTAAACAACCTTATTGAATATGGATAAAAATGCATTTAATGTATGTATATTTCAACAGCCCATCAATATAGTAAAGGGGGTGGGCACTCCAAATATCTCCCATATCAATGACATATGAACAAGCAGCAAAATTAACCCTACGCGTTTCGTGGCAATCGATACTTCCTCAGGGGGTTTCACCGTGGCTTTATCTATAGGCTATTTAGGCCTCTCATTTAAAGTGACAATATACCTTAAATATGCTATAAATACAATTTACTAAGTATAATTAATACAAGTTTAAGCTTATAAAAATACAATAAAAGACAATAGAAATCTCAGTCATAAGTATATAAAAATGGTGCTACTTTTTTTAAAAATAAAAACTACAACAAACCTGTTCCTTTTCTATTCCATTTTGCAGTTCAATACACTAAATAAACCCCAGTAATAGTGTTTACAGGTAAAAATAAACAAGAAGCTCTATTCTAGTTCCTATCCTAATCAGTATGATTATTCCTTCCCCTTACTGTCCCTGTTTGGAAGCAGCTGATTGCTTTAGCCAGCGTTTGGAAGGCTGGGGAAGGAGATTGGGAAATAATATTGTGTAGGAAATTAATATGATAATGCTGCCACCTACGACCACAGATATTTACCTCCATGACGCAAAGAGTCCCTACCTCTAACACTTTAAGTGCCAACCATGTCCAAGTGGAGGCACATCAAGGACAGCCATAGGCTTATCAGTAGCGTCACTAAGCATACAAATGAAGATATTATTGTTTTATATAGCGCCATCAAATTCCGTAGTGATGTACGATGGGTATGCATAACTGTTGGTGCATTAGCTACCTATTTTTTTGTATTAACATTTAACCCCTTCATATGTTTGCTTTAAAAACAAGTTAGGTACTGTCACCTGCATGAGTGCAATATACATGTATGTACAACCACACCTAGTTGGTAAATTTATATTTCATATGTCTAAGCTGTTTATAATACCCCAGTTACACCAAATTAATAACATGCTATATGTAGTTTTAATAAATGGCTATATTTATGTTTAAACCTTTTCCCAATAGTCTTTTTTTTATCCCTGTTCTAATAGGTGTGTGTGTGTGTCAGTTCCTATGGTAGTGTGGTGTACACACAGACATGACTACCTCTTATGGAATCTATCCCAAATACCCAACATTTATGTGTCCATGGGAAAACTGCTTAGCCGAATGCATAGAGATAAAAACTACAAACATAGCCCTTGGGTGGCCTGTGAAGTGTCACAGAGGAGCACAAATGATAGAACAGACCAGCATGAGCACTCTACAGATCTTTTAATATATATACAATTGCTAGGTATTTTCCCAAGCCCCGTAGACGTATACATCTGTGTCTTATCTCAGTTGCATTAAAAAGAATATGAAAAAAAGTTTAGAATAAGAGCTTTGCATTGCGATGGTTTTCTACCAGCCGTAAACTCAATCTCTGTAATTTTTCCCAAATGATACATCTTAGAATCCCACTGTCAAAAATACATGATTACTCCTCACCTTCTGAGTGTCCACGCGCCTTACCAGGTACTGCCCATCTCCACATCTCCTATCTGATTTGCAGATAGACCCATTTTTCTTGGCTCTACCACCTGCCATCTCCAACACTGACACGGAACTGAGATTTCCCAGGCGGTGTGCCTAGGAAGTCTGCATGTGTGCTCTATTATGCTATGCATCTAAAAGTACCTTTTTTAAACATCAGGTAAGTTAGGTGTATTTTTAAGAGATAACCGAACGAACTACAACCAATTATTTGTCTATATCTTAAGGATAAAACACACAGTACTATTATATATAGTTTTATTTTACTGAGAGGGTGGTAGATATGTGCAACTGCATCCAAGCAGAAGTGGCAGAGGTTAATATAGTGAGGGAATTTAAACATGCACTGAAAAAGGCTAGTGAATTACCCTGGCCTATGCTAACTAGGCCTAGGACGAGAGGTCCAATGAGGTGTTTGTTCCCCTGCTGCAAAACCAGGGAGGGGGGATATGATTAAACTGATCAAGCCCCCAGTGATCTTTCCACACCGGTTCAACACAGCCTCCACTACTGTGCTCCTTTAAGATACAGGACGCGACGATATGACATCATAAACTAGAGTGATGTGTCTAAAAAGGCACGCCTCCTTATCCTGCAGTGAAGATGCTGAACATGGAGGGGATGCTGATCGGTAAATACATCACTGTAATAGGCATATGGCTATCCTGAATTTAAGACGAGACAAAGTACTGATAAAAGTTTGAGTCTTTATTTCAGGAAAAAAAGCAGACTAGATGGGCCAAATGGTTCTTTTCTGCCGTCAAATATAAAAGAATACTGCATCTGAGTGCATACAGCAAAGAAATGTAATAAAAACTGCTAAATATATACAGATGATGGCTCTTGATATTGTAAGTGATCAGACGTAAGACAACCTCCTGGCAGATACTTAAAAACCCTTCGTTGTACGGTGACGGCCTACGAGAGGGACACTATCCATTTCTCTCCCATGGAAAAGAGTGCGCTCTATGAAGCAGAGAGCATAAATGCAGATACAGAGTTACAAGATGGAAGATGTTTAATAAAGTGTCACATTCTCAGCACAGCGTAATCAAATATTCCCAGCATTACAGCGATGAGTAAAATATCTCAGAATAACGCCATGTGTTTTCAAAACACATACACGCACATTATTGGTTGCGGTCCACAGAGTTTAATTATCTAGAGGAAATAAGAGTGCACATCACTGCCTCTCGTCTAAAATGAAATGGTGCGCAATTATCCAATCACATCGCCTTGTACATGAGGCAGTGAGACTCGCTGAGGAGTAACTCATGCAGAGCCAGGGGATGCCACATTCTGATGAGGAAAAATTAATCAGCATTTGCGTTGCCGCTTCAGCATGGCATGGATGCAGCACTGTTTTCCCCTCATTTGCCACTTGACTGCAAATATGTGGAAGCAAAGCTTTCCTCATTTGTTCAATCATGTGATTGTCAATTGCAAGCCGAAATATATACACTTTTATTTAGAAATTTTTTTTGTGTGTAGGTGGATATTCTTGGAATATGGTAGGATTGTAGGTTGACATTGTTGGAACATGGTAGGATTGTAGGTTGACATTGTTGGAACATGGTAGGATTGTAGGTTGACATTGTTGGAACATGGTAGGATTGTAGGTTGACATTGTTGGAACATGGTAGGATTGTAGGTTGACATTGTTGGAACATGGTAGGATTTACTGGAAAAGCAACATGTGGAAAAAAAACATACTGGAATATAAAAACTTAAAAATGCAGGGTGATGGTAGAAAAATTTGGACTCAAAACAAAAAGTTGCAAAACTATATCTGTTACCCGACACATAGGGTCAAATATCCGTGATTGTGGTACATGCAAGGTTAAAGTGGAGCAATCCTCAGGATTGTTTCATTGGTTTCAATAGCAACTGCCCTACAATTAGAACCATTTAACTAAAATTTCTCTTTGTACGTGTAGCTATTAGTTTACACCATTATATATTGGCTTCTGGTAGGATGTAATGTATAAAATGTATAATAAGGTTTGATAGGACACACAAAAAAAGTCAGTAGACAGCAGACATTATACCCAAAACCGTTGAAGAAAAATCAACCGAAGCAATGATCTATTTGAAATACCTTAAATTAAGGCTATAAGATCTTGGGGGCACCATCTCCTAGCATTTAAAAAGGAAAAATCAATAGTCATATATGGTTCATGTTTGCCTCTAACTGGGTGTAAATTTGGGAAAGGTTAAAGCATAACCTTTTAAGAGACAGGTAAAGTAGGAATGTATTAACAGAACTCTGGTACTTTGACAAGGATTTTACCCAATATGAAAACAAAATGACAGGCAGGACACAGTATATTGGTTGACAATCTCATTTTATTTAAAGCAAAATTAAAATGGGTTTAAAACAGCCTGGGGGAGCAGTCGTCCGAGTTTTAAAACCTTTCTCTTGCAATCCAAGTGATCATGAATACCAGTCTTTATGAGATGGGAATACATAACATTTATCTTAATTAAAATATACAGTATTTAACCAATTCATACACCTGGATAATCTTTTTGCAAGACAGTAGCATAGGTCTTCTTCAAAATAAAAGAAAATTTCGTTCCTAAATTTAGTACTGCTCATCGGCATCGAAACCAACAAAACATTTTCAGACAATTTAAAAAAAAAAAAACATCCCTGAAAGAAAAAAAAGGCTGTCTGAAAATTGTAAAACGTTTCCATTTTATGTTACCAAAAAAAACCTTGCTTTTTATCTTACAACAACTTTGCCAATAAAAAGGCAATAACTACCACCAACAATGCAATGATAAAGTGGAGCCATTTCAGGTTGTCTGTTGTGTGTCCACTTGTCTTCAGCAGTGAGGTCTTTTCATAGGTGGTAGAGATTTCAGCTGTTGAATTGGAGCTATTGTTTACCAGCGCCTTGAACTCCTGCAGGGAAAGTGAGATATAGATCACTGCTGACATACTGACACCAAAAATTGATCCAAAGCCTTTTTTTATCCATTGCAAATAGGAATCATGCTCTAAACTTTAAGCCCCATTCACCTGTCTCCCAATATTTCAAGGTTTACAGAGTCTAGAGGCAGGGATTTACCAAGACTTTTTTGGGACTTTGTGATGTAGGTCTATTTATGTAACTTAATAAGGTATTTAGAAGGAGAATGTGGTTCACTTATACAATCTCATAAACCTGATTTCTATTGTACATATATGCACTGTGTTTTTTGCACTCTTGCCTTGCATCCATTCTGAGATCCTAGAAAAGAGACACATTAGGGGAGGAAGCAGGGACAAAAAAGGGACTCTCCCCTAAATTGGGATACTTGTGAGGTAGGCATTCACTTAATGGCACCATCTTAAAAAACAGGGAATAATCTTAAAAACCCAAGGGTGTACAAATTTGTGGAAGGAAGATGGGGCATAGAACCTGGCTCAGTTCAATAGGTTTAGAATGCATCCATGACAAGCAAATGTAATGATCAAGAGATGATTCTGGTCCCTTAATTCAATGAACACTAAACATATGGTAATATCATGCCTTTACCCTTCTTGACCCATATACATGCTCACACATTGTATGTATTGTTCTGTCATGCTTTCCATTAAAGCCAGTGCCACAAGGACACGCTTCATTGTTATGGAGCCAGCATACAACCCCGTACCTGCTGCTACTTTTCGGTTCAAGCTTGGCCAGACATAGGCCTTGACTAGCACAACTGGTCTTGTAGTGAAAACTCAAGGTAAGCCACAGGATTTTGTTATAGATCAACAGGAAGCTCTCCAGCTCTTTTGGCTACCTGCTGGTTTCATGCTCCCACAACATACTAAGTGCTGTATGATATCACCTCTTCCTGCCTGAATAGAAAGCAAATGAAGCTCCTCTCGTGCTAATTACACATTTCCTGCAGGTTCTGCCGACAGACATCATTATACATGTTAAACATACACGTCAGATCATCTTCTATAAGGGAAATGCAAATAGAAGGAAACAATTACAATACACTGTATGAATATAAGCAAGTTTTAATAAACAATTATCAAGAAGTATTTTGAGGAAAACTGTGTCTCGTACAATCTTACTGATATATCACCGTAATGGTTTTATACTGAAGCTGACTACATCTCTAAAGACTAATCTACTACTGGAAATGGAAAAGGCTCATTAGCGTTGTTAATTATAAGTAAATCATTTTTCACATACTTTCAAACGTTATTAACATTTTAACGTTTATGAATGTGTCACTAGTACTTTGCTGTAGCCCTTTGGGGCTTCTCCACTTCATCACAGTGATTATACTGCAGGCATAATAATGCATGACCCTGGATGGAAACAATTATTAGGTAGACCAGGGTACAAATAAATACCATGTAGGGGTTATTAAAAGAGCAACATATAGCACACCTTAAACCCTGAGTCAACTGGCAGTTTGCCTTTGTTTATAAATGGCAAAATCACTTGGATTAGTACACCCGGGCTCAGCACAGCCGCAATACTGGATAAAAAAATTACTGCTTGATCAAATAGTTTAATCTCTGACCTGGAGAGTTCACAGTTTAATCGCCTGATTGACACAAGGAGTGAAAATGTAAGTTACCTAATATTGCAAACATTCACCAAAGTCAATTATTTAAACCCAGAATACGCTCCCTAAAGGATTCCAGCTAATTGCACATCAAGCAAAAGGAAGGGCCGCACTGCGGATATGTGCTTTAGAAATATATATTAATAGGAATAGGTGGATCTCATCAAAAGTACCTTTAAATATAAATATGCCAAAACCAGAGAGACTTAACTCTCCCAAATTTAATGGGAACGTATTTACATGGTTAAATGGCATTTGTATATTCACTATATATATATATCTATATATATATATATATATTTTCACGAGCATCGTTAAAAAGAGCATTTATTGGCTTTGTTTGATATTCTGTAATGTATGTTATCAGGAAAATGGCTGCTAAATTATAAATATGTCCAATAAACATTGATTGTCACACGTAACCACTATTGGTAACAATCAAAATCATACACTGTTCTGCATATACAATGCCAAAACCTAAAAATATACTAAATTGCAAATAACTAACAAGTAATGTTCTGACGCTCGTTTCCCCTAATAGCCTTTCTGGAGGCCGCCGAACAACGTTTAAGTATAATTTCACTCTTGTTCCCATCAAAACGCAACAAACGTTGGTTTCTGATTGAATCAAATGTGAAACAAAATTAATTTGCAGCACAAAGCCAAAGCAAAGCTGTGTGTTTCTACTTAAAACAGCACGACAGAATCACCATACCCAAATCCACAGACGAAGTCACTCAGCACCGTCCGTTCCGTCAGCGCACACACACTCACTCAATGCACTTTTGAGAGGTAAACAGTTTTTAGTAAGTTGAAGGAAATGAATCTCAAAGGCAAGAAATGAACTGACTGATCTGATATTAGGAGATGCACAGTGCAATTTAATGCTGCGGTTACGGATAAAACTACTCCATAAGTAAACGTTAATTTGGGATGAGTTTATGTCCTCTGTGTTTTCCGCACCTATCTTTTGTTAATAAAAAGCAACATTAACGTCCTTCTTGCAAGTTTTGACAGTTCTGGAAGCGTAGACAATAATGGAACAAGGAAAAAAAATCCATGGATGTATGGATCATTTCATAGGTGCATGCAGACAGTTTTCCATGCAGGGTAAAAAAAAAAAAGAAAAAAAAGTGAGGATAGAAATCTGGTCTAAAGTACCGTAAGATTTATGCAGTGATAAAACATGTTCAACCATTCTGTTTGAAGTCCATACTCACTACATTCCATGCAATTAATAAATTGATAATTTAAGGGGCCAAACAACATCCAAGACATCTCCAGCAGTGGTTTGCTGGATCACTGAATGTAAATGAGGGGCAAACAATTTCCAGGGGCATCAGTGCAAAGATAGGGGGGCAATGGGGCCATCCCCTCTAAAGAGGTAGAGCTCTGGGAGTTACAAGTATAGTCTTAACCATAAAGAAGATTGGCACCAGCCACCTCCGTTGATGTATGCAAGAACATCATAGATTCTATGATGGTGGGTAAAGGTGATGGAAAACCCTTCCACTTAAAATTAAGGCAGTAGTAAAAGTATTATTAAACACTCATCTACAAACCACAGCTGTCCATGAGTGGTGATCTGGCTATTGCACCTCTAACCCGAGTTTTGTCAAAGGCTGTCTTGTACAGCGGGCAATTACTTTCAAGGGTTCCATGTATAAAGTGGATATAGAGGCAAAATTTGATTATTGTTAACCTTATTTGCATGTAACTACCCAGAATTCCTTGTGGTTGTGGCAGCGCCATGAGATTTCTGAGGGAAAAACAAGCCTTCTGGCTTGTCTGGTGTCTGTAGATGAGTGTTTAATAATGCTTCTACTACCCCATAGATCTCATCCACATTTTATAAAGATGATTTTGCCCGTTTCAGTAGTGTAATGTGCATTTCTTCCTGTACCATAATGGGGTGTGTTAGCACTTATGAATTATGCATAAATGATGTTCCACAGCCTGTAGCACAGGTAAAAGCCATGTATACAATGTCAACAACACAACTGTCAGCAGGCTTCAGTGGAAACCCACATGAGCTTTACATCTAAAGACACCACACGGACTGTTAGATAGCATTCCGCGGCTAGGTAATTAAAAACAGATCCCAACGCGGAGGAAAAATTAATAACTAGCAACAGATACTGTATGTTCACTTCAGAAGCTAGAGTTAATTAACCTCTGGATCCAGAACTGCATAGGCTCTCACACACACTTATTTGTCCACATTGAAGAAAGGAAAAAAAAATCCCAGGAGCTAGAATTTAATCAAGTAATTTTTGAAATGTTAAAACTGCATTTTTGCTCTTTGGAGATAACACGCAGCAGGAATCTCTAACACAACAGTGAAGTATTTTAATTTAACTGGACTAATCAAAACCTGCATTGAACCACCTTCTGCAGCACAACAGAATGAAGACAAATGGGAACATTCTGTTGAGAAAAGAAATGATTACCAGGACTCAGCCGATTTGTCTCTATGGACCTGCTGCTCATAAACAGAGCCCGAGTATGTCATTCTAATTATCATCATTGTGAGCCACTACCAGAGCCAACTCTACACATTTAATGAATTAAATAATGGTTCAAAAAATAGAGTATGCCACACATTGCACAGATACATTCAATTGCATGCTTTCATTAAGAGGCAGAATTGTGGGTCACATTATGTGTTGGGTGGGAACTGTCTTCTACTTCATCGGGATCTAAAGAAAATGTAAGACTAACATATTTTCTCCAGAATCCCTGTATAAAGCATTAGGGTGGGGAGATTAAATGTTGTAACTTTACAAAGAGTATAAAATAACCCCAACATCCATAATAGAGGAACATTTTTGTTCCAGTGGGTGTGGTCATGGGCGTGGCTAGGTGTGACAGCTACCTATATAACACAGGAAGGCAAAGACACTGATCGGTGGGACTTTACCTTTAAGCCCCCCACTGTGTGGCCGAAAATGTACAGAATTTCTAAAGATAACATTTTGCTGTTTAAGCATATTATATTGTGCATTTTAGCACAGTAGAATGATTAACAGATACTCAGCTAAAGTACAGACATCAGGGGAGGACAGAAGAATTAAGGTGCTGTGGGGGGAACACCTGGTAGGTACATTATGGCTTTAGCACACGTTTATACTCTTGGTTTTCCACGTAGAATGGAATTGATTATTTAGGCTGTGATTACTTATTTACTCCCCCCACACTTTTAGGCTTTGTGAATCATAAAAGCATATTATCCTTACTGATTCTCGTAACAGCCACAGCACAGGCATAGGGAGCTGTGGTGGGCATCCTTCAAGGAACATTTCCCACTTACATCCATGTAACATGTTTACCAATACGTGATATCAGAAACTACATTTGATCTGAACCAGAGAGTCAATTCAGGTAGAACCATAGTCGAAGAAGATGCATGTGGCACAGATACAAATAAAACTGGGAACTTCCCAGTTTGTTCAAAGAGAATTCTTAGCACTCTGGGGTCTATTCACTACGGAGGTCTTGTGGTTTCAATTCAACCCCCTTACTTCGCTATTCCTTAAGAAGCTGTAACATTGGCCAGTTTCTTCAGAATTTTAGTCACCCAAAATTCAATGGGTGAAGAGACTCTGGAGAAATCACAATTATTTAAATTTGCATTATTCAGAGATAGATAAGCTATTCCTGCAGAAGAAGTTCATTAGGTCAATAAATTGAGCAACTCTTCATTTAGTGAATAAAGCACTTTGCTTCCTAATGTTTATGATATAATATATAATATGCAAGTATAATATTATTGTTTCATCTGAATTAGGTGATATACCAAGTAGAGCCCTGCGCCGGACAACTTTTTTTAATCCCGCTCCCGCAGTGTGGGTGTTCCGCTCCCGCCACATTTGTGGCCAATCCCACCCGCCTCCTTACCTGATTTCCCGCGCAGTCCCGCAAGGCTGCCCTCGAGTTGTTCCCTCACAGCGTCTCTTCTCTTGCTCCGCCCAGGAACAAGGCGGAATCACAGGAAGTGATGTCACATCACGTGACTCAGTTTTGTTCCTGGGCGGAGCAAGCTAGGATCAAAGGAGCAGTGAGAAGGCAGCCTTGCGGGACTGCGTGGAATTACCGGGACCCGCAGGTACAGTGCCTGACCGCCCGCTCCCGCCCACAGCCACAGCAAGACCGCCCGCAAGTTTTTTGGCGGGTCCCTCCCAGTGCAGTCCTCTAATACCAAGTACCGTATTTGCTCGATTATAAGACAACCCCGATTATAAGACGACCCCCCAAAATCAAAATATTAATTTAGGAAAAAAACAAAAAGCCTGAATATAAGACTACCCTATAGGGAAAAAGTTTTACCAGTAAATATTAATTCATGTAAATTATTTTCATGTTTAATAAAAGCTATGATTGAGAAAAATATATTTTTTAAATTTCCTTTTATTTGCCAACCTGCCCCCCCCAGTTATGCCACTCTGCCCCCAGAAATGCTTTATACCCCCCTATT
>VKOC01000006.1:9970968-9988230 GCA_009364415.1 Spea multiplicata | reverse complement strand
TGTGGATCGCAAGGGGAGCGGTATCGGAGGGTCTTTAACAGGACTCCGGCTTCCCTTGAGTGAGCGGAGGTCTTGTAAAGACCTCTGATACCGCTCCCTTGCGATCGCACGATCGCATGGGAGCCGGTTATCGGAGATCTTTGCCGGCAACCCGGCACCCCTCCAGAGACGGACAGCAATGTCCGCCGCTTGAGGAGCAGGCTCCTCCAGCGGCGGACATTACTGTCCGTCTCTGGAGGGGTGCCGGGTGCCGGCAAATTGGCACCTCCGTGATGAGCGGCACCCGGTGCGGACCGCCCCCCCCGCCCCCCGCTAGGTACGCGTGTTTCCCCGAAAGTAAGACATATGTCTTACTTTCGGGGTACGGCTTATATTAGCCGACCCCTCTGACACCCCCGATACGTCTTACAATCGGGGGTGTCTTACTATCGGGGAAACACGGTAGCAGCCTGCAGATTCCGCAAGCATTTGCCCCTTCCCACCGTCCCCAGCTATTTTTCTTGGCAGGAGATGTGTAGAGAAAACACGTCTCTGTTCGCTTAACTGCAGTGAGTTACAGCAGTGGGGGTCTGTTCAGAAAATGCCCCCACTTGAATTAAGCTCTTTTTCTTACCACTGATTTGCTACCTTCAGCAATCCATGGCTTGCAGAGAAAGAGACCACCTACAAGGCTGCAGCTTCAAAAAAATGTTACTTGGAACAATGCATAGTTGAGTGGTTACAGAGTACTTTAATGTGCATTTTTCTCTAGTGGGACGTTTAGGGACACATACATGTGTTGACTTCTGCATTATCAAGGATTAACACATTAAGTCGAGAGGAAGTGTATGTGACCGATGACATGAGCTTTCATCCAGGCCTTCTGCCCAGCGCTTGTGGGAGATCATGGTAACTGTGCTTTATCACAGCATTCTGTGCGATGACAGAAAGCAATCTTATGTCTCATATTTCAGAAGTGGAAAATATCTCAAGGTCATTTCTTTGGTTCTGATTAAATTTTGTGATTCTTTACTTCAGCGCCGGGTCCTAGGTCAGAGTAATTGCATACCCATCATGCTGGGATGTGTACCATAACTGTGTAAATCTATTGCAGGGTGTCTTGTGTTATCAGCAAGGCTATGTTTTATTGCATGCATAGACACAGGATGGAGTTACCATGAAGAGTTCTCTTTATTTATTTCAAAAAAGTTATTTTAGTGTGTACCTGAAAAGAATAATTAGACGTGTGTGCGCTTCTTACAATACATATATTCATGTGGAATGCTAATACATTAGGTAAAGAGCCCTGTTCACAAGCATTACATATATATTTGGATATATAGCACCATCATATTCTGCAGTTTCTCAACAGTGGTTAGTGTTGTCATTGTTGCAGTGACTTCCTTGTCTCCCCCTCCAAAATATGATTACAGTAAATTTTGCACAAGAAGCACTGATCTTCTTCGCAACCCAGAATGTCCTTAGTGACCCAGAGTCTCTGGGCAAAGCCTGGAAAGTTCCCAGGTATGTTAATAGCAGACTAATTGTGTGCTGTTTTTACAGTTTCATTTAATAAACACATTCTCTACTGTTTATAAATACATAATGATTTTTGACCTGTGCTACATGATACAAATGTGATACAAATGTGCCCAGAAAACATTTTGAGCTACTGCAAGAGGAAAGAGGAGCACACTCCACCTCCTGTAGAATGCTTGGGAAGTATCCAAGTCACTGTCTCTACGTGGATGTGTGTGTATGTATATATATATATGTATGTATAT
This sequence comes from Spea multiplicata, assembly GCA_009364415.1. NCBI lineage: Eukaryota > Metazoa > Chordata > Amphibia > Anura > Pelobatidae > Spea > Spea multiplicata. The sequence goes on along the minus strand of VKOC01000006.1, from coordinate 9,986,467 downwards.
ATATATATATATATATATATATATACACTGTATATGACGTATTTAATATCTTCATAAACCCAATTTTTTTTTTAACTTGAATGGGAGGAATGATACCACTTGCAGTAGATGATTCTCAGCAGAAGTTGCTGCCACACACACATGATCGGTTCACTCACTGTCTCAAAGTACCTGCAGCCAGACAGATAACATTTTTACCTTGGTAATTGGACCTGCCTGTGAGGACATGCAGGACAAAAAAAGATGAGGGCTTTTTTTGCCCATTACATCCTGACATGTGTCTTGAAAGCTAACATTTAATGTCTGAGGAGAATGTCAATTGTCTGGGCCGATTTTAAAAAGCTACAGTGTTATTTTCTCAGTTCTGCAGATTGCCTTGGTTAGCCGGTGGAATCAGCGTTTCCTGGCCTTTTCCTTTTCAGATCTAGAGGCTGCTATAGCCTCATCATATGCACATGTCAGTCATTACTGAAATTGCTGACAAATGAATGCACATCACTTCATAATGACACACACAGGGCTGGAGACATTTTGGTTGCCCAAGAAATAGCGATGAAGTAGAGGCCTGAAGTAATAACTGAGTGAGTAAAAAAACAAAAGTCTGCCATGGCATACGGGTTTCCTTTCTTTAGCTTTGTTTAATTTTTATTGGAAATGCTGCTAGAGCACTTTTCCCTGTGTCGGGTCAGGTACATTGGATTTTGTGCATGAGGCCCACAGACATTGGTCAAGCCTGGACTCAACAAGATTGCATAAGAAACCCATTGAAGGACCTCTGAAAGGATCATATATTTTGGAAATGCCATTACTTGATTGTAAATTATCTCCAGAGTCTATTCACGCCAGGTCTATATGCACCTTGTGCTATAAAAGGCCAACGACCAATTCTACACTCTGTACCATTCTATTGGGGAAGAGGACGTTATGCACATTGGAGATCAGATGTTGTCGCTACAAGCTCATTGACCTCGCTACTGAATGCTTTAATTTTTCTCGCCCTGTTTGTGTGTGTATCTTTCTAGACGCCTGCTAAAGAGTCACTGCAAACCATGACTTTGGCTGGACCTGTAAACTGGACTTTTCGCCTCACTCTAATTCTGTCTTTGTCTGCCCACTACCAATGGCTTTTTTTCTACACACGAAGGCATGCTTATCTAATGTATTCATACCTATTGTACCCAAAATCAAAAGTCTGTGACCACTGCACTTATTGTACCTTCCCTTTAATCATAGTGACTATAAAGCGCTAAGTAAATCTGGTGGCACTTAAAAATATAAAGTAGAGTGCTCACTGTATTTCCACTGGTTTTCCAACAGTCTAAAACTTCCAAGATGGTAGCTTCAGCAGCTGCCGTGATGTCGTTAAACTATTCATTATCCTTTAAAGCCAAAAGATTTTGTTCCTCGTTCATCAGAATTCGTATTATTCTTAACCCTGCCAGAAGCATTCATCTCCCTGAAGAGAAGAATGAACAAACACAAGAGTTCAAAAAGGAGTAATCTCAATTGGTGATTTTGGATTACTGTAGAAGTTGCCCATCAACTACGCAAAACTTATCAATATGTTTTTTTTTAAATGAACTGGCTTCAGTTGCTCTCGCAAAAAGAAAGGGATGCAGCTGCATCCCTCCATATAAGTGTTAAAGACAAGTATGTGGACAACATGTGCTTTTTGTCTAATGAGGTGATGTGGAGGCTGCAATTTGCTTCTCCTCTCTTGAAAGCCTTGTTGGAGTTGTAGAGGTTTTCTCAGACCAGACAGTTGATAGAAGGCTTGTACGTTTTTCACTTTACAAAGGGCATAATAGTTAGGACAGTGTGCAGCATAATGAGTGAAACCTGTCATTCTAGTGAATGCTAATTGCAGCTCTGCTCCATTGAATGGTGAACGTTCAGGCAGAGAAGACCACCGCTGAAGAGTTAATGAGTTGGACTAGAGAGTATTATTGTCTTCGCTTAAGCAGAGTCAAGCAATGCGTTGCCCTTCTATTTTGTTTCTCTTGCAAGCTGTAAGATTAAAAATTACCTACTCACATTCAATAAAAGAAGAATTTCTCTAAAACTTGACGGTGCCTGGAATGCACATTAGGCAGGACTGCCGAGATTTTTACCTCCCAGTCGGAGTTTCATATGTGAAATAGAAAATTGTATGAGCACAAAGCTCTGCCATTCTCTATTCATTGTTTAAGTGCAGACCATTACATTGTATTTACAGAAATGTTCAAGGTTATTTTCTGCACATGTCCTGTAATCACACAAACACAAATGACATTTATTCCGCTGCCGCGTATATATTTAAGCCTTCAAAGGTTTGTTTACTAATGTACAATAAAGAATTATTCGAATTAATAAGTGCTCATCAGCCATTGTAGGCGCCCTCTGCTTTATGCTGGTGTTATTCTGATGATTCTCATTACAGCTAAAAAGCAACGCTGTAGATTCTGAATTAAGAGCAATTATGGTGCTAAAAGTGGATATGGGAAATGTTTGATAGGTTTTTGTGTCTGTCACTTTTTCCAGAATTGCCCTTTATTCATAATCTCCATTTGTTTTTCTAATTTACCCAAAAGGGATCAGACTTCCTAATTCCAAAAAGTTATGTAGCTTTTAGGTTTAAGTGAACCCACAGGGGTTTTATTCTATGAGTAGATAAACCCTGGCCACCCTGGTTCTTTTCCAGTGGATGTCCGTCCTTTTTAAATGGCACCACCCAAAGTTTTTTGTTTTTTTTTAAATAAAGTAATAACTATGTAAGTAATCCATTCTTAACTTTAATGTAATTTTTAACTTATTTTCATAGTCCTTTGACACAGATCAGTGTCTTCCCTCTTTACCTGGAAGTCTCCTGAAGCAATATATTGTGCAACCTTATCACATAAGTATTGAGAATGTGTATTGCTTAAAAAGGCCGCAGGTTGCTTTTGTGATTTGTTCATTAACGTCCAAGTAAGTTGAGGTACGGCATAAGTGAAAAGAACATACTTGGGAACTTTTCATGGTGGGCTACCAAGAACCCTTCATCTCCTGGGGTAGTGGCTTCACGCAGGGGCCGGGCTCCAGAGAACCTTTAGCGTGGATAGCTCGCGGAGAGCAGTGAAAATGGGCAGAATGTGGGTGAGAGATTGAAAAGAAGAAACTGGAGCAGGGCTTCACCTGGAGATGCCTCTTAAAACCTGGAGAGTTCTCAGCTATGGAACTATATAGAATATAAGTACTAGTAATAAGAAACTGTTTTTGACTTTTAAGCAAAACACATTCCTTGAGATGTAGGAGGATTCCTTTGTTAAAAAAAACAAGTCTCCATAAAATCCAGACCTGTATACAGTAATGTAAGTTAGCATTGACACAATCCTGTTTTTGTCTCATTTTGTTCCAATAAAGCTCCTTTATTTACAGACCAAGAGGCAGCCATTTTTAGTCACGTGATATTGTAGGTGACTTATTCTCCTCAAACCCCGCCGAGCCGATTCTTTTTGGCAATGCTAATGAATTCTGTTCCTACGTGTACGATTATTAGTCAGTGTCCTGCTGGGTGATTAACAGTGAGCCATTATTATTTACAGCAGGCTGTATGATGAGGAGTCGGGGTGTTTGTCTAGTAGACTGGACTAGGAGAACAAACCAAGAACACCTAGAAATGGCTGATATGCACCTGCCTGAAAATATATTTGCAACAAAAAAGCACAATATTTTCGAAAACTTAAATTTTATTCTGATACTATATATCATTGCTATATTGCTGAGATTAAGAAGTAAATCTGCTACCCCATTCAGTGCCTGCCTGATATATTAGGATGGAGGGCAATATTTTTTACGTGACAATCTCTAATTAAGGTGTCCATGCAGAAGAACAGCTTAGACTGATTTAGAGGTTTGCACACTGGGGTCTAGTATTCTGATTAGCTAACATCATGTAGTGTTACCTGAAATTTCTGCATAATGATTTTTTATCTGATTTTTTTTTTTTATATAGAAAAAGATATGATTTTAAGCTACTGGAAGCAGCAGCAAAGTTATTCCATCGCTAATGATTACCACCCATGAGAATAATGTCTTTTTTTTTTTTCTCTCAAATGAAAACTGCAGTATTGTGCACAATAATGTTACATTTTCAGAATTGTTAAATGTGTCAATTTATGGTTGTATTGTTGATGTCATGACAACGGATGTACAGTATAATTTATTTCTTAACATCAGTCCCCATGGAATTCTAACATATTTATTCTTATTGAACAAAGGATGTGATTTTAACTGTTTAAAGCAATCTCTTTAAAAGTTTATATATATGTGCGTGTGTATATAATATGTAGCCTTCCTCGTGGGACAGTTCACTGTTCCTTACACACCTCACTAAAGAAGCATTCATATTAAAGTCATCTGTTATCATACACTTAGTTATCATAATTGTATTTTTTTTTCAATTTGCCAGAAAAAGCAACGAACAAAGGAACTGTCACAACTGTTTCATTCCTACAACCCTTACGATCACAAGGTAAGCATACTCGGAATCAATGTTTAGTAAAAACGGCACATTGTTACAAATCTTTCTCATATGTTACACTTATGTATCTTGCTAAGTTTTCATTGATAGTGTTCTGGAGAAAGGGGTTCTGCTACCGCTAATACCTAGTATGCCACCCCAATGTATTTCTACACAGGGCCCTTGGTAGCACAGATGTTCTGTTCCAGTGACTGCTACAAAGTGTATGTAACAGCCTAATATAGGAGATCAGGCCCATACAAAACCAATAGAATGAAGGCTAACTTTTAATAATTTTTAGCAGTCTGTTGTTTTGTTTAAAAAAAAATAAAAATACTTCATTAGAGATGTCTTGACTAGATTTGAGCGGTCTTGTTAAAAATGACCTTGCTTATTTCCCAGTGTGTCCAGTGTAATAAATTTCGTTATGTTGCACTACTGGCTTTAATGAGTCATTAAGAGCCAAGTAGCATCAGGCCAAAGCCATGAATTAACTGATCTTCTGAACAAAGTCTTTGCACAACACAATTTGAAAATGCACTTATGCAGGAAGCTATACATGACCATATAGATGATGTATAAGGTATAAATCTTATCGGATCTCTTGATGATTCCAGTAAATCTTTATCTACGCAACCCACAAGGTATCTAATATTTTATTTCTTTTACTTGAGACAACGCAGTGGCTGATCAGTCAGGGTGTAAGGAGTATTCACAGATGTCTTTGATACTTGTCTCTACTCTATAGCCTCTTATACAGTATAAGCCTTTGTTCACAGCAGAAGGAAATTCCATTATTATTTTATTACCCTTTTAATGGATCATGGCCATTTACTTCCCATGCTGCCTCCTCTCCTCATATCCTTTGTGGCATTATATCAAAGTATCCTCAAAAGGTTTTGGCTTTAGTTATAAAGACTTACGCGCTGCATTACAAATAAGTCATTAGGCAGTGCGGAACTAAAAGTGGCTGCAAGTGTTTGTGTCTGTATGTATGTATTATGTATTATAATATTTACTTTTTTGCTATAATCCCTGTACAAACAATGAAGTTTATTGTGCCAGATTTTGATGTACGCTTTTGCTTATGATAGCACAACCTGTGTTTACTGTTTTCGCCTAATAATCCATATGATGTACAATGATCTGATCTATTTCAGCAGTGTAAGTTTATACAAACTGTGTGAGTCTAGCGAGTGTCAAACCAAAGGAATGGTCAATTCATAATTGTAGGATTAATTAACTGCTGATTATCTTAACAGTTCTGAGATAGTACACTGGGAAAACATCTATTGCCACGTATTAATGTGTTCTAGTGCATTTGTAGGTCACAGTAGTTGACAGCAAGCTGCTAAGATGCAATGGCATTCAGACTTGGATAAATGGGCAGAGCACGAATGAAGACGATAAATGAAGCATGAGACATACACATTCATGGGTCTTGAGTTTACTGGAACCTTTAAACTATTGAGATTAAGGGAGGTCAGATCCTCTGCAACAACAACTGAACTACCCATGGCTATTGCAAAAGCAGATGGGACATGTGGTGGCAAACCTAGACTAATCAACTGAGCTTTCCAAATACCTCTCCTTATTATCCACCTCACCCTTACTAAGCCTTACTAAGGCTGCCTGGACCAACCAGCTTCAACCTAAGGCGAGCAGTACTTTAACAAAAGAGGAATAATGATGAAATAAGTACTGTAAAATGTAGAATTTCTGAAATCAACTGCAACATGCCTAAAATACAGTTTATTTTACTGCAATACTCTGTGGCTCTCTTAATCTACAGATTGATTTTACTAAGTTACTGAGTTATTCCAGTGATTACTGAGTTATGTGGTCATCATTTAAAGTCAGAGAAGGGCTGGCACCTTCTGGCCCAGAGAGCAAGTAAATCTAAGTGGCCCCATCAGCCTCTTTCCCCCCCAACATAAGCACTGGCACAGATATGTACACGCTTACACCAACACACATGCTCACACATACTTACACTCACATAATTAAAGTGACTAACACGCTATCAGTAAACTTATACCGGGGAGTGATCCGACCTGTTGGAGGTGTGGGCTGGAGAGGGGTACATACCTGCACATCTGGAGGGACCTCTCTCAACTTCAGCCCTACTGGGCTGGGATATTTCGCTGTCTGGAGGAGGGGTTTCGGGTGGGCCGCTCTGGCCTTCTCAGAGCTTTGGCCTCCTTCACTCGGAGCGCTCCTTGCGACTGATGAAGCCTTTGGTCCTTTGCCAATGGGTTACCCGTGTGGAGGAGATACGAGGTTTAGAGTAGATGGTTCATTTGGCTTCTGACTGCAGTGTGGGCTAGCTGGCTGCCCTTCCAATCTTCTCCCGTTCTGGCCTCCTTGCTCCGGCAGTGATCGCTCACTGGGCGTTTGGGTGTCTCTCCCTCCCTTATGCCTTTATGCCCTTACTTCTTGCTATTGCTCTTCTCCCCTTCCGATCTTTGCTTTTCCTCCTTCCCTTGCCCTTCCTTCCTCCCGTTTTTCCCCCCCCTTTTTTTTTTCCTTCCTCCCCCCCCCTCTTGTTCATGTTGGTCTGTTCCTGCTCTTGTAGGCGGGTGGCACTTTACAATCGTGGTCTGACTGACCTCGCCCTAACTCCGCATGGCTTCTCAACTGTGCGACACTCGGACTTGTGTAAAAGGTACAGCAATAGAATATTGCTGCTGCTCTTAAGATTTCGGATTATTGTCTACCCCACCACCCCACCCTTTATACTGTGTCTTTCCCCTATTGTCTTGAAGTTTTGTGTTTTTCCATGTTTCAAAAATTTCAATAAAAATTTCATTCACCTAAAGTGACTGACACACACGTCCATGCCAACACGCAGGCTTACGCGTCCATGCCAACACGCAGGCTTACGCGTCCATGCCAACATGCAGGCTTACGCGTCCATGCCAACACGCAGGCTTACGCGTCCATGCCAACACGCAGGCTTACGCGTCCATGCCAACGCGCAGGCTTACGCGTCCATGCTAACGCGCAGGCTTACGCATCCACTTTTATTCTAACATACATACATGCTGCCTGTCTTACTTCTAACTCACTTCTTCCCTCTTGCAACCCTCTTACTTCACTGGCGTTATGTGACCCAGCTGCGTTCCCGCCTGCCCGTTCCGGGCCAATATTGTTCACAAGGGACTAGTCCGACCTGTCACCCCTGTCTAAAGATTTCTTATGTAATATTTGTAAGATAAAGTTTTCCATTTCCTACTTTGGCTGTGTCAACCCAGCATTTTAGCTTTAGCTAAAATGTAAATCAATAATAATTGTGTTATGCTAATAATGATATTGATGTATTCATGTTGTCTGCAAAGCTCTTTGAAAATAATATATAAGCATATGCTTATTAGATTAGGAAACAAAAATGAGTAATTGTTTTAATTACTTGGAAATGTAATTACTTGCAGCATGGGTATACATATGGGGAATAGAAGCCGTTGCATTGTTTGGAGCTAATGAGGAATTTCAATGTGAAATGGAAGATGTGTTTCCAGAGAATGTTTGAGGTTGCTGCGTCTGGTGTTTCAGTACGTGTGTTCTGGAAGAAAGAATGAGCGTGAAAGCAGCAAACAAAAAAAGTGAAAAAATATGGCATGCGATTTCTGGATTTTTGTGTAAAGCGTGCAGTATTACACATGCAGCAGCACAGACTCCCCTGGGCCTTCCGTTTCTGCATCATGGTTAATTAAAGACAGCTTTTCTGATGAGCAGCTTCCAACGCTTCCCAAGAATGCAGTCTCACATACCCTAGGCCGGCATATCAATAATAAATAACAACAAGGGGCTTTATGTCTGCTGTGTTTAGGCATTTTTAATGATATTTTCAGCACTTTGTGTAAAGGATTTAGATAGGTAATGTGTGTGTGTATATATATATATATACTAAGAAAAATGTATGTTATGTTTCAAGGTATTTATGTAACATTTAACACACAAACTTGTCCTGACATAAGGCACAATAACATTAAATGTAATGTTCATTTGGTAGGCTGCTAAAATTGTCCTGTTATTCTAGAGAGGATGCAATCTGGATTAATGTTTGAAATTTAAGGCTTCCTGGAGGGAAGGCATGCTAGCCAAATGGGTCCATTTACTATACTTCTCTTCCAGTTGCTATTAACATGTAGTTCTCAGTTGCCTTCTTCAGTACCTGCCAAGTATTTGAAAATTACTTTTCCAGGTTCCTTCAAACAGTAAATATTGAAGCAAAAAAAACAAAAAACTTTTTTCTCAGTTTGGTGTAATGTTCAGCTGCATCCCAGCTAATGGAAGAGGAGTTTGCCATTGCACGGATGTTTCTCATTTTCCATCCCTCTATGTGTAATTGGCAAAACATTGTTTAAACATGTAACATGAGATCTGTGTCACTTTTGGAGATGTTCACACGTTACCAAGCATGTTCTTGAACCATGCTTACCGTTTCTTAAGATTAACTTTTCTGTTATTTTTTTTACGCTATGGTCCCCATGGGATCCTGAAGCAATGCATTATTTCTGAAAAGAGAAACATATGGGCCCTCGGTGGCAACAGCTGGTAAGCAGGACAAACATTGCAAATCCTGTATTTAAGAAAGAAAAATCAGTAGGTACGCAATATATATATATATATATTTATTGGCCCTATGTTGAAACCACCCACAGAGCTGCCAAGTATTATCTTTTCTTATTGCAGTTAAGGAACGGGTTTCCACCGTTGCCTTATTACATGCCTGAATATCTCAAACTTTATATTAAAAGCAAATCTCCCTTTAGACCAGCTCTTACAGGTGACTCTAGCCACGTACTAATCAAAGGAGTCAACCTTCTCTACTGGGTTTGATTTGTGATGCAAGTCATTATTCAAGAATGTTCTAACCATTATGGCTCATCTGTAAACCCCTCTCATAGCTTATTTGTAGCTAGTTGATAGCTGTAACTGGTGTTATGTGTGTATCGTGTTAAGTCTTCAACTGGTTGATTTCCCTATGGACTAATGGTAAAAAAATCGTGAAAAAAGTGATGAGAACGACAATGGTACTTAATAGTACTTACTGCTTTTTTTTTTTTAGCTTTGGCAGGGAGAAGGCTCCTGCTGACTAATGGGGGATGAGGCTGTCAGCAGACGTTTCTGGGTCTGAGCTAGTTTAATTGTGCATGTTGGGAGGGCCCATTATACTGATAATAGTTGAATGTCCAAATGGAAGTTCAAGTATTTCCTTCCTGTGGTGTAAATGGTGATACCGCAAGGAGGTTCTGCTGATGCAGTAGGGATCCTGCTGGGATCTCTGATAACACCCCTGTCCCTGTTTCTGTTTAAACATTGTGTGATGAGGAACGTAGAATGGAAATGTCCAGCTTCCTGATCACTGAATCATCAGCACACAAACAGTGAGAAGAAAAATGCAATAAAATAAAATTAAGACTATCTCGAGGTACCCCGGTGATATCGTGGTGGTCCTGGTCTCTGAGTAAGCTAAAGATGAACATAAAAAAGTGCAGTACAAGTCACAAACACCTTGTACCAAGCCACCTTCTTCCATTGCTCTGTGGTCTAGTTCTTATGCTCACATGCCCATTGGAGGCAACAAACTGCAATGCACTGTGTGTTCTGACACCTTTCTAGCAGAACCAGCATTAACTTTTCAGCAAGTTGTCAGTGTTTGCTTGTCAAGATGCCTCGGGAATCACTGGCAAAATGGAAGCGGGATATATTATGTAACAGTTTGTCTACTGGTACTTTCTTACATACAATTAACTGGTCTGAGATCTCTTATGTTTACATGCTTTACAAATACTGTTTTGCATGATCATAAAAGGCAACTCTGGAAATACTGTAGTGGCCAGATAATAGCCACACTTTTTAAAGACTTAAAGTGGGGGTGCAGCGGGGTTTAGCACAGGGAAGCACAATTAATTACGCCCGTGACTGCAGTTCCGGGCACCGCGCAGGTGTTTTTTTTCTTTATAGTTTAGACCTGGATCCTCCTCTCTGGCAGCCGGTGGACTTCTGTGCGATGCAGACAACCCCCTCTGCTGCCGGCACTTCCGCCGGGGCTTCTATGACGGATCGCCAGCATGACGTGACCTTCCGGTGCTCAATCAAAGGCACTACCAGCCAGTAGCAGCGGAGGTCGTCTGACCGCATCGTGCGCGCCAGCACTTCCGCTGGGGCTTTAAGCGTCAGCAGCATGTCAGGATGGCATAAAGCATATCTGGGGGGCAAAGTGGCATATCAGTGGTTATAAAGCATATCAGGGGTTATAAGGCATGTCAAGGGGCAGAGTGGCATATCTGGTGGGCAGTGGCATATCAGGAGTTATAAAGCGTATCTGGGGCCAGAGTAGCATATCTGGGGCTATAAAGCTTATCTGGGGGGCAGAGTGGCATATCGGGGATTATAAAGCATATCGGGGCAGAGTGGCATGTCAGGGGTTATAAAGCATATCAGGGGGCAGAGGGGAATATCTAAGTAAGGTGCATTATGAATTAAGGGGGGTCCTTAAAATGGTTTTCCAAATTTCTGTTTATATATATATAACATATGCTGAAGAACTGTATAATAGATACCAAAAATGATACAATACATGTATTCCTGTTCATTAGATAAAATACTGTTTTACCATTCCACTCGTATTTTTGCTCTAAAAGTGTTTCCTTTAAAATAGCACCAAACTTTAAGGGTGCCTATAATCGAGCCAATACGGTAATTGCTGATTGGCCAGAGATGAGAACCGAGATTATGAAATATGATTTCACCTTGTAAATGTGTTTTTGCCCGTGTGATAGGCAGGATAGTACATACAACTGCCCTGTTCCCTGAAAATATACTTTGTTTTAATGTCTGTTATATTCAAGATGGATAATTCTTATGTGCTGTACAGATTTAACTAATAGTGTTTGTTTCTCATTTTGGCAAGGCTTTTCTTAAATATGTTTCTAGGATATTTAACCTCCGCTTAGTGCCAAAATATCTTAGTTTACATAAAGTACTGAGTATAGCTACAAATTACTCAGCCGTGTCTAATTCTCAGTTTCATATGGAGAACTGATTGAATGTTTAATTAAGGATATACAGCCATGTAGCCCAAATCTTCAGAAACAGAGCTCTACTCTGTTATATACCTATCCTTCTGAGAGTCTTTGCTCGCTTTCATAATAAGTGCATACTTTTTATTAATTCAGCCCAATGTCTGTGTGGTCTGTTCACTAAGTTATAGCTGTAATCACTGTAGTTATAACTATCTCTTGTCCATTTCTCGCTATTCATTATGAAGGGCCAATAGTATACGGTTACTCCAGGTAGGAGGACTGAGCTGGCCACGGATAGTGCAGAATTCTGTGGGCAAGGAGACTTTGAAGAGTTTTCACTGATTTAACCATAAATGATACAGGGCCAATTAAGTTCTTCCTCTAGTAGACACTCACTGAGTAGGACCATTCATAATAAGTGTATCAAATCCAACAATGTCAAGTATCTGAAACACAACTCCCAACAGGCGGAGACAAAATTCTCCCTTTCATGAAGAAATCATTCTTTGCCTGTTGATATTGTCTGTGCTAGAGTATCACGGGAAAGCCTAGGATTAGAGGTGCAAGAGAAAAGGCGTAAGGAGATTTTTTTACTAGGAGTGTCTGAGTGAGTTTGCATGTTACTATGTGCACCCAGACGCCACTAACCGGCGGCTCATCCTTGATTGCAAAGTTTCAGATCTCTGAACATTTTTTTTTTTACAAGATCCATCAGTTTGTATCTCTCTAGAAGAACTTTCTTCTACTGGAAAAGGCTTGCATCCTAGGCAGATTTTTTAATACTCCAACAGGTTTGGGTAAATTCACTGAAAACGGCAATACCATTTTTTATGCTCCAGTGTGGAATGCAAGGCGTTATTTTAATAAAATTAAGCATAGGCACTCGTTAGTAAAGGATGATTTTGTTAGGCGACTCGTGATGAATCTTTATTATAAAATTTATTATAAAATTCCAAGCTCAGGAAGGTTTTTCTGCCGAGGTGGCCCTGCGTGATGCACAGTTAATGCCGTGAGATGCCATTTGAGGGGTTCAACTATGTATGTTACTATTGTGTGTCTATAATCACTGGGATGGCCTTAAATGTTTCATCTTACCTCAAGCCACAACTGAGAAAATATATTTACCAAAAAAGTTCTGATTAACCTAGTCTGTGGCATTAAAAATATCATTTTTATTGTATGACTTTTTTCTCCCCGTGTTATTGTAAATACTATATGGAATACTATATGGAATGTCTTTAAATGTAATTGCGAAATCTGTGCGGCAGGAATCTATACATTTTGCCATACATTTTAAAACATGCTCTGCTGCACCTTGTTCAGACACCGATAACTTGGTATATTTTAAATTGTCTCTCTCACCTAGGACTTTTCTGTTCAACAAATTAAATTACCTGTGCTTTATCGTGCCTGATAATTGAGTGCTACATTGCAGGGGAAAACGCAGCTTCCGATTCGAAAAACCATTAATCTTATTGTGGTGTCAAAGTATGAAATTAAAGTTACAGATAATATGCATCAAATCATTCTTCTTCCAAAGATGTTACAGAGGTGGTACATTATTGTAATGAGGCATCTTAAAAGGCGTTCCCCCTCTAAAGATGGCGCTTATTAATGGCGTCTCTAGTCCTGTGGGTCTTTTCTGTGGTCCTGGGCACTGGCAACAAGCCGTTTCTTTTTATTCCAATGAAAAGCGAATATTAACGTTGGAAAGGCAACATCCATAGCAATCAGGCTTCAAATCCATAAGGCTTTTGGAACAACTGTCTTGACGTACGCCTGAGTTTTTTTTTTTTTGAGAGACCCCGATTTACATAGGCTGTAACCTTTTCATTCTCCTGCTGGACGGTGTGTCCATTCTGTTACTATTGTCTGGCTCTCTGGTTGTTAGAGATGTCAACTGCATTGTCCGAAATTTATGTCTGGTGAATAATTGACAAATAGCAGTATGCCAGCTCTTTTCCCTTGCTGTTGAACAAGAAGAAAGTAAATAGACACATAGGATGATGAAGAGACAGTTCTGGTTTTGCACCATTACCGTTTAGTGTTTTAACAAAAAAATAAACCACGTCGGTTAAAGCCAGTGTCGTTTTTGTAAAATATGCATTTTAACACTGAGTAAGGTTCGTCTCTAACAACAAACCTACAGCCTGTAAAAGGTTTACAACATTACTGTAAACCTTGTTTTATTTTCTTTATTAAACATGGCAAATCGAATGACTTCATCATGTATTTTATAATGTAAGGCTTATCTAGAAAATACGCCAAACTTTGAAGGTAAAATAAATAATAAAAACATTATATTAGTCATGTTGTTTTTTATGTAAAATAAAGCATTAGGTTAGATTTTTAAAAAAAAAAAAAAAACAATGCAATGTTTTGTTTTCTTTTTTGTAGCAAATATACCTGGTTCTTATTTCTTTTTTCTTTTGTTTTTTTTTTTAATGAAGAGAATATAGAATTACAGTAGCTCAGAAACTTCTATAATGTGTGAAATGTAAGTCACAAAAACAGGGACATTGTTTAATGACTGGTTTTTTTAGGTTTCACTTTATTGTCCTCAAAGCACAGGCAGTTAGTGTAGTGGGGGTTTGATGGGTTTTCTGTGTTTGTTTCTGAAATGTGCAGTATTTTACCAGGTTAACAGGTCATTGATAAAAAATCTACTTGTGGGCCCAAATTTGGAGCCCAGCTAGTCCATCCAAAGATTTAAGTACAGAGTGGCTTCCTTAGATGTCTTTGTTTACACTGTACTCATCTGTTAATACTCGCATGAGTATGCATCCCCACACAACATTGCATCAATGCAAACAAAATAGTTTCACGCCAGCGTGGATTATGATGAGGCATATCCTCTTTGTGTTAATCTTTCTGCTCACTAAAGGTGAGTTGTATCTGAGCAGGCATCCCTGAGTGACAAATCAGGTGATTGAGCTGCTGGCTTTACCACATTTGGTTAGAGGATGGCAGCATCCAGTCGTTCCAAGACCACTGATGTCCAGTAGTAGTATATTCACAAACCAAGAACGCGTGTAAGAGTTTGCAGGAGGATAAGACAAATTCCCCAATATAAGTGTATTGGAAGGCTGAGCAACACGATATAATAGTTAAACTGGTTAGTTGACTTTCAGTAAGTTCCTTGATTAACTACACACTACACAGGACCAATTTAGCCTTCTTGCCAGAGAAACTCTCTGGGCCTGGTCCTATACAATGAAGTCAATGATCTAAAATATTGAGCACTCATGCAAGCTCCTGGCTTAGTGTATACAGTCATTGTTAGGCCTTTAAAAGATCTTGGCTAAAAGTGGTCATCAGGCAGCGTCAGTACAATGCTTTACATGTAACCGTCAGAAACACGGCTTTCATCAAAATAATTTACATATTTATAAGCAGAGATCGAGATTACTAAATCATTCATAATAAAACAAACCAGGCACTCGCATATGGCACACATTAGTTTTACTAATCCAAAAACTGCCAAGCCATTGTGTGCACAGAGAAAATGGCAAGCAACATGATTTTAATCTACATTCATGGTAAATATTCCAACGGAAGACATTGGCCAAAATGATTGCATATGTTGTCCGTTACACTGGACATTTATAAATGAAGATATGGACATATGTTTAATGCTAAAATGCTACATTGTTAGTGTTATCCTAAGTAGGAGCTGAGATGGAAAATAATCCCAGACAGTTTATCCTGCAGGAAGAGTCCCGTTTATTCCACGTAATGCTAATCCCATATGTTTTATATACATTATGTAAAGTAAACATGAGAATATGTGGTGTTTGCCCTCCAGAATGCATAGTGAAATCAGATTTATGTTTTCCTTCCAAACTTGCCTTTGTACGCCTTAAATTGCTCATATCTCTGTATGTTGTGCTGTCATTTTTAACCCATTCAATTCTGTTAAGGTCATTATTATTCTCTTTTATTTATATGACGCCAACAATTCACGGAGCACTTCCTGCAATAAACACAT
>VKOC01000006.1:9929947-9945175 GCA_009364415.1 Spea multiplicata | reverse complement strand
CCTGGCAACGCATTTGAGGTGAGAGATTTGCAGACGGTGTAATTTCTTTATATATTTCTTTCGGCACTTAATAAATGTTTGTGCGTAGCTGTAGTGACAAACTGATAAATGTTTACTCTGCTCCACCCAATCACATTTGCTTTTTAGAGCATACGCATTTTTATAGATTTCTAGCCAGAAACCAGAAATAAATTGTTCTACGGCCTGATGATGTAAGCATTGGCACAATGACATTTTATATTTGTATCTTTGGCCATATGTATATGAAATATTCATATGTAATGGGCGAGAGAGAGAGGGGGAATTATCTGTTAAGTTACCTGTAAATGGTTTATTCTTTGTATAAATAAAGAATATACTAATATGAGCTACATCCAACTGGTCTTTCAGTGTACAGTATTTGCTTGAATATAAGACTAGCTTTTTCCAAATGCTCTTAAAAAGTCTTATATTCAAGGTCGTCCTCTAATCCGTGGTGAGCGGCGGCAGGTTGTCTACGTGCATCACGCAGACATCCACCGGCTGCCCCCATCGGGAGGGGAGGCAAGTCTGGGGATGCATTAAGTCTGGGTGGGGCAGATGTGCATAACAAGGGGGCAGGTTGGCAAATGGAAATAAAAACAAATGCATTTTTCTCTATCATAGTTTTTATTAAATATGAAAAAATAGTTTACATGTAAATTTATTATTTACTAGTAAAACATTTTATTCCTATAGGGTAGTCTTATATTCAGGCATTTTCTTTTTTCCCCTAAATTAATATTCAAATTTTGGAGGGTTTTCTTATAATTGAGCAAATACAGTATTTTGGTCCAAACTATGGATGTCCCCATTTATAGCTAAGACAGCACCCTTGTGCAAGCCAATGTCCCTGTAGGGCAGTTTAAACACTCTGTGGGTCAATCCAGACCATTTTAAAGAGGGACCTTCAACAGGGTGGAAAGCCTGTGGGATAAAGAGATTGTTTGCAAGGGTGAATGTGAGCCGATTGCTGTACATTGTAATGACCTTCCGGATAGCCATATACTTAATTTACATTCGTAACATTAGACAGAAGCTTAAATTAATTTGTTTCCCTACTGCACCCATCCCTGGATTCAAACAAACAATGCAAGAATCTACATAAGGTCAAGGTGAAGACATTCGATTTATTAATATAGGATTATTAGAATTATGCATTCTAGACTGCATATCATCCCTAGCCGAGGGACCGTCCAAATCACCCAGAGTACTTCATCTCTTCAACAAACAAATGTACGAGATCAATTTAAGGTTATGAACTTTTTAGTCTTTAATTATATTAACTAGCAGGCATGTATTTTCCATTATCTATGTAGATTTCCAGCATGTGAAACTAAATTTGGATTTCCAATAAAAAGCAGCTCAGCTAATGGATTTGTCCATCTAATATATATCTATTTAGTCAATATTCAGAGTCTGATTTAGCTCACATTACAGGTTCCTGGGAGCAAGAAGAATGCAACCAGAATGAAAAGTAAACATCAATAAAATTCAGTTCAGAATGGTAGTCTATTATATGAGAGGCTTACATGCAAGAATTGCTTAAAAGAAAAGCCTCTGACGGGGGGCATTCACTAAGCAAAGTTTTAACTGACCCTGCAAGAGGGAAAGCCCATATGTGTTTGCTACATACATGTGATGGCTGCATGTACAGTTATGTACATTTTAAAAATGCACTCCTAAAGGTAAGTTAAGTACTTTGGGTGCCATCATATTTGAATGTTTTGTTATTATTATTATTATCTTTTATTTATATAGCACCCACAGTTTATGCAGCGCTTAATACAATGATCTCTGACAGCCGGGGAAAGTCTGTGCGATGGACGCAGACAACCCCCACTGTTAACCGAACCTCTTTCCGGCTGCAGTGGACGTTTGTACGCAAATCGCGTGGACGTCTACCCGCTGCCCGGACAACACACTGGGGAGTCAGAAGCAACGGTTTGGGGGGGGGCATAAGACAGGAGGATCCAGGTAAGGGCGCCATGGCAACAGGGGTGCCTGCCTGGGACTTAAATTAAAACATCTTTTTTTTGTTTTGTTTTGTTTTTTACTTTATTTGACATCCTCCATATTAAATGTTTTTTTTTAACTTTATTTAACATGGAGGATGTTAAATAAAGTTAAAACAAACAAAAAAAAACAATGTTTCAATTTAAGTCCTGGGCAGCGGCGCCGAGCGGTCGCTCGTGAAGTTTTCAGCAACCGTTAGGCACCCCTCACTCTCCATGACTCTAACGCGGTGCCGGCGTTTCAGCTGTGGAAGCCGCGCACAACGCATTATCGGAAGACTGACGTCTCCCGCATCCACAGCAGGACCCGGGGAGGCAGTGAGAAGGGGCAGGGCGGGAGGCAGAGAGAAGGGAATGGGGGGGGGCACCAGGGGAGTAGTCCGCACAGGGCACCAGAACACTTTAAGGACCACATGCTGCTTTTTCTTATTGCTATTGCATTGAGACATAGTTTTATACTTGTATATCACTGACAAAGGAAGCACGTTTTACTGACCAAAGTTTTAAAAAGCATCTCATTCTTACCAGGGCTGCAACAAATCAGAACTCAAGGACACCATGTATTTGTAATATTCTGAGAAAACAGATTATGAAAACAAGTGGTTTGGAAAAACAATTCAAATTTTTATTTTTAAGAGATTTTTTAGTTATGTCCTTGGCAATCCATTTTTTTTATTTTAATATGATAAAACGACATTTGAATATTTTGTAAAAACGTTTGAGGTTTATTGCTGTCTGTATACTCAACAGAGCGGTCTTTAGAAGGCAAGAGAGGACTTCAAGCTGCTTACTGTCTGCGTGCCTCCCTCCTTATTAGAAAACTCGCTTTAGGATTTTTTTGCTGCATGTCAACCATGCAGTCTTTTTATCATGTTTTTTTTTTGGGGGAGCTATCTATAGATTAGGGGAAAAAAAGAAACATGCTTCACTCTCATTCTATGGATTTTCGGGGTTATAACCAAAACAGATTATACACAAGAGTTTATACAGGTTAACTCATGTCTTTTGTCATTCATTGATCCCTTATCAGCGCTTGCAGGGAATGACTGCGTGTTTGGTAAGCATCATTTAGACAGACCATCGTATTTAGCCCCTATCATCTGCTGCATTCATTCCTTGGTGCTTATGACTGTTCTACACATTTTGATACCCAGGCCTTCCCAGACAGGCTTATGGTGCTAAAAGGATGTGTTAATCATGTGAGTGTGAATCATTCATTCACTTTCTACTTGGTGCGCTTTTCTGAAAAGAAGAGCAGGCACTCAGGTTCAAAAATAAATATCACAGTTATCACAGGGCATGCGTATGATGCCTTTACTATTTTAGCCATTTTCCATATTTTACAGCAATTGTACAAGCTTTAGTGTCACCAAAGTAGTCTTATTTTAACAGGCAGCAAGAAAATGCTTTTGTATCGTTAAATGTACAGGAGATACTGCTTACATCATACATGGGTTAAATCTGTGACCCTGAACCCCAAGGTGTGATGTGACACTTGTGTAGCTGCCAGCGCCTTTCATCCTAAATATAAGTAAATGCATCGATGTCAATCAAGAGTTCACACTGGGCCATGCTAACATCATTACGCCGCATCAATTTTGAAGGATTACTCATTCTGCCTACAAGGATATTCCTGATGAGCAAACATGTTTGTTTATTAACGTTTAAAGGTGATGTAATTGTAAAGCACATAGAAAGTGATGATGCTATGTAAAAGAATGCTAATAAGAATATGCTGGTGACATTTAAAGCGTGTACATCTTGGAGCATGGTTTTTAAAGTGACACAACTATAGCTGGTGGTTATCGTACAGTTACCCTGTGCTAGCTGGTTGTGGGTTTGTTGCATTTCATTGGTGATTTACAACACAGAGGTACTATCTGGCAAAGGGTGTCTCGTGGTAGATTCTTATCCAATGACTGTTTTAAAGCGGTAATTGCTTCTTATCACATTTTATGATTAATCGTAGCTTTTTGCCACCTTTACGTACAACAGATGTCTTCTACAGTTTGTCTAATCTCACTAATGGGAATATCTAAGGTGATCACAGGAAGGGGTAGTCTAGGGTACAATTGCCAACCACCCCCTTCTCCCCTCAACCCAGAGGCTGGTCCAACATGGATCAGCCGTCTATTGGACACTAAAGTTCAGCGTGGTTATATAATAGTAATGTAGCAGCTTGGCTCAAGTTACACTCCCAGTAAAGTTGTCAGTGTTTATATAGACAGTGCTGTGAAAAAGGATTTACCTCTTCCTGATTTCTTCACATTCACATTAACAATTCATACAGTAGGTAACAAAAGAACCCAGATAAAGATATAAAAAAAACTGCAGGCCTCACAGCTTAGTGTTCACGATCTCACAATAACAAAGACTCTACGAAAATGTTATCAATGCGAGAGTTGCAAGGCAAAAACCACTGCTTGCTCCTCAATCTCTTAGAATAATCTGTAGACTGATGCGGCAAAAGAGGAACTTTCTGGAAGACATGGGTCCTGTTAAATCTGACATCGAGCTAACGCAGCATTCCGCAATAAGTACATGGCACCAAAAGTCAAACTCGGTGGTAGTGTGATGTCTGGGGCTGCGTTGCTGTATTTGTAGCTGGGCAACGTGCTGAATGATCGAACCATGAATTATGCTCGCTACCAGAAAATCCTGAAGAAGAATGTCTGGACATCAGTTGCACCTCAATTGCAATTTACCTGAATCTGATTGAGATGCTGTGACATGACCTTAACAAAGGCAGTTCATGCTAGGAAAAACCCTTCAATGTAACTGAAATAAAACGATTCTGCCAAGAAGAGAGGGACACAATTCCTCCACTTAGCAGTTGTTGCCGCCAAGGGTGGCACAAATATTAGGTTTAGGGGGCGATTTCTTTTTCACATTGGTGAGATAGGTTTTGATTTACTATTTACCTACCAGAAATGATCATTTAATAGCTGCATTTTGTGTTTATATTAAAATGTCTTTACTTTCCCCCTGGGTTAGAAGGTGTCAGGTAAACAATAAAGACAACGTTTGGGCTGTGCAGACTGCTTTCTCACTAGCAAGGTTTGAATCCAGTGCGGCTTGAACAGCTTATACGCAAATCAAGTGGATTCTGAGTACATTTCAGTCCAAATCGCTGTTTAGCAAAAGCCCCACATGACTAGCGTTACGACACATTTGTGTTTATCTAATAGATTGGGCTAAGATGGCAGATACATAGAGTACATATGAATGGCTAATATACAGATGTCTGAAAATATATTATGGAAAAACTATGTGTTTTTTTGAGAGAATTTTATTTTTAATCTGAGGCACATGGGTAAGACCACAGTGCCAGAGGGACAAGAGTTCCAATAACTATACAGTTTTTGTAACAAGTATACAAATTTATCAGCATTTCTGCTCACTCTACTGGTTAAGGCATCCTGATCTGGTTAAGACACATAAATATACATTTACAAATACAGGTATAAGAGGACTTGAGGGACCCTGCCTGTGAGCTCGCTATCTAGCATAATGCCAATGTTATAAAAAGTTTACTGGCAAGATTTTAGTTTTGGAGTGGCGTCCTTCCTTAGACTCAGTATGAGGATTGATGGATTTGCTGATCGGACAAAAGTCACTATACCCTCCATCCCTTTTTATTTTTAATTCTTGCATGTTATAACTCCTGTTTGCAACTCGTGGGTTAGTTGACTCCAGAAATTGCTTTTTGATGCAAACTCATATTTTTAGCCATCTCACATGCACTTGTGTTTCAGTGTATAAATCCCAGTGTCCTTTCAATATGGCCTTACAGTAAAGATGCTCTCATTTGGAATGCTGAAGCTATGTTAGGTGATCTATTATCTAGTATAATACAACATTCATAACATCACACTGTGATTTGGGGAGCAGCCAAAGTCCCTTTTAGGTGTAGAAGTATTGTTCATTATATCAGTAGTCATGTACATCAAAACATGGCTTATTCAATTTCACTCGTTGGCAGGCCTTACTCCAGAGAGATTACAACACCTTTTATTCAATTATGTCTGCATAATTCCATTATCTTTTATTAGCGTCCTAAATAAGCATCTGTGATATTTTGTTTAATCAATTCTAGGTTGCTTTACTTGCAGCACCAAGGCCATCTCATTCACGAGCTCACTATAATGAAGAGATGTACATGTCCCTTTAGTTATCTGGAATGACTTTACATGAGGCATTCTGGTTTTGGAAGGACATCTTGTTAAAAATAGATCTGGCTTCCATGCTTGTGATCCAGGTCTTGGCAAAGGTTTCTCCGTTTAGGTTCCCCCCAGGACATGCTGAAATCTGTACTTGCCTTGCCAACTTGCAACATTTTCATGAGATGCATCCTGCTTCCCAGGATTTTTATTTACCATCATAAAATGGAGAATGTTTGAGAATTTTCTTATTGAAACAGACCCAATTGCTCTTTTAGACATTAAAATAAAAAAACTTGTGCATTTCATTTTAGGTTTTCTAGCATGATTGAAGAATTTTAATCGGGTTACTTGACTGCATGAAATTTGGATTTAAAGACAGACTTGGCACAATTGCAAGTGCTATTGAACAAAAATAGTGCTGTAGTATTATATAATATGTTGCACAAGCCTTGGCATATCTGTTTATGTTATTTTGTCTGAATGTTTCATCACTGAAAACAAGGAAAAGAAGCACTTGTGTCACATGACAACTGCATTTTCCTGGAAAATATAAATGTGATGCTGCCCTGTGGCCACCTGGCGCTGCCCTGACTGCAATGGTGAGAGCGCAAAGCCTGTGTCTTGGTGCCATCTCTTGATACTGAGCACCAGAATATTATGTCATGTCCTGGCACTCGGCAGTGAAGCTACGTACACTGCGACGGAGCAGCCAGCTAGAGGCCTTGCGCTCCCACCACAGGACTTTAGCAAGGTAAGTGAATAATAAAGGGGAGAAAGACTGGGAGGGGTAGTAACAATACTAAAATAAAGATAAGCATATAGGGGAGGAGAAAGAAAGGCGGCAGTTCTAATGTGTGCAATGTGGGTGCTAAGAAAGTCCTGTGGATGGGAGTTATGCTGTACCATCATCAATATCCCGCACAGTGTATATAGTGATGGGAGATATGCCGTACCACCGACTACGTCTGTCTTGTTGTAATAAGAGATAACAGATACACTGTCCCATCTGCTGGATCACTTTATGAACAGATACTGTTTTTTTTTTCCCAGCTCTCTGCAGTTCTAATATCACAAATTTCCTTGTTTATCTGCTTTCCTTGTATAGATATAGTGGGTGGAACCATTTTGCTTTCTTCCTTTTGGGCACCAAAAGGAGCTAGCTATGGCTTTGTCCCTCTTTCAGTGGCTTCAAAGTCACTGACACGATTAATGTAATTCTGTTTGGGGGAGGGGCAAATATGTCACTAACAACCCGTTTGGTGGCAAAGCATGTTACATGGTGAAGTTAGGGGCCCAAAGAGGTATATGTTAAGGGGAAGAGTTACCAATATTGACATACCCATCTAGGGGGAGGCAAACTTTTTTTTTTGCGCACCCAGGCGTAAGTGACCTTGGCCCTACCTGTAAGGTTTTGTTTAATATGTTTCACTTTTTTTTTTGCTTCTGGAGACCTGTATACACTTGATGTGCAACTGTGATCAGGGATGCCACTCTAGGTGCCTAGGTGACCACTTGTATGCTGCTTTAAAGAAGCTAGCTGCAAGTATTACCCGCAACTAGCAGCTTTAGAGTGTAGCGATTACCCAATCAGACTGTCTCCCTGCACCCAGTCTGACTGATCCAGCGGTCAGGAATAGACATCACTTTCTGCATGCTGGTTCTGTCTGCACCCAGTGCACGGGAAGGAGGCACACCGCTCCTGCAGGTTAGTTGTGTAAGCAGGCTGCAGATGAGACCGAACAACTGGGGGCAAACATGGCACAAACAGCCTGTTTGGAGGGCACAGTTGAAACAGGCAAGCTGTGAGGGGACAAAGGTGGCACTCTTTGCTCTGAGTTCTAGGCCAGTTGCATAACGCATATTAAAACAAATTTTTACATACAAAGTAACTTGTTACAGATTTTCCCCATTGATCTATTTAACATGCTGTATTTTTCTTATGATAGGCTGCCACTTTGATTAAGGGTTATGTAACTGTGACTAATACAGGTAACCCTTCTTGGTGAGGTTTTCTCTTGGGACCTATGTAACTGTCGAGGATCCCTACAGACCTTGCGTGCGATAAGGCCAGCCATAATACAGAGAAAGGGATCAAGAGTCCCAGGTTTGACCCTTCTGTTCCCCTGCACAGCCCTCCCCATCCTAAAATGTAATGCCCTGAAATAGGGGCAGTCATTCATTGGGGCAGGTGTTTTTTTTTTTTTAATTCATAGCAGAACATAAATCTATGGACACCTGTTTTTATATAGCCCATCTGTTACATTAGCAGCATATTGTAGCTTGTTCCAGCTTTCCATCTTTGTTCATTGCATTCACATTTACTATGGTAACATTTAGCGGAATGAGTGTTGTCACTTTGTGTTATTTGTATTGAAACTGTTTCACATTTCACTTTCTACTTGCATATAAACAAAATAATGACATCTCTAAAACTGTGATACGCTTATTGGCATAGTTCGTATTATTTTACACTATGCCAATTCCAAATTGGTTAACGTGAATGTACTTTGTGTTCTGTTTGTTTAAAGCATATTTAGTTGTGTTTGCTATTTTGTACACAAAATAGCACCAGCTAACATCTGATTCTCGCAGGAATTAGTAGAAAAAGAGCACATGGCGTAGGCAACTAAATAGATTTCTGCAGTTTAACGATTCCACGGTGACTATGGATGTGCCATACAATCATACGTTGGAGTGGCTTTGCAAGGTAGCAGGGCAAGCCACGGAATGAATGTTAGCTAACAAAAGTACAGGTCTAGCCTTGAGTTGCTTTAAATGGGTGTGTGAGTGGAGCGCCAGCTGGGCAAAGTGAGTGGGCATGGCTAACCACCGTTTCCCTGCCCCAGAGACACAGGAGAGTTACCCTGGGAAATAGGGCTTCACCAGGAAACTCGGTTAAACTGGGAGAAATCCCTGGCCCACTAAAATGGCTTGTGCACTAAACTTAGATGTGTATAGGAGTCAACAAGGTGTCCTGTGGAAATTATTAGAAAGTGGACTTCATTACAAACACATTTATAAGGTTAAACACTAAACTATAAACAAATCAATATATTATCAGTCTGTAGTTCCTGATTTCTGTGGAAATTATGTATTGTTTGGTATTTAATATTATAATATTATTATAATATTTTATATAACAGCAAGGAGTCACCATATCAATCTCCATAACAATTCTGTATTCCCTTCTAGTTCTAAGATTTCAGTTACACTTTAAGGACAAACACAAAAAATGACAAGAACCACAAAATATTTGTTTTATGTCATACTTTAATACTTCTAGTTTTATTGCTTTTCACTTAAGCCAAGATTGTTTTGAAACCATAAGACGCACTGCGGTGACTTTTCAAGACGCTGTTTTGCCAAAGCATTTCAAGCTCTCCCTTGAATTAGAATATTAAATTTGCCCATTGACGTATAAAATGGCATCATTATTGACCTTTTTTGTCGGATGAGTATAAAACCCTCTTTGTTGTTCGCAACTGACTCTTGAAAGTATGAAATCAGCTGCCTGAAAGCTAATTTTATCATCAACTTGTTCATTGGCTGTATGTTATGCTTTCTTGTCAATTTAGTGCTCAACAACAAATTAAAACGTATTTAATTCCTTTATAGTTGGGTTGCAATGCCCCCCCACAATTTCACAGATACTAAGACGCAAATTGATTTCTTAGCAAATGTGATGTTGACATGAATCAACACAGGCTATATTTTATAAAGTCACACTGCTCTATTATGTAAGAAATATGAATGTGCCTCGTGCTATGCTGTCTTCCTGTTCATATGCTTTTTAGCTCTCCCCCCCCCCCACTTCTCAATATATACGGAGGCTGCTGAGTGAATCATGAGTCTCATTGTATTTGGCGTAGTCATTAAGTATAAAAATGTATTTGGCATCAATTACTGTTTATATTCCTGTGCACTTTTTTTTTTTTTTTAAATTAAACATCGGAAGTAAATATAAAGGTTGATAAGTGGTGAAGTGGTCATTAACGCCATTGATCTTTCCCCCCTGTTATAGACAGTGAATCCCAGTCCCGGTTGGTAGCATGGCTGCCATTATGCACTCTTACATTTCACCTGATATTGAGTTGATTATAGAATTAGGGCTGCAACTATTATTTTTTTGATCGGATACAAAACCATTATGCACATTTTTAGTTTATTTAAAATAATTTAAAGAACAAACAAGTGTTAACCAGCAGAATAAAAAACTTAAAACTGACATGAACATCTGTGTACACACAATACTGTTATCTCTATCACAATTACATTTCTCTAATCGCCCTATTTTACTGAGATAATAAAAGCTATATTTTAAAGGAACAAGAACCCAAACACAATATTTCACAAACTAGGTTTTAATACTTTTACTAGTAAATATTAATTCACAAAACTGAGACAAATCAATTTCTTGTTTTTATTTATTTTTATTTGCCAACCTTCCCCCCAGGTATGCACATCTGACCCTAGGCTTGCCACTTTGCCCCCCCCCCTCCTTACATGCCCCTCTGACCCTCGATATACCTTATACCTTATACCCCTGATATGCCATTCTGCCCCTCCCCCCTAGACTTGCTCCAGACTTCCTGGGGACAGCTGGTGAACGCCTGTGCAATGCGCGTAGACAACCTCCGCTACTGCCAACACTCTCGCTGGAGCTTCTATGACTGAGCACAGGAAGTTCATGTGACTCCGGGGTCCATTATAGAAGCCTCAGAGAAGGAGGATCCAGGTCCCCTGATCTGAATTTTAGTGTTAGTCTGACCATATCTTATATTCGGTAAAATCGATTTTATCGATTAGTTGCAACCCTATATAGAATTCTCAGATTGTTTTATGCCAATAGTTTTGCTTTGATGTTTTTTTCAAATTCTTACCTTCCTGCTTCTAGAAACTTGGAAATAGACACCCCCCATTTAGAAGACAGTACCATCTTACACCATGTGTGTTTGTGGCGTTTTTCGCACACTTTACCGTTAGAGATAAATGTTGACAGTCTGTATTTTTATGCGAGTCATACTTGTGTTTTACTCCGTCCTTTGCTCAGAACTTCAATTATTTTGAAGACCTTGGTTCAACAACCAGAGCTAGAATTAGCCTTAAAATCTGCATCTCTCAGCATATTTACAGAAAAGGTTTCATTAGTCATCTTAGTCAACCTCCCCCTCCTTTCCTGTTATGTTTTGGCTTTTGTTGGAAGAACTGTCAGTCTTGTTGGCTCTGGAATTCTGCTTTTCTCCTGCCACTGAAAAGCCGAAAATTTGACAAAACACATTTTATTGGAGACATCAAAACACGTATAGAGCAAAGTTCAAACAGTGAAGCTGACATGCATTTGAGAAATTGCCTGAAATAACATTAAACAAGCATCTCTTACATCAACTTATACAGATCTATTGAGGTGTCAGAAAATTGCTGCCACTTTTTAAAATATTAAATTGTATTTAGTTTTACAAAGGGGTACTTTTTTGTTTAGATTATGCTCCCTTTTAGTGTTAACAAGCTAATCTTGGCGTGCATTAGATCACATACTATAAAGTATTTTTTTCTTTTCCTGATAACTGATAAATAAGCACCCTTTGTCATCTGTCCTGTGAGTTATGTAATTGATATAGATATTGATTTTCAATATATGACATCAGCTGAATCATACCTTTCCTTTCTAAGGGGACTTAACAAAGATGTCCGAAATTACTTTGCCCAGAAACAGTCCATGTTTGGCTACTTGAATGCACAATAATTATTATTAGTGACCTAATATCGCCTGATGGAATGGGAGATCACTTGGAGCTCTGCCCACAATATGTGCGATGTGGTGACATCATGGTTTGCCCTACCCATATTGCATCATAGAGTTAACTATATATTATAGTTACACCAGCCTACTTGATGAGAGAATTTGGTTACTATGAATGGTGAGTTTTATTTTGTATAGGGAGATGATTACTTTTCATGTCCAGGGCCACGGGATTCATAAGTGCCGCCTCTCTATTGTTGTCCACTAAAATGTTCACGAAATGAAAACACCATTTGATATAACGTCATTGAAGGTTTTCTTACCGCAATTAATTACAGCTCTTGGGCATGCAGTTCAAGAGATTGATAATATGGGTCATCTCTAGAAACGATTCCTTGGGCAGATGGAAGAATAGTAATATTCGATGTTTCTGCTCAGTCACTGATGATGAATGAGTGTGTACGCGCAGATTTAACCTTTCCAACCCCTCTGTGACTGTGTCTGAATGTCATGTGTTTTGTCATATTGCTCATACACCACAATTCACTGGCCATAAATATGCCTGCATGAAAAGTATGCATCTTGACCTATTCTAATATTCAGCCGAGTGATGTTGTCGTGCGTATGACATTTTCCTTTTTAGAACATTTTTTTGTATTTTGAAAGAACAAAACACCGTATTGGCTCGGATATAGGCCGCACCCTAAAAGTTAGGTGCTTTTTTAAAGAAAAAAATTTCTTAGTAAAAAAAAAACAAAACCACTTATGTATGCTGCCACTCTGCCCCCCCGAGATATATTGCCACTCTATCCCCCCTGAGATATGCATTCTGCCTCCGATATGTGCCCCCCCCCGAGATATGCTGCCACTCTGCCCCTAAGAGGTCCCCCCCTAGACTTACCGGTGCAGACTCAACAGACTCAAGGAAGATTGTTAGCGTACATCGAGCAGACGTTCACCGGCTGCGGCGATGCAAGCGTTAACCTCCGCTGCCGGCACGTCTGCACGATGTGCTTTAACAATCTCCCTTGCCGGGACTTCCCCCCCCCCCCACCCCCGTGGGAAATTTCCTGGCAAGGGAGATTGTTAAAGCACATGTGGCAGCATGTGCCTGCAGCAGAGGCTGTTTACGTGCATCACTGCTGCCGGTGAACGTTTGCTCGATGGGCTTAGACAATCTCCCATGCTGGCACTCCCCCCATGGGAAGTACCATGGGTGTGCGCAGACGTTAACCGGCAGTGGCGATGCGCATAAACAGCCTCTGCTGCAGGCACATCTGCACGTTGTGCTTTAACAATCTCCCTTGCCGGGACTCCCCCAGTGGGAATTCCCAGCAAGGGAGATTTTAGAGCACATCATGCAGACGTGCCAGCAGCGGGGGCTGTTTACGGGCGCATCGCCGGTGAACGTCTGCATGATGTGCTTTAACTATCTCCCTTGCCGGGAATCCAATTCCCCATGGGAAGTGCCGGCAGGGGAGGCTGTCTGAGCGTATCGGAGAGTAGGATGCAGGTCCCCTGCACCGCTGTGGGGGATCTGTATCCTAACCCCGCTGCCTGCCCGGCGCCTGGGACTGCACCCCGAATATAGGCCACACCCCCACTTTAAAGACGTGGAGGAAAAAAGTGCAGCCTATATTCGAGCCAATACGGTAGGTGTCTCTTTGTATGTTTGTATATGAGTTTGTTTTTTAAAACACATATCGCTGTCCTTTACGTTTCCTTACTCGATGGTAAGGAGCGTACTGCACAGAGCTCTCGGTCTGCGTTTTAGTGCAATGCTCTGTACATTTTTGTCGCTGCAAAAATAACTTTCTACCTTAAGGTATATCTGTGGAAATATATTAAAATATCACCTCCTGTTGCATGTAGGTAGAGTAAAACATAATGGGAAGTTTGTAAAATCTATTGCGAAAATCAGGCCGAAAAACTATAGAAGGTTAACAACATTTAAATGCGGCTTTTTGAGGCACAATTTATATTTTATAAAACACTCATTTGGTGCCGCTGTATTATGCTTTATCTCGCTAGTGCTGCTATTATAAATTGCCTGTAGCGTATTAGCCCTTTAAACTTTATATTGGAATAAACTTTCAAAAACGTTTACAAGGGCACTTGAGGTCGCGTTTCTTTGTGACAGCTGTTTTTTTCTTTCCTCCGTCATCGTCATAAAGATACATGTTAAATCAGGCCATTTTAGTCATTTAGTGTGTTTAGAGTAAGTTCTTCCATCCCATCATATGTAACATAAGCAAAGTCACAGAGTAGTCAGATTTAGTCTGCCTTATAATTCAGTATAGATGTATTGGCGGATGCCAAGAATGCCTAATTTGTATCAGCTGCGTCTGATGACAGCAGAGACATTTTCATGTCGGGAATAGACAAGTTTCAGTGAAATGTGCAGAACTGGGAAGCCTTTATTTTAATAAACTTCTTCTAAGTGGACTATACAGTGTTCCTATTATGCTTTTGGAATACACTTATGCATACATAACTATGTCATGGGCTTTTTTGGAACCCAGAAAGAAGCCATTTAAAAGCAGATCTACTTGGGGTGCTTGACCTATTCACTAAATTTTAAGGTCTTCCATAAGGAAACATGTCTTTTCACCGCGTGTGTGTGTAAATGTGTATGTGTGTGTTGTGACACAATACCCCTTCACTTTGGTACTCTGTCCGGGAATCTTCACTCACACACAGTCTACCAGGCTCAGACACGAGGAGGATAAAATAAAAGGTTCTTATTTATCATCACAGGCATAACAGAAAAAATAAATAAAACAAAAATCCTTGCTCTCGTGAGCACTAACTAATACACGGTTCTCCAGCCTAACTGCAGTTGGTCGGCTTATTCGTTCCCAACAAACAAAATAACAAATTGTATGCAATAATGGCAGTACTCAGTATTTTGGCAGCTCTCTCCCCCTCTCTCTCAGGGAGCCAAATGATCTCTGTTGCTCTGAGATCAGGAGGCTACTTAACTGCCTCTCCCATTAATTAGTGGAACCAGGTGAGTACTAGGAGAGTAACCGTGAATCTCCGGACTGGATTCCCACCTGCTGGTCTTCGGCTGCTCGTAAAATGTGGAGCACTGGCCCGCCCTACTCTCCAAATGCTCCACCCCAGGGACCCAAAATACACGAATAACAGACATCAATAATTACGTTCTTAACAATACATCTCCCTGGGGCGGGTAAAAACTATTGAGGGTAACCACCCTGCAAAATATAAGGTGATATATACACTCCTTCCATTATCATCCCTTGCTTTCTGTCACAGTGTGTATATAATA
>VKOC01000006.1:9878012-9929847 GCA_009364415.1 Spea multiplicata | reverse complement strand
AGCTCTCCAACCCTACCTGGCCATATGTTTAAAACAATTTTGTAAAAAAATTGCTCCCTTAGTTACTAAATCAACCAATTAGAAAAATGTAGTTGATTGGGTTTGCTATACATACCCAGGCATGATCATAAACATCATTTAAAAGGAACCTATGTCAAAGTGAAATAGGCTAAAAGGTCTCAAAAAAGCAGCACATTATCTAAAGAAATTCAAGAACGGGTGAGAAACAATGCCTGGAAGGCTCTGCGATTCCAGTGAACCACAGTGAGAACCATTATGTACAAATGGAGAACATTTGGCAGAGTGGGGAATCTTCCCAGGGGTTGCTGTCCAACCAAAATTAGTCCGAGAGCACATTGATGACTCATCCAAGAGATAACAAAAGAAAGTTGTTGAAAGATACAAGACTCATTGCCAGTTACTGCAAATGTTTGATTGCAGTTGTTGCCACCAAGGTCAGCACAACCAAATATTGGGTTTATGGCACTTACTATTTTTACATGGGTGATATAGATTTTGATGAACTCTTTACCTTCAATCAAATGATCATTTAAAATAAGTATTTTGTGTTAAAATTAATAGAATGATTTGAAACATTTTAATTATTGTAAATAAGAAATATAAGACACATCGCTGTAGGTTGGTTAGTGTTTTGTTATGTTAAATGGGCCCTTTATACTATAATATTTTGAGCATAATTCAGTCTTTCTAAAATGTCAATTTTAAGAGACATGTGTCTCTATCTTTCCTGTACTGCATGTGTGGCATTGGGAAATGTACTGGATACATGATTTATTTTTGTGCTTTGGGCTAGTAGTTATGTCATTGATTCTCCCTGGAACAAGCCATCTCTGCTTTTAGTAGGTTTATACCTATAGCGTGGTAAAAAGAAAAGTTACAAAAGTGCATGTTACATTATTTGGATTTATGACCAGGTAGGTAGTAAAACTCGGAATATTGGCTCAAATCCACTCACACGCGACTACACCGGCCATGTGCTTCGTGGATTCATGATTTTGCAACACTTGCACAAAAGAGAAACGGAAAAACATGCTAATATAGCTTACGGCCAGCTTTCATCGACTCATTATGTAATACCGTATTTGCTCGATTATACGACGACCCCCCAAAATCTGAATATTAATTTAGGTAAAAGAGAGCCTGAATATAAGATGACCCTATATGAAACAAGTTTAACCAGTAAATGTTAATTCATGTAAACTGTGAACAATTGTTTGTTAATAAAAGGCTATGATATTATTGTTTCCTTTTGTTTTTTACAACCTGCCCCCCAGAAATGCCTTATACACCCTAAATGCCACTGTGCCCCATGATATGCCTTTTAACCCTCTATATGCCACTGTGCCCCATGATATGCCTTTTGACCCCATATGTGCCATTCTGCCTCCAGAATTGCCTTATACCTCTATATGCCACTCTGGCATTTAGGGGGTTAAAAGGCATATTATGTGTTTTTTCACACATCTGCTCAGAAAAATAATCATGGTGAAACCGCAAAGTGGATGTGAAAAAGTTTTTCTTTTTTTGTTAGACTAAATTTGGAAGGCGCTGGTGTGGAATCAGCTGCATGGGACAGGCCAATATGCCCCTAACTAGGTTCCCTGAGCTGTCTAGTTTAAGGAAATATATAGTTTTAGGGGGTTAAAATGAAATATGGGACGTCTACTTGTCTCAGATGAGACCTGGACCCAGCAAACTAATCTGTCAAAATTCCATGTTTGAAAACTGAAATGCCCATGTTCCAATTTTGAACCCACAATGCCAAAGACATGCTCTGGGGTATTCCTGTACCTCGGGGGGGTTGGGGGGGTTCTACATACAAATCACAAGTTTGTTTCAGGGATTTTATGTACCCAGGAAAAAATACTGAAAATACTGTGTTCGGATTAAATAGTTTTTATAGGTGAAACTGTGAAAATATTTCCTTTTCCTATTTTCCCCCACATTTTTAGATATTGTTCATACTTAATGATGGTTTATTTATATATAATTATCATTTCAATAAAAAGCCCTACTAGTACTGAAAACAATCAGTAGTCTTGATTTCTATTTTAGGGTAGATGTCCTTCTAGTAAGGTGTTTTTGTTTTTTACCTGTCGGTAAAGTCTTTCATGCTGTGCAGAGGGTGAATCAAGATATAAGGGCCTTTTCATTTTTTTTTTTTTTTTTTTTAAATCATCTTTGCACAAAATTAACATTGATGTTCAGTGATAAAAAAAATTTCTTTTTGAGTTATTAGTTTTTCAGCATCTTTCCCTCCCCGAAATCCTGCCAAATAAAAACGCATAAATGAGAAGTCTAGCTGATATTGAGCCGTAGATCACAACTTTGTGGCGTAATGGAAAATCAGATCTCTGCATCTAATCAAACATATAGGCAGTGATGGATGGTAATAACAAGCTGTTATATTAATCATACCTATGATCCAATTTGAACTTTTTATTTGTTTTTTCTTTGAAAGAAATGCTGAGTGCTTGTTGCAGAGTTACCCTTGTACAAGTTTGCTTTAATCAAGTATTAGACCGGTGCTGTGGGCATAAACTTCTGCCTGTCGGCATACATGGCCTTTCGTTTATAAGCTCTTTGTAGCCACTGCAAGATTCATTCTTCCACAAATCCCTGGTCACAACTAGGAGCTGGCTATTTAACCCCCACATGGTTGCAGCCTTTGCTTTTATCCCAATAGTTTGGAGCCGGTCAGAAGAAGACAGACAGACAGGCAAGGATTGAGGGCCTTGTCAAATAATTTAGTGATTTATTTTTTTTTATCCTCTTAATATCCCTGCCTAAGCAGCATGCAATCCCGCATGTCCTGATTGAGGTCATTCCCACTTGTATGAAGGTATTTAAAGAGGCGGTTCACTGTCCAATGCAGTCCCACCACCAAAAAAAGTAATTTTGTAATGTGCATAAACCTTTAAAAATAAGCAATCATTTACTGCTGTAGCCACCTTTATCCATGGTCCTATTTTCACTGAAATCTGTTTTTTTTTTCTAAGCATTTGAACAGGGATTTCTCCTTAGAACCTTTGGAAGTTTAGATACTAACCTATAGTATGATTTGTTAATGGTTTCTTTACCCTTATGGGAGGAGAAGCCAAGCTGTCAGAAGCGATCACTGAGCTATTGTGAGAATCCCAGGTGACTAGAATAATGAAATTGGTGATCTCACAGTGAATTGCAGCCTAGTAAATTCGCATCAGTGTATCTTTAGAAATTCACTATTTTCCCCCCTCACATTCCGTTTCGGCTTTATGTGCTGGCCAATTTACTTGGATATCCATTTTGAGCGATATTGGCATACTTGACCTGGTTAAGCATATTTTCCTAAAAGTATTCCCTGCGCTGAACAGTTCTCTATGGACAGAATCATAACAAAGATAGTTTTTCAACTGAGCTTCATGGTCCCTGCAGATGGTTCAAGGAATATTTGCTCCTCGTAGACTTTCTCCTCGGTAGAGACTTACTGCCCCCCTCTCTGTAAAGATGGAAACTAAGATCCCAGACATGGAACTGTGATAATCTGGAAAGTATTTAGCGTTTGCAGAATCCTGGACCTGTTCCATATGCCCCCTCCCCTTTTTACTTTTTCTTTTAATAACATTGCACATAATGGTTGGTTTTATTCAGTATTTTAATGCATAATAAATTTTAACTCTGGCCCAGAGTGAACTCAAGCTATATGGTTTCAAGGGGAATAAAAAAATGTTGACGTTTTAGCTTGAAGAGTTCCAGACCCCCACTAGGTGGCAAGGTTGTAACAGGGCTAGCTTGTGTATAAGATTTATGGATGCATACACTATAACCTAGTTGGCAATAAACACGCTACACGCTTTAAGTTAGCTATTTAAAGATGGAGTCCCATTTAAAGCTGTTGTTATTATTTTAGTTTTGTAGATCAAGCAAAACCATTTATCAACATAGCTGTTTACGGACACGAAAGCTTTTTTTTTAAGATTACTGACCCTCATGAAGCTTACGCCCTTTGACTTTTTCTAATTAATATCCAGATATTAATTATATCTGGTGCCAGAAGTAGAAATGGAAACCTGAATGCACATATTTTTGTATCTTTTACATAACTGGAGGAATTGGAATGCACTCCTTTCTACAGACTGTTTGTGAGGACAGGTTATATAAATATATAGATGGTTGCAATAATCTCCATTCTCTTTCTAATGTCTTGTGATGTAACTGTAGACAATTTTGCAAACATTGTAATTAAGGATTCTGGGCGTTGTACCATACATACAACCTAACATTTTATTATAGGTGTGCTATTATTTCATTCTCAATGCATGCAGCTCAATAAGTGAGGAGGTTATTGTATTGGAAGTTATTGAAGCTTATGCATGCCTATATTACTTGGCCTGCAAAGTGTTATAACCCACGGAGTCTGGTTTTAAACTACTGATTTGGCTTCTGTGCTGCCAAAAAAAAATCTGAACTAGATGGAAAAGCCTCCTCTGTTTTGGACTGATGAGAATTAATGATAAATCCCTATAATCTATTTCCAAAGAACCAGTTAGTGAAGCTACTTGTGGACTAAATACAGTAAAGTCACTGCACTTTGCAGCCTCACACAAACTGTTTGAAGTACATTAAACGCCACTGCAACTTCCCAATTGTTTTGGTCTGTTGAGTTGATAGAACAAGTTCCGATTCATCGTGCTAAGTAGCGGTTTTTAATGTTCACTATTTGACTTTATTTCTTTAAGACTGTTGTATAAGCATCATGAAGTTGTACATTCACAGCAACTGGATAACTGTGTGTGTGCGCGCATGTGCGTCTGCCCTAGAGGTTGCTTGCTACAGGTATGACTTTATTACAGTGCTCTACAGAATGCATCACTGAGCATGTGTAGAATCTGTACTTATGGATAGTTATATTATGGTGACTATAAAACCATAAAAGTAAGCCTGTACAATAACAAACCATCAGAGCTAGATGTCTTTTTGTATTGCTGTTCTGCACCAACCTGCGATGTACTGTGTGTTGTGACACCTTTCCTTCAGAACCAGCATTAACTTTTTCAGCAATTTGTGCTACAGTAGCTCGTCTGTTGTATTTGTCCACACGAGCCAGCCTTGGCTGCCCATGACCCTGTTCATCACTTTTCCTTCCTTGGACCATTTTTGATAAGTTCTGACCACTGCAGACCAGGAACACCCCACAGTTTTTGAGATGCTTTGCTTTGCCCCAGTCGTCTAGCCATCACTATTTGACTTGTCAAAGTTGCTCAGATTCTTACGCTTGCCATTTTCCCTGCTTACAACATAAGTTTTGAGGATGAATTGTTCACTTGCTGCCTAATATATCCCACCCGCTGACAGGTACCATGATATACATTTATCAAAGTAATATTCCTGTACATTTGTGTAGTAATGGTAAACCTGTGCTATTCTCACACTGTTTTCTATTTACTGACAATCTTATTACATTATTTCCCTTGGTAGGTCATGTGCACATTGTCACACATTTCACAGACTCACATTTATACAAACTTACACTCATGCTTGCGCATTTACACTCTCATGCTAGCACATACACAATGCTCACACACTTATACATATACTCCCTATAACATACATTTTGCTTCCCTCCCATACCCTCTTACGCATCCCTCAACTAATTTGAAGCTTTTAAAGGAGGGTCACACAACCCTGCTGCCCTGTGCCAGCCAAAAATTATTCATCATGGGCCGGCCCGACTGGCATTAGGACAATTGTCCCGAGCCAGCCGGAGCCTGTTTACAGGAGAGTTGTGGTTTCATCTTCTTGACTATACATTGAGAGTCCAACGCCCATGAGCTTCTGTTGGAGGGAGAGCATAATAAAACATAATGTGAAGAATTGCATTAAGACATTTGTCCTTCATAATGACTAGTTAAGCTAATGTTTGGATGATTACTCTCTTGCAAGCTTTACTGTAAATTTTGCATTTGTTCAATAAATACCAAAGAAATCAGTGGGTTTTATTGGTGGTGTAACATATCTATTATCTCTAGCTTTTGCTGTGTTGCACTCATGCCTAAAATATACTCCATATCAAATTTACCTGACATCACCCAAGAGGGAGAACATATAATGTTGTGTGAAAATGACTGACTTATTTAAATCATAGATGTGTTTTGCGGAAGACTTGTTTTAGTTTGTATCCCCCCTTTTCCTGTCAAAGCAACTTGTCACATGCAATTATTATTAAACAACTTTGGAGCTGGCATTGGCAGGCATTAGGTTTTGAGTGTTCAGTAAAAGCATCTGCTGGGCAGTGAATCACATTGGATAGAAACACTAACATTGAATGTTGGCTTTCTTTATTCAGCTCGTAGACAGTGGCTTGGTAGAGCCTCTATCTACTAGAACAGCAATTGACCACTCTGGAGAGAAGGGTTTAAAATATCCAGACATATTTTTATACTGAAGCATATTGTGAAAAATATTTCTTTATTAAATAGACAACTAAAGTTCTAAACACATATAATTTTAAACATAATATGAATGATTTGGCACATTTAACATTGTCTTAATATATTATTTAAGTTGGCTGAAATATGGGAGACTATTTTTGTGTTCACTGAAGCAAGAGTTGCTAGGACTTACATGATTAAAGTGGTTATCTGAGCTATTTGTAAATCTGAAGCTCGCTGGGGTTGGTCCCTCAGAATTGAAGTCAGATGAAACCACACCTTACCTGTAAACTATCCTCCTAACTCCCTTTTTAGTGACTAAACTCCTATTAACTGCTGTTTTTTGAGGTCTTAATATTGACAGATATAAATACCTGGGAATTTCCCAGGGCTGCACATGCACTGAGAGCTCCTTCTCCTGCTTTAGGGGTTAAGGAGATGAGGCAAGACTCGAACATTTTAAAGGGACTGGAACATGGCAGGTGGCTAGGATTCCCAGAACTTCCAGAGACAATCTGGGGCCTTCCCATCTATGCCAATATAATGCAATTTATTAACACCTTTTTCTTCAGTGCGTCATAGAGAAAAAAGCTTCATACTGCATTTAAACTGTTTTATCCGTTTCCGTAGGAAAGCGCAAGAACATGATAAAAAAGTGGTCCTGGCAGGATGTGTCCCTCAAGCTCAGCCACGTCAGGAGTACATGAAAGGTCTGAGCATCATTGGGGTAAGACATATGCCATTGATGTGTTTAATGTATTGCTTTAACTTTATCCTTTTTTGACTGTACCTTAATACAATTTCCACTCTACTTCAGACATCATCATTGTTAGTGTGAAGAGAATAAAAATAGCCAATGACTAAATTCAGTGTTATGCTTAAATATATATAATTCTGGGTCAACACTAGGCAAGCCTAATTTGCAAATTGATTATTTGTGTTCTTATAAGTGACCTTGTTGAGCAGAAAATCACCAGCACAGTACCTGGGTGGTTGCTCTGGGACAGGTAGAATGACTTCTGCATCGAATCCAGGGGCATGCTTATGCTAGTTGCAGTACAAGGAGTGTGCCTAGCCATTCACAGTATGCATAGTGTGCTCTATCCAGCACTGCAAGGGTGACAGCCATAACCCTGCACTCAAAAGTGAGGATAACGGCCGTGGATGTAGGGTTGCCACCCAACCAGTATTTTACCGGGACAGCCGGTAATCAGCCCTTTAAAGCCAGTTCCGACATAAGTAAAATACTGGCAATGCAAAGCCAGTATTTATTTTTTGCGATAGGGATATATGATGGGGACAGAAGTGAGGAAAGAGAGGGAGGTAATGGACAAAAGCAGAAGAGGAGAGCGAAGGAGAAAAATAGAAGATGGGTGTGCGGTGTGATGGCTGGTAGGATGATGGCAACACTAAAGAAAGAAGACAGAAGAAGAAGAAGACAAGTCGCAGAGGTGTGGAATGTGAAGTGGCCAGAGGAGAACCAAGGAAGCACCGGCAGATTCCACAGCGCTTTTACAGTCAGTAGAATGATTTAGAAACGCATACAATAAAAAAACTGGTGCAAAGGAGAAGAGGGCCCTGCTCTTGTGAGCTTATAACCATTGAGTGAGAGTATGAATGGGTGAGTGGGAGCATGAGAGAGTGAAAAAGCATCAAAATGCAAACAGAAATAAGAGATGGGAGTTATGCAGTAACGCCGTCTATGTCTTGCTCAGTATAAAATGATGGCAGTTATGATCTACTACATTCTCTGGCTCTTTTGACTCCACCCTCACGACCCACTGCTAAGAGCTGCTTTGCCGCCTCAGGGCCTGGAGGGACAATGAATTCCCAAGTTTATAAAGGTATCTCGCAGGATAATGTCAGTGTGGCTGGCTGAAGCCCAGTAGAAGTTATGTAATGCAGCAGGACAATGACCCTAAGCATCAAGGTAAATATACTACGCAATGGCTTAAAAAAAGAAAATCCACCTTTTGCAGTGTCCCAGTCAGAGCCCAGACCGTAACCCATTAGAAATTCTGTGGAATGCTGAAAACCGGGTAATTCACTTTTTCTACCCACTATGTATTCTGAATGACTCACGTTTTTGCTATATATGTTTTTGGAACAGATCGATTGTAATCCAACTCACGCCTGTGTAATATACATGACTGCATGCAGTGAGTTGCTGTAAATAGTCATTGTATAGATGAGGGGGTTTGGTCACATCCATGATTGCTGGACTATTTGGGGAATGGGATCCAAACTAAAATCTCATGTGTGCAAGATATTACGATACTTCAGATTGTGGTAAACACAGCATTACAAAATGTTCCATTACATCATACAGGCTTTAATGAACAGCAAAAAATGAATGTGCTGCTCTTTTTAATTTTATCTTGGCTTTCTGCATCCACCTTTTTAAGTTCTAAAAGAAAATGCTGTTATATGGTCAGGATATATGAGCTTTATTTTCAGTTCTGAAAGGTCTACAATTTTGCATACACCAGTCATAAATAAACCAAAATCACATTGTACCTCACCATTACTGTATCTCAATAAAAAGTTTCAGCTGAAGTTCCTTCATCCGTTGGACGGATGCAGCTATTTGTTTTATTGTGCGTATCTTCTCTCTCAAGTTGTGTATATAAGAGCACCACTTAAAACCTACTCTCAAACAGGTGTAGGAGTCTGTATACGACATTTGACACTGACTACTTCATACATTACCACCAGACGCTGTTAAATTCTTTGATACAACCACATTGACCTACGCGCGTTTGGATAGATCAGCCTCTGGGATAATGATGCTCTTTATGAAGCGGAACCTTTGCTACAGAAGAGGAGCTAGAAGCAGCGTGCCGTTCTGTGAGCATTAAGGTGTAGAACAGTCAGACAGTGTCGCTGATGGCAAAACCCTAACTGTATTCCTTTTTCTTTTTAACCATCTCCTACAGCGATCACAACAACAACACTCTGTTCATGCTGTGATGCACATCAGAGAAACACGAGCTCCATGTGATAGGCTGCTATGCTTACAATAAGGAGAGAATCTAACATGGCATCACAGGCAAAAAAATGACTACTGTCACACATGGCTAATCTATTTTTAAATGCATTAAGGTAACTAGACATGACCCCCCTGCAGTTGATGTACTACAACTCCTATCATCCATTTCCATGTGTCTTTGGCAGTAGGTTGTGGGTCTGACTAGAGGGGCTTGTTTTGTGTAATTTAATTTATGAGGCTTGTAAGGAAGGATTGCATGTCTTTACTAGAAGGTTTGGCCCTTGACTATTTCACCCACACAGGCTTAAACAGATGTTTATATAAATAAGAAACGAAATTTCATCCGCAAAGTAAATAGCATAACGCAATTAATGTTTGAAATATAAAACATTGCCGAGGAGTCTCCGCATTTTTTGTAATTCTGTATCCACAAACCATTGTATACATTACTGAAACATTAAAGTACATTTTTCACTTTAAATGCTCTGTCCAGAAAATGGGCCTCTGTAGCACTACTGTAAATCTGTTTCCAAGGTCAGTTGGGGAAACTGCTACTGACATGGGTACGATGAAAAATAAAATTGGATTTCTCTGCAGAGGCCGTGTACATCAAAAGTAATGACATGAATTGTTTGGCAAATACATTTAAACTTTAATCTTTCACGCGTTCTCTCTTCTGCATGATCTTGTCTCGAGCTGGGTACACATATGCAGTTACTTTAATAAATCTGAGCCAGGAATAATCGGTAAGCAACCATTAGATAGCTGCATTTCAACCTGTGCTCAGATACCCAAGTGGAAATATGAGGCCCTTTTTAATTTCTAGAGTATCCTACCCATCAAAAAGTAACGTGAAGCAACAGTTATTTAGGTGGTTATTACAAAAATGTTTTCATCTGTTAATCCAGCAATCTCTAATTTATTGCCCCAAATCACAGCTTCCCTCAGGTAAAATAGGCTCTTAGTTTTCAACCAGTGGTCTCCAAGTTTGAATCATTGGTAAAGCTCAAGATAGAGGTCATTTAAATAAATTAATATGTGCTAAACGGTATGAAGGATACAGTTCTTTAATACACTCGGTTCACACTGTGAACCCTTCTTAGTCATTAGTTTGTGTGTACACACACACACACACAGTTAATTATGCTAACCCAGCATAGAAAATGTTTTGCAGCTAGCATGTTTTTCTAAAAGATAAGTAAGAGTTCTGTTCCTGTGAAGTATATAAAGGCCATGTGTTAATTCATTATAGAGATGGCCGTGTCCTTCCAATATGATTAGAGTAGAAGGATCCAGTGTTGCCTGCTTATTGACAACCACACCTGCGGGTAACTAAAGGTAAGCAGGTGCTCTGTAGAAACCCTGGGGTGGCTTTGGCAGAGGATACCATGTCATCTTAGTGACAGGAACAAGCTCCGAAGACTTCATGGACCTAATATCTGTGGAGTCTTTATCATCCATGTGCAGTGGCTCACACTAAGCAGAAAGGTTTCTGTAGGTTACAGAAACACAATTCTCAAGAAATTCAGACATCTTTGAATAATTGAATAGAAGTTACGATTTGACAACTTTATTTTAACCAAAAGAAATAATTAAAAAAAATATATTCCTATATTGAATATTATTCACATGTACACAAGATTTTACTCTAGAGACAACAGCTGCTATTGTTACTACATATAATATCAACAGTTCTCTAAAGTATTTCTAATTGTGGTCTCCCCCCCCCCCACCCATTGTAATGTCAGCCTGCAAATGGTTTTCCTTAATCCATCTGTTCCATGGCAGTCATAGGCTGCAATAAGGTTCTGTTATCTACTGGGGACAAACTTATAAAGCCAAGGAGGGGAAATGAACACATGCTTTCAAGAGAAGTAAGCAATTTAATTAAAATTGTAGTAAGTGAGGTTTTCAACAAGCAAAAACCAGCCTTTAAAACCAAATGGAACAAAATGCAGTCCTGATTATTTGAACGTAGAGGAAAGCTTTCAGCTCGTGAGCTATTTGTGACTGCTGCTTTTCGGTGCCATGGTCCTCCTTTAAAGCTGTGGGGAACTTTGGGATCACGCAGGGCATCCACTTATCTCAAGGAGCGCAGCTGAATTAATTGTCACTGGCTTAAAAAGCATGACCGTCCTCTCAAAGAGGAACTCGCCAGAGGGGTGAAGTGGATTCACTTCAAATATCAGAGGCCCTCTGATGGAAAACTTGATTGAGACACTGAAATCTGCATTCAAAATATTTTTTGCACGCTGTTGAGACGAGCAAGATGGAAAAACAAGCAGCAAAGTAATCCATGGTTACATATAAAATGGCTTACAAGAACATTTTATTATTGTAAAGCATGATTCCAAAGGTTTGGTTATTTCATATCCTGGAAGAAAGGGACGTGTTGCCCTTTTTAGAGTGTATTTTTCACTTGTGGCACAAGATTAATGCATATTTATTGTGAATGTCTTTCTTTTCCAAAATGAAAGACATTCCACCTTAATGCATATGAGAGTTGAGTAGTCTCTATTAAATGTATTTGGTTTGAAGAATCCCTCCATATGCATATGTGCTCCTTTTCCCCAGCCACTGGCTATTTTCCGTATAGGTAATGTGTTCGCTAATCACATCTCATAGGTGGTATACTAATCACCAGTCCAGAGTCCCTTTAAGTACTTTTCATCTGTATTCCACATTTGTACGCAAGGATCGTGAAAGGGGATTATTTGCTAAAGGAAGAGTTGTCAGAGTTGATTAAACTTCTTGACTTCGCTATACATTATGTAGGGCCAACCCCAGTGAGACTTCTTCCGTCTCCTCACCCATTAAGCTATATATTGTCCAGGGACAGCTCCGCCTTTGTTGCTGGAGACACCTGACAGTGCTGGCTCATGTTAATGTCTAGTGAAATAAAGGAGCTGAAACCAAAATTCGACTGCCAACACTCTTTAGTCAACAAACTCCAAAGTGTGACCTTTCAGGTCTTAGCCAACATCATGGAATTAGAAGTTCTCCAACTATCAGAGGATCTGCACTTTTTCTATAATGAACATAAGCGTGCCAAGAAAAAGCGAAAACATTAGTTATGATGTACAACATATATTATAATAGGTAGCACACCTGTTCCTAGTGATTTAAATTGGCTGTGGAAGAGATGTCTTACAACAAGCTGTCTGCAGCCTCGCTCATGGATCCTGTAGTAATAAATAACTCACATGGTGCTCTTTCCCTAGTGAGACTAAATGTGCTTCTCAATTATACATCACAGAAAGAGAAAATTATATGTGAGTAGAGTATTGTAACTGCACAGTGAAACACAGCGAGTCTCTGAAAATGTGTATTATTGAAAGGTTTGTGTAAAGAGGTCTCCCAAGTCTTGGCTTCACCAATAGAATTTTTGGTTAGTTTTCAATGAATCTGAGCTGCATAGTAAAAAGCCTGGTGTCTTGGTACAAGTTAGTGGAGAGCTGCAATGAATGCCCTAAAGTTGCACTTTTACAGATTTTACAGTGAGCATTTTGGAGTGTAATAATGTATAGTTAAAAACACTGAATAA
Source organism: Spea multiplicata (assembly GCA_009364415.1). Lineage (NCBI taxonomy): Eukaryota > Metazoa > Chordata > Amphibia > Anura > Pelobatidae > Spea > Spea multiplicata. The sequence continues at coordinate 9,916,883 of VKOC01000006.1, read as the reverse complement.
AACCTTAAAACCCATATTATCACCCTACCATGAGTAGCAGTATCATTGAGATCTGCAATGTTGTTTTTTCCCCATTATCTCTTGATTATTATCCAATAGCTGTTGATTGGTTCACGCAACCTTTGTGAGGGGGGGTGCTTTTGGACAGGAAATGTCCAATTCTTTAAGGTAATTCTTATAAACTAAATAAATATATCCGATAGAAGCACAAGCTTGAAGTAGGTTTTTTTTGATACCTTCAAAATAACGGATGTGGTGTGAAAATCCAGACAGTGCTTTCTTTACTGAAATCTCGGTATATACCTTAGACTGGCATGTCCGTGAATGGCCCTAAATATTTTATAAACCTGTAGCAGCTGCACAGGTATCCCGTGTAACAGGCATGTTTCCCCAGCCAAGGGACTGAGATAAAACAATTATTTTCTTGGTTGCTAAGTCCCAAGATGTGTAATGTCTCTAGACATTTTCCAGGTATGTGAAATGCATTAACTTAGCTTTCCCGGAATATAAATAAGATCTCTGTCTCTCGTTGGATCAGATAGGCATCTCCCTCTTTTATATATTGGGTTTCCATGTTTAGCACTGGCATTCTCCCTCCTTTCTGAAGCATAAGGCTTTTTCTGTAACACTGTCTGTAACACTGTCAGTAGTGATTGCAGCTTGCTATAGTACATCTGTGTGAGGACAGAGCCACTTGAACATGAATTCTGAGAAGGCTAGCTGAAGATGTGGTCAGTAACCAATCGACCGGATGTGGTATTTCTGAAATACAGATCCTTAAGTAGGGCACCACCACTACAAATACTTTGAAGATCGAGGAGCTAAGGTGAGACTGAATGGTAGGGCCCAGAGTTGAAAATGACTAAGACCCTGAGGAATAGGTATAGCTATAAAGAAACTGTTGGTGTCCCGGATTAATAAAGATATGGAGGTAGATATCTCAAAGGTTTAGCGTGGCCATGTAAACCCCCAGGAAGCAACATCAGTGGAGTAGATTTCAGTCTCCAAGCGGTTGTAGGAGATTCAAAAACTTTAAATCTGATGAACTTGAATTCCTGGAATTCTTTCAATCATCCCTTGCCTTGACCTCTGGGTTGGTACTGGAAAGATCACATTCTTGTCCACAAATTCTTGCACCATGGAAGTTAGAGCTCCTTGTCTAACTCTGGAGCATGGACCCCCTGTCTATGGGGGTCAGAAGAATGGGCAACATCCTCCACTCGAGGTATTATTTTGGGGGCTTTAGCTGCTGTAGGGTCCACCTGTGGAAGGAGTCATAGGGTAGAGTCATATCTTAAAGAGCAAAGAGTTTTTGCTCTTTAAGATATGTTTTAACTTCCTTTCTGGATGCATTCATTCTTCCTTGATGGAAATTGCCAGTGCCTCGTGTACAGGAAAGATTCCCTGGAGTAACACTGGAAAGAGTCTTCACCCTTAGTTTATGACCTGGGTCCAGGCAAGTTTAATGTTGTCTTAACTGCAAATTGTCTTCCACTGGAAAGATTGATCAACACTTTATCCTTCCTAAGATGAGAGATTCTTATAGCACAGCAACTCCTGCTTAGAGGTTGAGGAAGGTTCCCATTCATTGGCCTCAAAGTGCGGAGTAGAGGATGAATGCTTAGTCTCCGTAACATTATTATTAGTATGCACTAGTCCAATGTTTCTATAATCAGTTAACCTGCAGTGTTGTATTCCAACCTAGTGAAGCATGTAGAAGTGCAGAGTTCCTATTTTTATCAGTTGTGAGCGAACCTATCATTGCCTTATTTTTTTTTACCTGGTATATTCCCTGAAGTTCGTTTCAGAGGGAAGTCATTGAGTTGTATTTTAACATTACAGGCCTATCTAATTACTCTGTGATTTAACAAACCAATATGTAGGCATATACGTCAAGATGCTGCTTCATAACTAACTGTACAGCACCGTAGTCGTTGCCCGTATATATCAAATAATGCTTGTGTTTGTCTCGACAGGTACAGCAGATAGATCGTGTGGTTGAAGTTGTGGAAGAAACTATTAAAGGTAAGTATTTTGTGTCTCTAAAGGTATAGTTCTAGACTGATTTTCTGAGAGCCAATGTACGTCTTTTGAGGGAAATTCAAACAAAGAACTTGATACAGTTGACAGGAGAGGTGAGTGTTTTAGTGACTTTAGCCTACTCTACGGCCCTTATGGCTAACTTTCAAGTTAGAAACTACACATCCTAAAATGTTGCGTTTCGTAAGCTGAATAACAAAATATGCATAAATACAAATTCCCTTGCTTCTAGAGTTTAAGATCTGTTATGAGGGTGACTACTATTTTATGGTGTTTTCCTTTCTGTAGAAAAGGGGTTGCCTAATTTACTGTTAAGAAGTGAGTTGTCTGTAAGAGTTGTGTGTAATGCACATTTTGATTTAGAATGCGTCCCTTTTTAAAGGCACACATGTCAGTTGTCATTTGGCTGTATTTATATTGTACTAAAAGATAAGCGTAAACCCTGGCTTACTGATTTTATTCCCTATACAGTCACATTCTTGATGTGGTTTTATGCTTGAGTTTTTGGCTTTGAGAAACCCAGATTATTCTATACTGTTTAAATGCTAGTTACAATTCACGAATGTATCCGGCCTGTGCCCCAGTATTACACTTTGCAGTAAACACATTTGGAAATGAAGACAGAATAGCAATGTTTTCAGAGCATCTCTGTAACCTTCATGAAATGCTCAAGGTCGCCGCACATTGGAATTGAATATTCAGATTTTGTATGCAAAATATTTCTGTGGGAGCCATCAGACTGGGCTCTTCTGTAAATAGCTACTTCTAGAATATTTAAATGTGATGTTGGCCATGAGATTAGCATCAGTTGTATGTGCTATAACTTGTGGGATATGACATGTAGCCGTCTCTGCTGTCATGTTGAGAAGCCGTGATTGACTGTAGTATTCTGGCATCAATGGATGATTAACTATCCAATTTCCAATAGGTACTGTCAACATTTTTTCCATTCTTATATGTACTTTCATTCCTCCAGAGACGGCTCAACCGTGCACTCGCTAAATCTTCACTTTCTCTGCATTGCTTATTTGGCCTTACAGATACAGAGCAGAGTTTTTTTATTTTTGTTAAAAATGAATGTTTGTAGTTTCTTCACGGTCTTGACAAAGCGCAGCAGCTTGGTGACCTGAAACTTGTGCTGGTGTGGCCAGTGCATAATGAGCTCATTAACCAGTTTGTACTTAAGTAAGCTGTCCTGAAACCCCTCTACCTTCATGATCATGAGGTGGACATACAACGTACTGTAGTCAACACTGTGGCACCCTAGGCCCCTCATGACAGGGCAGAGGCTTGCTTTTTAACCAAGGCAGACATCTGAATAGCAATCCAGAGACCACAGCATTAACGTAACCAGTACTGATCACATTGACTTCTGCTTTTTGAAGCTTGCAGGCCTACCTGTCACTGCCTACCACTAGTTGAGAGATAGAGGCAGTGATAGAATTTTAGAAATGTGGTTAGTTTGTATCAGAGACTGTAATAAACTTTCTTGATCACTTCCTCCCCCTTATTCCCTCAGTCGTTTGATACCAGTGATTCATCTGGCTAGTGTATTAACCATGCAGACCTGTGCTGTTTATATATTCTTGACATTTTGAAATAATTTTAAAAAAAAATGTTCGTAACAAAACCCCCATTTTCTCGGCTATCATGACCTGAACACAATTGGAAACCTTTTTTTCTTCTCTGGTACTTGTTTCTCCTCTCATGTGCCTCAGGATTCCATTCAGGGACCTCTACTGTTCTCTAGCTGCACTAGCTCTCTTAGGAAACTAAAAGGGCAGCTGGGAATCTCCCCTCACTATTTATAATAGAAGTCCATGTTTATTACCCCTTGCAAGAGAAGCCCGCTGGTATGACCTTCACATCTATAGTAAGGTCAGTTAATATTTCCTATAAAATCCTTGTTTTTGGGACAATGCTCCAGTTTGTTTTTGTAAGGTAGAAGAGATGGAACATTCAGTGCTGTACTGATCCCAAGATGCTCTTTTCCAATGCATTGCACCATGATTCTATTGAACACCAGACCGCTTTTTCTACAGAAAATAGAGGCTGTGTCTTTAAGAATTGAAAACATGTTCTGTGTTTTGTCTGCCTGTCATGTTCTCATAAAATGGAGTTATGAAGGGTCAGTGCTCATTGCTTATATGAAGAAAAAAAAATTACCACTAAAGGAAATTACTTCAGACTTGAAGCTCTCATCCTTAAATTTGCCTCCTTTTCAGTCACATTGACCTGTCTGGAGATACGAGCCTTTCTGGATTACATATTAACTCATGCTTGTGACCGTTTAATTGGCACCGCACATTGTCGAAGTATGAATCATTGATAGCGTTTTGGCACACTCCCCAGAAAGTGGAGCTGAACTTCCACACTGATAAGGTGGCTGCAGGTGGGACTTCTCATATTATCCATTTCAACTTGATTTCCCTCTTGTTTTTACAGTTCTCAGCCATACGCAGTAAGTGATAATGACACTTAGAAATAAAATGGAAAGGGGGGAAAGATATGTAACGCAGATTAATTTGGTGTAATTGACACTGTTTTGAAACCCAATCATGTAAAAATGTTTAATCTTATGTTATTTATTTATATGGTAATATAAACCTTCAGAGGATTTTTTGATATGTGATTGCAGTTGGGTAGGCTCTTTATCATACATTGTTTTAGGCGGTCTTTGTGGTTTCTTGTTACGTTTGGTATATAATAATTTCACTTTCTTTCTTTGCTGGTAGCAAGGCCTGGAATCAGTCTTAAGTGCAAGAATCTTGCAGTCGTGGCTACAATGTTGCCCACAAAAGAGCCAAGTAATGGTTGAGCCAACTGCATTTGCAGTTAAGTGTAGTAAAGGGAGAGTGATCTTACTCTCCAGGAGGTCACTATGTGCTAGTAGCACAGTAGCCGGTACTGAGTGGGAGATGGAGTGCTCCCTGACACAGATGCATAAGCTGCATGTTTGGTATATTTGGCTTTGAGAGGTCAGCGTGGATGGTTGAAGTGGGTCTGTATGGCTGAGCTGTGTGATAAGGGGCATGTTTTTAATAGATTGCTATATGTGTTTAAGAGTGGAATGCACGTTTGACTGTTCATGTGGATAAGGGTACTGTGCGAGTCTGCCAGTGTTAAGGGTTGAGGTGGTCAGCATGAGTGAAACTGAGATTTGTCCGTATGTTTGAGTTTGTGCTAGTGTGGCTTAGGGTGGTCCCGATGAGTGAGCATCAGGGGTGCTGTGGGTCTCATGAACGGGGCTGGCACCACCCACAAAGGTCATTGAGCAGCGCTGGTGCCGCCCACGAAAGTTATTGCAAGATAACTTGCGTCCCCTGCAACGCCGCGGGGGATCTGGATCCTAAACCTAATTATAGGCTGCAGGACCACTTTAAGTGTGGGGGGGGGGAGTGCGGCCTATAATAAGGTAATTAAGAAACGGTTTGCGCGAACTGATCATTTTTGTAAGAAATGGTTCGCGCGAACAGGCTGAATCCCACCACTGTATTGAACCATTTAGCGCACTCCAATACAAGGTGTACCACTTGGAATCTTCTCCATCTATCTGTATTGTTTCATTTCAAAACCCTATTTACATGTAAACAATGGATGGATGTGGGCACACCTAGCTTCAAACTCAATTAAGCAAACGTGATGGTTGTGGTTCTTTCTAATGTTAACTGCAGCTAATATTTGAGAGCAGGTTAGTTTGTACAGACGGTCACACTGAAATAACCTCCTTGAACTCACGATGAACTTGAATTTCCACCCTTCGAGTTTATAATTCATGATCTGTCCATAAGAGTGCAAAGCCAGGCTACCTTTTATGTCTCCCTGGCTCAAAACTGCTCCACAGCTCTTTATGAGGTCCATAATGTGATGTAGTATCAGGGAGGGGATCAGTCACCGATGAATCAAAAACGTAATAAAACCTTTGTGTGTCCACTCAACCGTACATGGAGTCATTTGCGAGAGGATTTGTCATGAAAACCGAGATACAACGGATATGTCAGGGATCGATAGTGTTAGAAATGTCTAACGTAAATGAGCCTCAACAAACTGCTATATTTTAAATCTTTTCTGAGCGTGCTTTGTCCCCAAAAACACAAACTGCTATTATAATCGTGCAGTTGGGAATAAGCATTGGAGACACAATTTATTAATTCCCTTTTGCTTTTCTCCTGAATTTAGAAACTCCTGTTTCTCTTTCAGAATGGCTGTGTGTGCGTGTGTTTGTATATGTCTGTGTGTGTATATGAGCTAAGCTACGTCATTTGTACAATTATTGGTAGCATATTCATTCAGTTTGTGTACTTCTTAAATACAATTTGGATCTTTGTGAAGATTTGTTACCTTTTTTTTAATTTTAAATCACACCTCAAATGATTTGCTTGGAAACAGAATGATACATTTGTTCTGTTCCCTGCCTGGTTTACATTTTGGAAGCCGAGTTAGTAATAAGGGTATGATGTGTTTTTAAAGAGTAAAGCAGCAGGAAACTGAAAAGGTAGGAGAATGATGCGGGTGCTTTGAATATGTCTTAGAATCAGACATTAACTTATTTGAAAGTCAGGTATAAGAGCCGATTTGATCTAGATTTGATCACCAAATACATTGCATCAGATAACGGTTTAAAGGTTGGGTTAAGATCGTGAACAAGTTGGCCTTTCATAAAAAGGCAGAAAAACTAGATTGACTATTAACTAAATGACATAATATCACAGCAGCTATGTAGTGGCAGTGTAGTGTATTAAACTATATCTTAAATGCAATATTGTGTTAAAAACTAAAACGGGTAATATCATTTTTTTATGTTAATGCAACTATTAAACTATGACAGTTCAGAGTTCTTTTCTGTTTCAAATACTCATTTTTGTGTGCTAGAAGGTTGTACATATTGGTACTTCAATAGTAATATTGAACACCAGGGCTTAAGGGCCACGAATATACTGTATACACTTATTTGTGCCACTCACCCTGACCCCTTTCCTGCCCATCAAGGAAAGGAGTTTGACACCTCTGTTTTATTCCCTCTGATATTTGGCTACATTTGTGGCAATATCATAGTTTACTTTAACCTCTATTTTCTTTCTGTGGCCAGCAATCCAGTGAATGGAAGGTGCAGAGAATAACTACCAAAATTCTAAATAGTCCAAAATGCCAGGATACTTGGCTAGTAAATGATGAAGACCATCTGCCTATATTAATTGACATTTCTGGGTTCATATTCCTTTCAGGATACAATAGAATATGATAGTGTTAAAGATGTTGGTTACAGGCATTAGAAATATTCTTCATCTTTGTTGAGCAAAGGTTACTTTGTTAAAAGGAACTTCATGTTAATACGTCAGAATAGTAGTTTGAGGGGGAAAAAAACTTGCACTCACTGAAAATGCCTTGGACTGCATCTTAATGCTGCCGCATGACTTGCAGAGAGCCGTTGTAAGAGGGACTCTCCTAGAGAGTTTACAACATATGCCCACTTTTCAGTACTGTTTCTTTTAATTTATAAATCAGGTATACTTGGAAACTTTGTTGGGTTATTCTTTCTCCGTAACGGAGAGACGTTAGGACACGCTCCCTACCCACCAAGCCACCGCCCCCTAAAGGTAGACAACCCTGGGAAGTTCCTAGGTATGATACAAATGACCCCAGAGACACAGGTGTCATGACTGCAGAATCTGATATACGTGGTATGTATGTTACCAAGGTGATGTCCAACAAAAGGCACGTGTACCATAAAGGTATGTTTTATGTTGCTTACTCTTAACTCCAGTCCCCATGGAAGTAAGCAGTACATACAGACTGTGCACCTTAACACCTGTGAGTCTTTAATTACATGATGCCCAAGATTGTCTAAATATGGATGATGGGGCTTTGGACAGGACTCTCCCTAGTGCCTGCATCCTGACAGCTTGCTTTGTTGTACTGCAATGCACGTTTCCCTCTCTCCTTACTACTGCACAGTCTCACGTCAGACAAGTAGGAGATAAAACATGTCTGGTTGCACCTCGGCTGTTGAGTGGGCCCAGGGGACATTTGCTAAGGGTTTGTAATGTTAACATGAGTTTTTGAGAGCTGTCCCAAGGTGGTATTCTGTGGAGTAGGGCTGCAACTAATGATTATTTTCATAATCTATTAGTTGGCCGATTAATTTTTTCGATTAATCGGATAAAAAATTGTAAATTTTTCATTTATTTAAAATAATTTAATAAAGTAATGTAGAATGTTAAAAACAAACGGCAGAATAAAAAAACTTTGGACAGTTATGCACATTTCAGCCTAGACATGCCACACTGCCTCCCAGACATGCCACACTGCCTCCCAGACATGCCATTCCACCCTGCCCACATATGCCTTATGTACCCTTATACACCTTATACCCCCAGATATGTCACTCCATCCTCCCCAGGTATTCTGTATACACCCCATTGCACTCCCCATAGCACTCCCCCCATAGTGCACTCATAGATTTGCAGACTCGTTCACAGAGAATACTTTTATAAATAAATACAGGATTAATCTTCACTGCCCCCAGGATTTAGATTCCCCTCAGTTTGCCCCCCCCCATTACCTCTAACTGCACCTTAAGTTAACTTTATTAAATTAACCCTCAGTCCTCAGCATTAAATTAACCCTTAAGAGAAGACCCCATCAACCACAGCTGACCCTAAATTAATCCTGAAGACCCCATCAACCACAACTGCCCCTAAATTAACCCTAAACACCCCATTAACTATAACTGTCCCTAAATTAACCCCCACCTCCCCTAACTTTCAGCAGGCCAAATATTAATTTTATACTCGGATGAGTTCCTGAGCCATGTATGTTAATGGGAATGGGCGGGGCCAATTATCTGTTTAGCCCCACCCCTTTATTTCTCCCTGTTTCTGCAGTCCAGTGATTGCAGGGAGGGACTGTCACAAACAGATTATAAAACAAGGGGTATCGATTCAACTAATCGATAATGAAATTCGTTTATTATAGATTATCGATTTTATCGATTAGTTGTTGCAGCCCTACTGTGGAGTTAAGGGAGTAGTTGGTAGCCAGCTTACAGAGGACGTTTGCAAACTCTGAATACTTTAGTTAATATAGCCCATAGTGGAATATGGAAAAGTATCCTAGTGATATAATGGTGAATGCCAGCTGCACACCAAGCAGAGCCTTATACCTCTTTGACCTTCACTAAGCAACTATGACAAACCTTACAAGGTTTAGATTAAAAATCCATTATGATTGACATACTGGTGTCTGTGATGCATTTAAAGCATGGAAAATATCAATACATGTGTTAAATAAAATAAGAATTTAAGCCTATATACTGTATTGGTATCTAGAATGGGATTTGTGTTAATAAAAGCTCCCTAAATAAAGGTTAAATTGAAGTTATTTTATAGGCACTGAGCACAGAGACTATATTATATGCTTGGATGCATATTGGAATGTGCTTAACCTCCGGAGTCACATTGGGATGTGTGAAGTTGGCCATGTAAAATCACCATTCAAAGGGCTTAATCCAGGAAGGGTCTTGCGCTAATAACTGGCACTTGATTAATACTGTGTGTCGCGTACATTAAATAAATAACCCTATTCTTTCAGAAGCTTGGATAAAAGGGATTTTGCTTGTTACGCCTCATCTGATAACGCTCTGGGAAAAGTGTGCCTAAGTTTGATGCACCAGGCCTTCTAATGGCGTCACCTAGACACAAAAACCCATTATTTTTACACCCGAGCCATTTCCGAAGCTCACAGCTTAATTGAAAATATTAAACTAAGTAAAGGACTGAGTACCTCCGTGAGTAATAACCTGCAACCTGTGCATTCATTTTTTGCATGTTGATGAGTTATACTAAGCATTACAAGTCTCCTCTAGTACCTTTTTTGCCTCAATAGATTTTTACTTTTTATTAGTCTTGAGCAGTGGCGAAAAATCTTTGTTTTCGAGGGGTGGCGCTTCTCCTTGTTGTACGAAATTCGTCTGTGTTCGGTTCCAACGCAATTCCGCCAAAGTTCTTGTTTTTGCAAATCATTCATTTGTCCGGTTGCCATGGAATGAAGAAATAAACCTGTAGAAATTGAATGGAGAATTTGAGACCAATGGATGGAAGAAAGAAGGTCAAAGGTTAAGGATAGTATTGGACTGGCTAAATTATCTTAATTTTTAATAGATGTTATTAAATAAAATCAATTATTTAAAAATCAAAACTTTAGAGAGTCTGACACTGTGAGAAATGGCAGCAGAATTTCAATACTCAGGTGCTGCATAGCGGTGTCACATACAGCAGTGAAAATGAACGGATCCCCTGTCTGCTCTGCTCTTATTCAGACTCTTTATTACTAGTCTGCTTTTTTTTTCTTTGAAAGATGCAGCACAGACATTGGACAAGCCCTCAGCATGATGTGACAGGAGTGAATGGATGAAATGGTAAAATTTGGCACAAAAACACATTTGTACGGAAACAAAATCTACTTCTTATAAACATTTTAATCACATTTGAGCACTTTTTTTCAGTAATGCACATTACAATTCTTGTTTAGTTAATCTTCCGTCATTACTTTGATTGGCCAAACTACTCAATGGCTTGAGCTCTAGGAAAGCCTGAAATATATTTTGTGATTGCATCTAAACCGTTATGATTCTCCTAACACATTCATGTTACCAGAGCAAAATAGCTTCTGTGTACTGGAATGTGAATGGCTTCCAATTAATCTGTCCATGGGCAGTTTCAGATAGTGGCATTCTTCTTACCAAGACTGTCTTTAAGCCGCAGCTTCGTTACCCTATCTTTATATTGTCGCTTCCTACTGTCGATTTTTTTTTTGTCTGTCTGAATAGCAAAGAAACCAGATCCAAATTAATCTTGACAAGTGCTGTGCTCTTTTATTGGTCTCTTCCTACTGCTGATTTATTCTGCTTGCAAAGCTCTGTGAACCCTTGATAAACTCTGTAAGTCTACTGTTAAGCCTGCCATGATAAGGCTTTGTCTGCGGTAACCTTTTCAGTCCAGGAGGATGCATTACATGACCCGGCTGAACTAAAGACTACTGCTACGTGGGTTCCTGAACTCTCCGTGACTCTTGAAAGAGCTCTCTGGGCTGGTATGGTAATTATACGGAGTACTGAGTCTCTGGTCCAGTAGGGTGATGAGGAATTACATTTTTGCTTTCATTTGGGAAATTTGATTCCGTGAGATCAACATGGGTGAGGGTTGGGAGCTTTCAGACTTTATGGGTAAATGGTTTCTTGATGAAACAAGTTTGGTTAGGCTCTGATCTTATAACTTTCATTTAAGCATGCATGCCTGTTTGTGTGCATGAATAAGAGAGAAAATGTAAGAAAACATTTACAGCCCTTGGATTATTGCTTGGAATATTGCTTGTGGTAAATTAGGTTCTCTTATGTAAATTATATTTATCATCTAGGCGTAATAGAACATGAGAACTTTTCTTTCAAAGTCTATTTGGCCCTCTGAGAAATAGATGTATTATTACAAAAAGGTGAAGTAAATATGGCAGCTAGTGGGAGAATTTGACATGACGTGTAAAAAAATAAATAAAAAAATACATTGCATTAAATAATTTTTTTTAAAAAAAACTCCTTTGGTTTATTACCCTTTAATTATGCACATGAACTAGAATCTTCCCTTGGAGTGACTCATTGTGCTGAACTTTATGTTCATCAAATGTTCTCATTACTTCATTTAAAAAAAAAAAAAAACAGAAGTTCACCCTTTTGCTATCTTACAGCGTTGATTGCAGTATGAACTACCTGTTTAAATAGCATTCATATTGAAATGGCTGTTAATACGTTTGCATAGCTGTGTAATAGCCTCCGTACTGTCTGACTCTGTTACGCATTACATTAAAAGGTTACAGTGTTAAAATTATATACTTTAAATATTAGTTTGTGTAGCGATAGCATTGTCTAATCGACACGGCTCTGTAAATCACAAAACTGGACAGTTTTATTTTCATGGTGCCATTTTAATGTGGGCTACTCTTGGAAGTGCGCCTCTAATCCTCTATAAAATTGGTAGCTGTTGATCATTACAGTCATGGCCACTATAGGGTAGGGAGAAGACATTAATGGTAATTTTTTGCTGCAGCCTATACGGAACGGACAGTGGGACCATTGTTTTATTTGGTAGAGGCAAATCTGTGTTCCTCTGCCATATGACATCATATGGATTCAGCCAGTATATTAGCAGCCTAGTTTCGCTCACCTCTTCATTAAGTGAGCTATGTGAGCGCGTGTCCTATCTCAGACAGTATTTGTGTGCCAACTGCAGTTGGACTCCCAGTTTGGTCTGTAGCATCCCTGTATGAATAGCCCGTTTTATTCTTTAAATTGCTTAATAACCTCTTAAAGTCATTAGTCAGGAAAGGTCGTGATGGATGAGCATATTAGTAGCTTTTCAAATATAACCAATTCAAGAGTTTTTTTTTCTTCAGTGAAACTCCAGTTTCATTAATACTGTATGAATGCTGCCTGTTGGTATTATGAGTGATTTGCAGGTCTGTCGTCTTGTTCTACAATGTCTCGAGCAATCCTTTTTCTGTACTAGACAGCCTGCTTGATATGCCTGGCACCCATTTATGTTTCTTGCCTGTTAGTCTCTAGCAGAACACAACCGTGTGTTAATGAGCATACTGTAATGTATAAGGGCTCTGCTGTGTGCTCTTCAGAGCTTACATACTGTTTCAACGTCTATAGACCATAGGTGAGACACCTTCAAGCATTGCACTTCTCCGGTCACCCCCAAACAGCTTTTTTTTCTTCACGTTTTGGTTAAGCTCCAAAACAACTTATTTACAAAGCAGTGTGTAATATGACTTTCAGTTAACGGTACATTGTTTACCAAATCAAAGAACCCAACGGGCCTGCCCCCCTACCATCTGTCCTGTTCCTAACCTAAAGCTGGGCCCATCTGAATTAAATATCTGAGAAGATTGGTGATGATCTCACATTGATTTATTACTATGAAAACCCACTGGTGGGTTCCCACATTCATGCTTCCATGAATACTAGTGCACTCTTGGGCTTTTATTCCCTAAATGGACAGTTGTCCGGATTGTTTGGAGAGGAGTTGTGGTTTGTACCCTCTTCCCTATTTATTATGAAGCTTGGAAATGCTTAGCACATTAGAGAGGGCATACTATGTGCAATCTGAAGTGGAACGACACCTTCAAAATGAGTGTTTTTGCGCCAGAAAGGCTAGGCCTGCCCTGTTTTCTGCATTATTCAATGTATGAGGTTACTTTGTAGAAGTGTTGGACCTTTATAATGCAAAAGTCATGGTGCTGAAACACAAACAACCCTATAAAATCTCCGCTTAGTGAATGGAACCGCATGCCTCTTATTGTTTGCAGTCACTGGCACATCTTTGGAAAGCTGTTCCTCTAAGAAAACCATCCACATCTAATTTCAAAATCTTGTTCTAATAAAATAGTTCATAGATGATGATTCCAAAACAGAGAGCTCAGCTAACGTACAAGCATTCTGGAGTCTGCCGTAAGTTTCTTCTTTGCTGCATTACCGTGACCTTGATGGATTAATAAACATTGCGGATTGTAACACAGGTTTTTTACCATAATTACATTTGTTTCATTTTCGGTCTGTGTGATCTGTGCACTCTATACTAAATAGTTGCAGCAAAGGCCTTGTTGGGGCATTCAACATTTGAAATGTGCTTTTACTTTCTGCAGTACATTTTCACCATGCCCATATCTTTGCTCGGCGACTTTATTTTATGCTCGTTTTTCAGTATATACAGCTAAAAAGATTCACACTTCAACCTTTTATTGTAACAATCCTTCTAGATTGTAAATTGGTTTGAGCAGGGCCTTCCTCTCCTGTTGTCTCTAAGTCAATGTGTTATGTTATATACTACTTATGTCCTGTCTACCCATTGTACAGCGCTATGGAATTTGGCGCTATATAAAACAATAAATAATAACATGGAAAGTTGGATGAGGGTGCAGAGATTAGGTCTGTCTGAGATCCGTAGAAGAATATATTAATAGAAAATGGCTGGACAAAACAGACGCTGTATAAAATCATCAAATAGTGGAGTCTTCTGTGGAAGAAACGGTGTAGTAATCTACCAACAGAATTATGGCTAGATTTGCTTCATATTCTCGTGCACCTAACCCGAGCCCACGGGCACTCTCAAGGCAAGGGTTTAATGTGTCATCAAGCTGAGCCTATTATGTTTGTAGTTGATCATGTATGTAAACTATTTTTTTTCTACTAAAGCCATGTATTGTTTAACCCTTTCAAGAAGCTGCAGGTTCTCGTCTCGTATCAGAGGGGAGCTATACCCCATTCTGCTGAACTAAACCTCATAACTTGTTTCCTGCATCATTAGTCGAGTCACTTAGCCGCAAATTTCCATGGTCTGTTTATCACGGTGCTAGTGTTTCCTATACATCGTCTCGGTGCTAATGTCTTTTTTAAATATTTAAATGCTGCCATTAATATATCTGGCAGAGCAAGATGAATTATGTTGAACTGGTATGACTTTCGTTTGTGTATTTATGTGCTTCATTTGAAGGTCACTCTGTGCGACTGCTGGGTCAGAAAAAGGATAATGGAAAACGGTTGGGGGGAGCTCGATTGGATTTACCAAAGATTAGGAAGAACCCACTGATAGAAATCATTTCCATCAATACAGGGTAAGCTTCTTTCAAATTTGCTCATAAAATATTCAGTGCCGCCTAAGAATTCAATTTCATTTTTTCTTCTTTCTCTACTGCTCTCTTCTACAGCTTTACTTATTAAAGGGGAACAAAAGTCCTCCCAGATCCTATGGGATTCTAAATTATTCCTCCCCACTCCCTATATAATTACTTCTCCCAGCCCTTTTCTCCCCACTCTAACAATATTATGCCCTATTACGTGTGTGTGTGTATATGTGTATGTATGAGTTGAAATGTGTGCATTTGTACACTGTGCTTAAGATTCTTGCAACAGCGTTTTTATCTGTATTACAATGGATTATAAATCTTTAGATTCCATATTCATAGCCGGTAGTGCTTTGGAGAAAAGAGCTGCTCTGCATACAAGGAAAGAAAATGATTTCTTCCTCCAATCATGCTGGTATAATGGTTTAGTTTTAAACTTTTATTACTTACACGGCAGAGAATCTGTAATGAAACCATAACTTGTATGGGATTTATGATGGGGAATCTCATTGATGCTGTGGAATTTTATAACACAACACATTTTTCTTTTGCGCTTTCTAAAATGAAGAGTACAAGTGGAAATTGCGTCCCAAGAAGCTTACAAGGAAAGCAATAGAATTCAAATTACACTTAATGAGCAGAACATGCACTGATGAAAATATTGGCAGCCTCCCGACTGCTACAAAGTGCACATTCCCAGGAAAATCAGTGTTTCTCAAGGCATCGATCTTCAGACACTCAAACATTGCAGGTTTCGGTTTTTGTTTACCTTTAATTAGCACTGAGGTCTGAAAGTAACATTTGCCCGACCCACTTGCACTCTTCTAAGGACGTCCTGAGACAGGTACTTTGCTACCAGACTTTCTGAACTCGGAACATTCTTGTCATTCATTCCCGGTTTTGGATATAATGTATTAGGTTTTTTTTTGTTTTTTTTTTTACATCTTTAGGTAAGTTTCCTATCCATGCCGTATTCTCTTCTGCAGAAAAAAACAGCAAGCCCGGTTCATTACACTTGACGCCATACCTTTAATGTAACTTCCCATGGGCTTTCTGGTCTACAAACATTTGCACAGACTTTTTATCATAATCTATTCTGTGTCTGAATAGTAGAGCAGCGGTGTACTGTAGTAAAAGGTTATTTTTGGTGGTGGTTAATCCTGTTTAGTGTTAAACATGGTGTCTGTGAAGGTGGCTACGCTATCAAAACCAATACTGCTTTATCACCAGAAAGCAATGAAATTGAAACATAAGGCTTCCCACATCATTCTCAATCAAGTCAAAGTTCTTATGTTCCCTAGTGTTTTGGTGTGGAAGTCTGAATGTGCCATGTGCAATGTTTTATCCATTAGGCTGAAACCAGAGAGCCTCCTGCTGCTACTGGAGGCCGATGAACATATTTTGTCTAAGAATTTGCTATGTTTTCATTAACTCTTCCGTTGTGATCACTGAAGCACCTCATTTGACCTCTACTTACTGGCGTGACTTGCAACATCTGATACTCTATGTATCTTGATAGGGTTGTGTAGTAGTTCACAGTGCATACTAAAGGAAGACCTATGTTGCACTTGTGTAAAGCCCACCTTTGTGCTGGTGGAGACGTGGAAAGAAATTTAACAATTTCTAAAGAAAATGTAACATCTGAAAAGTTGGTGCTGTTTAAAGCTCAGAGGTTTCCCAGGAATATTTTTTATTCACATCAAATTATAGTACATTCTTAATTTTCACATGGAACACTTGTGATGTGCCACAGAAGCTGGTACTGATGATAGGTTGTTGCCATAGAAACCAAAAACTTCTTAAAGGCCTCTATTGTTTCTGATGCTTAAGATCAGGCTTAGCACAGAGTGCATCTGTTGTGCAATCTAAGTAGAACTACACCTTAAAAATGAGTAGTCAAGCAGAGGTTTCACTGTCGTCTTTCAGACACAATAGGATGGTACAATACATATATTCAAGGGTAATGACAAAATTTGAACCGCCAAAGACAAACTGACACATACGGTAAAGAGGGCCCTGATTGCAAACGTAAGGTTTGTAGAAGGGGGGGTAGCATGGGGCAGGTAAGTTCTAGCTACAAAGATGGTGCGGCTTTTCTGAAGAATTGGGTTTGCGATTGTTCTTGAATTTTGTGAGGGACGGTGAGAGCTGAAAGTTTGGTGGAAGTGAGTTCCAGGGGCATGGGGCATTATGAGTGAACTCTTGTCAGCAGCAAAAGGAAGAGGAGATAAGCGAGGAGGAAAACCTTGTGTTTGAACATAAGCCCAGCAGCAACATTTTGGATATATTGCAGAGAGAGAGTGGAGGCAAAGGAATGCCTACCAGAATGCAATAGTCGAGAAGAGAGCATCACACTTGGAGCATTTCATAGTTACAACCTTACAGCACTAGGTAATGATGGAAAAACTGATCTAACCTATACGTTCATGTAACACTTCTATTCTCCAGAAATTTTTATATAAAATAGGTGTTACCAGTTCTTGAAAAGTCTGCTTGTAATCTGGCACTAGTCTGTTTCAAGTCCAAATGTATGTACCGTATAAAGTGCATTTTAAAGTGAGCTCACAGACTGCGTAATCTTGTCAGTCTGTTGGTAAGTGAAATGATTTAATCATTCACATTGACTTAAACACCAAACTGGGTCACTGACAGAGTGCATTTAAAAACAAACACCCCTCATTAATCATTGATTTCATTATTTTCGTCTGCGCTCTTGGTTGCCTGGCAACGCATTTGAGGTGAGAGATTTGCAGACGGTGTAATTTCTTTATATATTTCTTTCGGCACTTAATAAATGTTTGTGCGTAGCTGTAGTGACAAACTGATAAATGTTTACTCTGCTCCACCCAATCACATTTGCTTTTTAGAGCATACGCATTTTTATAGATTTCTAGCCAGAAACCAGAAATAAATTGTTCTACGGCCTGATGATGTAAGCATTGGCACAATGACATTTTATATTTGTATCTTTGGCCATATGTATATGAAATATTCATATGTAATGGGCGAGAGAGAGAGGGGGAATTATCTGTTAAGTTACCTGTAAATGGTTTATTCTTTGTATAAATAAAGAATATACTAATATGAGCTACATCCAACTGGTCTTTCAGTGTACAGTATTTGCTTGAATATAAGACTAGCTTTTTCCAAATGCTCTTAAAAAGTCTTATATTCAAGGTCGTCCTCTAATCCGTGGTGAGCGGCGGCAGGTTGTCTACGTGCATCACGCAGACATCCACCGGCTGCCCCCATCGGGAGGGGAGGCAAGTCTGGGGATGCATTAAGTCTGGGTGGGGCAGATGTGCATAACAAGGGGGCAGGTTGGCAAATGGAAATAAAAACAAATGCATTTTTCTCTATCATAGTTTTTATTAAATATGAAAAAATAGTTTACATGTAAATTTATTATTTACTAGTAAAACATTTTATTCCTATAGGGTAGTCTTATATTCAGGCATTTTCTTTTTTCCCCTAAATTAATATTCAAATTTTGGAGGGTTTTCTTATAATTGAGCAAATACAGTATTTTGGTCCAAACTATGGATGTCCCCATTTATAGCTAAGACAGCACCCTTGTGCAAGCCAATGTCCCTGTAGGGCAGTTTAAACACTCTGTGGGTCAATCCAGACCATTTTAAAGAGGGACCTTCAACAGGGTGGAAAGCCTGTGGGATAAAGAGATTGTTTGCAAGGGTGAATGTGAGCCGATTGCTGTACATTGTAATGACCTTCCGGATAGCCATATACTTAATTTACATTCGTAACATTAGACAGAAGCTTAAATTAATTTGTTTCCCTACTGCACCCATCCCTGGATTCAAACAAACAATGCAAGAATCTACATAAGGTCAAGGTGAAGACATTCGATTTATTAATATAGGATTATTAGAATTATGCATTCTAGACTGCATATCATCCCTAGCCGAGGGACCGTCCAAATCACCCAGAGTACTTCATCTCTTCAACAAACAAATGTACGAGATCAATTTAAGGTTATGAACTTTTTAGTCTTTAATTATATTAACTAGCAGGCATGTATTTTCCATTATCTATGTAGATTTCCAGCATGTGAAACTAAATTTGGATTTCCAATAAAAAGCAGCTCAGCTAATGGATTTGTCCATCTAATATATATCTATTTAGTCAATATTCAGAGTCTGATTTAGCTCACATTACAGGTTCCTGGGAGCAAGAAGAATGCAACCAGAATGAAAAGTAAACATCAATAAAATTCAGTTCAGAATGGTAGTCTATTATATGAGAGGCTTACATGCAAGAATTGCTTAAAAGAAAAGCCTCTGACGGGGGGCATTCACTAAGCAAAGTTTTAACTGACCCTGCAAGAGGGAAAGCCCATATGTGTTTGCTACATACATGTGATGGCTGCATGTACAGTTATGTACATTTTAAAAATGCACTCCTAAAGGTAAGTTAAGTACTTTGGGTGCCATCATATTTGAATGTTTTGTTATTATTATTATTATCTTTTATTTATATAGCACCCACAGTTTATGCAGCGCTTAATACAATGATCTCTGACAGCCGGGGAAAGTCTGTGCGATGGACGCAGACAACCCCCACTGTTAACCGAACCTCTTTCCGGCTGCAGTGGACGTTTGTACGCAAATCGCGTGGACGTCTACCCGCTGCCCGGACAACACACTGGGGAGTCAGAAGCAACGGTTTGGGGGGGGCATAAGACAGGAGGATCCAGGTAAGGGCGCCATGGCAACAGGGGTGCCTGCCTGGGACTTAAATTAAAACATCTTTTTTTTGTTTTGTTTTGTTTTTTACTTTATTTGACATCCTCCATATTAAATGTTTTTTTTTAACTTTATTTAACATGGAGGATGTTAAATAAAGTTAAAACAAACAAAAAAAAACAATGTTTCAATTTAAGTCCTGGGCAGCGGCGCCGAGCGGTCGCTCGTGAAGTTTTCAGCAACCGCTCGGCAGGCCCCTCAGTCTCCATGACTCTGTCGTGGTGCCGGCGTTTCAGCTGTGAAGCGCGCACAACGGCATATCGGGAAGACTGACGTCTCCCGCTCCCACAGCAGGACTCCGGGGGAGGCAGTGAGAAGGGGCAGGGCGGGAGGAGAAGAAGGGAATGGGGGGGGGCACCAGGGGAGTAGTCCGCACAGGGCACCAGAACACTTTAAGGACCACATGCTGCTTTTTCTTATTGCTATTGCATTGAGACATAGTTTTATACTTGTATCTCACTGACAAAGGAAGCACGTTTTACTGACCAAAGTTTTAAAAAGCATCTCATTCTTACCAGGGCTGCAACAAATCAGAACTCAAGGACACCATGTATTTGTAATATTCTGAGAAAACAGATTATGAAAACAAGTGGTTTGGAAAAACAATTCAAATTTTTATTTTTAAGAGATTTTTTAGTTATGTCCTTGGCAATCCATTTTTTTTATTTTAATATGATAAAACGACATTTGAATATTTTGTAAAAACGTTTGAGGTTTATTGCTGTCTGTATACTCAACAGAGCGGTCTTTAGAAGGCAAGAGAGGACTTCAAGCTGCTTACTGTCTGCGTGCCTCCCTCCTTATTAGAAAACTCGCTTTAGGATTTTTTTGCTGCATGTCAACCATGCAGTCTTTTTTTTTTTTATATGTTTTTTTTTGGGGGGGGAGCTATCTATAGATTAGGGGAAAAAAAGAAACATGCTTCACTCTCATTCTATGGATTTTCGGGGTTATAACCAAAACAGATTATACACAAGAGTTTATACAGGTTAACTCATGTCTTTTGTCATTCATTGATCCCTTATCAGCGCTTGCAGGGAATGACTGCGTGTTTGGTAAGCATCATTTAGACAGACCATCGTATTTAGCCCCTATCATCTGCTGCATTCATTCCTTGGTGCTTATGACTGTTCTACACATTTTGATACCCAGGCCTTCCCAGACAGGCTTATGGTGCTAAAAGGATGTGTTAATCATGTGAGTGTGAATCATTCATTCACTTTCTACTTGGTGCGCTTTTCTGAAAAGAAGAGCAGGCACTCAGGTTCAAAAATAAATATCACAGTTATCACAGGGCATGCGTATGATGCCTTTACTATTTTAGCCATTTTCCATATTTTACAGCAATTGTACAAGCTTTAGTGTCACCAAAGTAGTCTTATTTTAACAGGCAGCAAGAAAATGCTTTTGTATCGTTAAATGTACAGGAGATACTGCTTACATCATACATGGGTTAAATCTGTGACCCTGAACCCCAAGGTGTGATGTGACACTTGTGTAGCTGCCAGCGCCTTTCATCCTAAATATAAGTAAATGCATCGATGTCAATCAAGAGTTCACACTGGGCCATGCTAACATCATTACGCCGCATCAATTTTGAAGGATTACTCATTCTGCCTACAAGGATATTCCTGATGAGCAAACATGTTTGTTTATTAACGTTTAAAGGTGATGTAATTGTAAAGCACATAGAAAGTGATGATGCTATGTAAAAGAATGCTAATAAGAATATGCTGGTGACATTTAAAGCGTGTACATCTTGGAGCATGGTTTTTAAAGTGACACAACTATAGCTGGTGGTTATCGTACAGTTACCCTGTGCTAGCTGGTTGTGGGTTTGTTGCATTTCATTGGTGATTTACAACACAGAGGTACTATCTGGCAAAGGGTGTCTCGTGGTAGATTCTTATCCAATGACTGTTTTAAAGCGGTAATTGCTTCTTATCACATTTTATGATTAATCGTAGCTTTTTGCCACCTTTACGTACAACAGATGTCTTCTACAGTTTGTCTAATCTCACTAATGGGAATATCTAAGGTGATCACAGGAAGGGGTAGTCTAGGGTACAATTGCCAACCACCCCCTTCTCCCCTCAACCCAGAGGCTGGTCCAACATGGATCAGCCGTCTATTGGACACTAAAGTTCAGCGTGGTTATATAATAGTAATGTAGCAGCTTGGCTCAAGTTACACTCCCAGTAAAGTTGTCAGTGTTTATATAGACAGTGCTGTGAAAAAGGATTTACCTCTTCCTGATTTCTTCACATTCACATTAACAATTCATACAGTAGGTAACAAAAGAACCCAGATAAAGATATAAAAAAAACTGCAGGCCTCACAGCTTAGTGTTCACGATCTCACAATAACAAAGACTCTACGAAAATGTTATCAATGCGAGAGTTGCAAGGCAAAAACCACTGCTTGCTCCTCAATCTCTTAGAATAATCTGTAGACTGATGCGGCAAAAGAGGAACTTTCTGGAAGACATGGGTCCTGTTAAATCTGACATCGAGCTAACGCAGCATTCCGCAATAAGTACATGGCACCAAAAGTCAAACTCGGTGGTAGTGTGATGTCTGGGGCTGCGTTGCTGTATTTGTAGCTGGGCAACGTGCTGAATGATCGAACCATGAATTATGCTCGCTACCAGAAAATCCTGAAGAAGAATGTCTGGACATCAGTTGCACCTCAATTGCAATTTACCTGAATCTGATTGAGATGCTGTGACATGACCTTAACAAAGGCAGTTCATGCTAGGAAAAACCCTTCAATGTAGCTGAAATAAAACGATTCTGCCAAGAAGAGAGGGACACAATTCCTCCACTTAGCAGTTGTTGCCGCCAAGGGTGGCACAAATATTAGGTTTAGGGGGCGATTTCTTTTTCACATTGGTGAGATAGGTTTTGATTTACTATTTACCTACCAGAAATGATCATTTAATAGCTGCATTTTGTGTTTATATTAAAATGTCTTTACTTTCCCCCTGGGTTAGAAGGTGTCAGGTAAACAATAAAGACAACGTTTGGGCTGTGCAGACTGCTTTCTCACTAGCAAGGTTTGAATCCAGTGCGGCTTGAACAGCTTATACGCAAATCAAGTGGATTCTGAGTACATTTCAGTCCAAATCGCTGTTTAGCAAAAGCCCCACATGACTAGCGTTACGACACATTTGTGTTTATCTAATAGATTGGGCTAAGATGGCAGATACATAGAGTACATATGAATGGCTAATATACAGATGTCTGAAAATATATTATGGAAAAACTATGTGTTTTTTTGAGAGAATTTTATTTTTAATCTGAGGCACATGGGTAAGACCACAGTGCCAGAGGGACAAGAGTTCCAATAACTATACAGTTTTTGTAACAAGTATACAAATTTATCAGCATTTCTGCTCACTCTACTGGTTAAGGCATCCTGATCTGGTTAAGACACATAAATATACATTTACAAATACAGGTATAAGAGGACTTGAGGGACCCTGCCTGTGAGCTCGCTATCTAGCATAATGCCAATGTTATAAAAAGTTTACTGGCAAGATTTTAGTTTTGGAGTGGCGTCCTTCCTTAGACTCAGTATGAGGATTGATGGATTTGCTGATCGGACAAAAGTCACTATACCCTCCATCCCTTTTTATTTTTAATTCTTGCATGTTATAACTCCTGTTTGCAACTCGTGGGTTAGTTGACTCCAGAAATTGCTTTTTGATGCAAACTCATATTTTTAGCCATCTCACATGCACTTGTGTTTCAGTGTATAAATCCCAGTGTCCTTTCAATATGGCCTTACAGTAAAGATGCTCTCATTTGGAATGCTGAAGCTATGTTAGGTGATCTATTATCTAGTATAATACAACATTCATAACATCACACTGTGATTTGGGGAGCAGCCAAAGTCCCTTTTAGGTGTAGAAGTATTGTTCATTATATCAGTAGTCATGTACATCAAAACATGGCTTATTCAATTTCACTCGTTGGCAGGCCTTACTCCAGAGAGATTACAACACCTTTTATTCAATTATGTCTGCATAATTCCATTATCTTTTATTAGCGTCCTAAATAAGCATCTGTGATATTTTGTTTAATCAATTCTAGGTTGCTTTACTTGCAGCACCAAGGCCATCTCATTCACGAGCTCACTATAATGAAGAGATGTACATGTCCCTTTAGTTATCTGGAATGACTTTACATGAGGCATTCTGGTTTTGGAAGGACATCTTGTTAAAAATAGATCTGGCTTCCATGCTTGTGATCCAGGTCTTGGCAAAGGTTTCTCCGTTTAGGTTCCCCCCAGGACATGCTGAAATCTGTACTTGCCTTGCCAACTTGCAACATTTTCATGAGATGCATCCTGCTTCCCAGGATTTTTATTTACCATCATAAAATGGAGAATGTTTGAGAATTTTCTTATTGAAACAGACCCAATTGCTCTTTTAGACATTAAAATAAAAAAACTTGTGCATTTCATTTTAGGTTTTCTAGCATGATTGAAGAATTTTAATCGGGTTACTTGACTGCATGAAATTTGGATTTAAAGACAGACTTGGCACAATTGCAAGTGCTATTGAACAAAAATAGTGCTGTAGTATTATATAATATGTTGCACAAGCCTTGGCATATCTGTTTATGTTATTTTGTCTGAATGTTTCATCACTGAAAACAAGGAAAAGAAGCACTTGTGTCACATGACAACTGCATTTTCCTGGAAAATATAAATGTGATGCTGCCCTGTGGCCACCTGGCGCTGCCCTGACTGCAATGGTGAGAGCGCAAAGCCTGTGTCTTGGTGCCATCTCTTGATACTGAGCACCAGAATATTATGTCATGTCCTGGCACTCGGCAGTGAAGCTACGTACACTGCGACGGAGCAGCCAGCTAGAGGCCTTGCGCTCCCACCACAGGACTTTAGCAAGGTAAGTGAATAATAAAGGGGAGAAAGACTGGGAGGGGTAGTAACAATACTAAAATAAAGATAAGCATATAGGGGAGGAGAAAGAAAGGCGGCAGTTCTAATGTGTGCAATGTGGGTGCTAAGAAAGTCCTGTGGATGGGAGTTATGCTGTACCATCATCAATATCCCGCACAGTGTATATAGTGATGGGAGATATGCCGTACCACCGACTACGTCTGTCTTGTTGTAATAAGAGATAACAGATACACTGTCCCATCTGCTGGATCACTTTATGAACAGATACTGTTTTTTTTTTCCCAGCTCTCTGCAGTTCTAATATCACAAATTTCCTTGTTTATCTGCTTTCCTTGTATAGATATAGTGGGTGGAACCATTTTGCTTTCTTCCTTTTGGGCACCAAAAGGAGCTAGCTATGGCTTTGTCCCTCTTTCAGTGGCTTCAAAGTCACTGACACGATTAATGTAATTCTGTCTGGGGGAGGGGCAAATATGTCACTAACAACCCGTTTGGTGGCAAAGCATGTTACATGGTGAAGTTAGGGGCCCAAAGAGGTATATGTTAAGGGGAAGAGTTACCAATATTGACATACCCATCTAGGGGGAGGCAAACTTTTTTTTTTTGCGCACCCAGGCGTAAGTGACCTTGGCCCTACCTGTAAGGTTTTGTTTAATATGTTTCACTTTTTTTTTTGCTTCTGGAGACCTGTATACACTTGATGTGCAACTGTGATCAGGGATGCCACTCTAGGTGCCTAGGTGACCACTTGTATGCCGCTTTAAAGAAGCTAGCTGCAAGTATTACCCGCAACTAGCAGCTTTAGAGTGTAGCGATTACCCAATCAGACTGTCTCCCTGCACCCAGTCTGACTGATCCAGCGGTCAGGAATAGACATCACTTTCTGCATGCTGGTTCTGTCTGCACCCAGTGCACGGGAAGGAGGCACACCGCTCCTGCAGGTTAGTTGTGTAAGCAGGCTGCAGATGAGACCGAACAACTGGGGGCAAACATGGCACAAACAGCCTGTTTGGAGGGCACAGTTGAAACAGGCAAGCTGTGAGGGGACAAAGGTGGCACTCTTTGCTCTGAGTTCTAGGCCAGTTGCATAACGCATATTAAAACAAATTTTTACATACAAAGTAACAGATTTTCCACATTGATCTATTTAACATGCTGTATTTTTCTTATGATAGGCTGCCACTTTGATTAAGGGTTATGTAACTGCGACTAATACAGGTAACCCTTCTTGGTGAGGTTTTCTCTAGGGACCTATGTAACTGTCGAGGATCCCTACAGACCTTGCGTGCGATGAGTCCAGCCATAGTATGGAGAAAGGGATCAAGAGTCCCAGGTTTGACCCTTCTGTTCCCCTGCACAGCCCTCACCATCCTAAAATCTAATGCCCTGAAATAGGGGCAGTCATTCATTGGGGCAGGTGTTTTTTTTATTTTTTTAATTCATAGCAGAACATAAATCTATGGACACCTGGTTTTATATAGCCCATCTGTTACATTAGCAGCACATTGTAGCTTGTTCCAGCTTTCCATCTTTGTTCATTGCATTCACATTTACTATGGTAACATTTAGCGGAATGAGTGTTGTCACTTTGTGTTATTTGTATTGAAACTGTTTCACATTTCACTTTCTACTTGCATATAAACAAAATAATGACATCTCTAAAACTGTGATACGCTTATTGGCATAGTTCGTATTATTTTACACTATGCCAATTCCAAATTGGTTAACGTGAATGTACTTTGTGTTCTGTTTGTTTAAAGCATATTTAGTTGTGTTTGCTATTTTGTACACAAAATAGCACCAGCTAACATCTGATTCTCGCAGGAATTAGTAGAAAAAGAGCACATGGCGTAGGCAACTAAATAGATTTCTGCAGTTTAACGATTCCACGGTGACTATGGATGTGCCATACAATCATACGTTGGAGTGGCTTTGCAAGGTAGCAGGGCAAGCCACGGAATGAATGTTAGCTAACAAAAGTACAGGTCTAGCCTTGAGTTGCTTTAAATGGGTGTGTGAGTGGAGCGCCAGCTGGGCAAAGTGAGTGGGCATGGCTAACCACCGTTTCCCTGCCCCAGAGACACAGGAGAGTTACCCTGGGAAATAGGGCTTCACCAGGAAACTCGGTTAAACTGGGAGAAATCCCTGGCCCACTAAAATGGCTTGTGCACTAAACTTAGATGTGTATAGGAGTCAACAAGGTGTCCTGTGGAAATTATTAGAAAGTGGACTTCATTACAAACACATTTATAAGGTTAAACACTAAACTATAAACAAATCAATATATTATCAGTCTGTAGTTCCTGATTTCTGTGGAAATTATGTATTGTTTGGTATTTAATATTATAATATTATTATAATATTTTATATAACAGCAAGGAGTCACCATATCAATCTCCATAACAATTCTGTATTCCCTTCTAGTTCTAAGATTTCAGTTACACTTTAAGGACAAACACAAAAAATGACAAGAACCACAAAATATTTGTTTTATGTCATACTTTAATACTTCTAGTTTTATTGCTTTTCACTTAAGCCAAGATTGTTTTGAAACCATAAGACGCACTGCGGTGACTTTTCAAGACGCTGTTTTGCCAAAGCATTTCAAGCTCTCCCTTGAATTAGAATATTAAATTTGCCCATTGACGTATAAAATGGCATCATTATTGACCTTTTTTGTCGGATGAGTATAAAACCCTCTTTGTTGTTCGCAACTGACTCTTGAAAGTATGAAATCAGCTGCCTGAAAGCTAATTTTATCATCAACTTGTTCATTGGCTGTATGTTATGCTTTCTTGTCAATTTAGTGCTCAACAACAAATTAAAACGTATATAATTCCTTTATAGTTGGGTTGCAATGCCCCCCCACAATTTCACAGATACTAAGACGCAAATTGATTTCTTAGCAAATGTGATGTTGACATGAATCAACACAGGCTATATTTTATAAAGTCACACTGCTCTATTATGTAAGAAATATGAATGTGCCTCGTGCTATGCTGTCTTCCTGTTCATATGCTTTTTAGCTCTCCCCCCCCCCCACTTCTCAATATATACGGAGGCTGCTGAGTGAATCATGAGTCTCATTGTATTTGGCGTAGTCATTAAGTATAAAAATGTATTTGGCATCAATTACTGTTTATATTCCTGTGCACTTTTTTTTTTTTTTTAAATTAAACATCGGAAGTAAATATAAAGGTTGATAAGTGGTGAAGTGGTCATTAACGCCATTGATCTTTCCCCCCTGTTATAGACAGTGAATCCCAGTCCCGGTTGGTAGCATGGCTGCCATTATGCACTCTTACATTTCACCTGATATTGAGTTGATTATAGAATTAGGGCTGCAACTATTATTTTTTTGATCGGATACAAAACCATTATGCACATTTTTAGTTTATTTAAAATAATTTAAAGAACAAACAAGTGTTAACCAGCAGAATAAAAAACTTAAAACTGACATGAACATCTGTGTACACACAATACTGTTATCTCTATCACAATTACATTTCTCTAATCGC
Organism: Spea multiplicata; assembly: GCA_009364415.1. Lineage (NCBI taxonomy): Eukaryota > Metazoa > Chordata > Amphibia > Anura > Pelobatidae > Spea > Spea multiplicata. The sequence continues at coordinate 9,888,961 of VKOC01000006.1, read as the reverse complement.
CCTATTTTACTGAGATAATAAAAGCTATATTTTAAAGGAACAAGAACCCAAACACAATATTTCACAAACTAGGTTTTAATACTTTTACTAGTAAATATTAATTCACAAAACTGAGACAAATCAATTTCTTGTTTTTATTTATTTTTATTTGCCAACCTTCCCCCCAGGTATGCACATCTGACCCTAGGCTTGCCACTTTGCCCCCCCCCCTCCTTACATGCCCCTCTGACCCTCGATATACCTTATACCTTATACCCCTGATATGCCATTCTGCCCCTCCCCCCTAGACTTGCTCCAGACTTCCTGGGGACAGCTGGTGAACGCCTGTGCAATGCGCGTAGACAACCTCCGCTACTGCCAACACTCTCGCTGGAGCTTCTATGACTGAGCACAGGAAGTTCATGTGACTCCGGGGTCCATTATAGAAGCCTCAGAGAAGGAGGATCCAGGTCCCCTGATCTGAATTTTAGTGTTAGTCTGACCATATCTTATATTCGGTAAAATCGATTTTATCGATTAGTTGCAACCCTATATAGAATTCTCAGATTGTTTTATGCCAATAGTTTTGCTTTGATGTTTTTTTCAAATTCTTACCTTCCTGCTTCTAGAAACTTGGAAATAGACACCCCCCATTTAGAAGACAGTACCATCTTACACCATGTGTGTTTGTGGCGTTTTTCGCACACTTTACCGTTAGAGATAAATGTTGACAGTCTGTATTTTTATGTGAGTCATACTTGTGTTTTACTCCGTCCTTTGCTCAGAACTTCAATTATTTTGAAGACCTTGGTTCAACAACCAGAGCTAGAATTAGCCTTAAAATCTGCATCTCTCAGCATATTTACAGAAAAGGTTTCATTAGTCATCTTAGTCAACCTCCCCCTCCTTTCCTGTTATGTTTTGGCTTTTGTTGGAAGAACTGTCAGTCTTGTTGGCTCTGGAATTCTGCTTTTCTCCTGCCACTGAAAAGCCGAAAATTTGACAAAACACATTTTATTGGAGACATCAAAACACGTATAGAGCAAAGTTCAAACAGTGAAGCTGACATGCATTTGAGAAATTGCCTGAAATAACATTAAACAAGCATCTCTTACATCAACTTATACAGATCTATTGAGGTGTCAGAAAATTGCTGCCACTTTTTAAAATATTAAATTGTATTTAGTTTTACAAAGGGGTACTTTTTTGTTTAGATTATGCTCCCTTTTAGTGTTAACAAGCTAATCTTGACGTGCATTAGATCACATACTATAAAGTATTTTTTTCTTTTCCTGATAACTGATAAATAAGCACCCTTTGTCATCTGTCCTGTGAGTTATGTAATTGATATAGATATTGATTTTCAATATATGACATCAGCTGAATCATACCTTTCCTTTCTAAGGGGACTTAACAAAGATGTCCGAAATTACTTTGCCCAGAAACAGTCCATGTTTGGCTACTTGAATGCACAATAATTATTAGTGACCTAATATCGCCTGATGGAATGGGAGATCACTTGGAGCTCTGCCCACAATATGTGCGATGTGGTGACATCATGGTTTGCCCTACCCATATTGCATCATAGAGTTAACTATATATTATAGTTACACCAGCCTACTTGATGAGAGAATTTGGTTACTATGAATGGTGAGTTTTATTTTGTATAGGGAGATGATTACTTTTCATGTCCAGGGCCACGGGATTCATAAGTGCCGCCTCTCTATTGTTGTCCACTAAAATGTTCACGAAATGAAAACACCATTTGATATAACGTCATTGAAGGTTTTCTTACCGCAATTAATTACAGCTCTTGGGCATGCAGTTCAAGAGATTGATAATATGGGTCATCTCTAGAAACGATTCCTTGGGCAGATGGAAGAATAGTAATATTCGATGTTTCTGCTCAGTCACTGATGATGAATGTGTGTACGCGCAGATTTAACCTTTCCAACCCCTCTGTGACTGTGTCTGAATGTCATGTGTTTTGTCATATTGCTCATACACCACAATTCACTGGCCATAAATATGCCTGCATGAAAAGTATGCATCTTGACCTATTCTAATATTCAGCCGAGTGATGTTGTCGTGTGTATGACATTTTCCTTTATACAACATTTTTTTGTATTTTGAAAGAACAAAACACCGTATTGGCTCGGATATAGGCCGCACCCTAAAAGTTAGGTGCTTTTTTAAAGAAAAAAATTTCTTAGTAAAAAAAAAACAAAACCACTTATGTATGCTGCCACTCTGCCCCCCCGAGATATATTGCCACTCTATCCCCCCTGAGATATGCATTCTGCCTCCGATATGTGCCCCCCCCCCCCCCCGAGGCCATAGCTGCCACTCTGCCCCTAAGAGGTCCCCCCCTAGACTTACCGGTGCAGACTCAACAGACTCAAGGAAGATTGTTAGCGTACATCGAGCAGACGTTCACCGGCTGCGGCGATGCAAGCGTTAACCTCCGCTGCCGGCACGTCTGCACGATGTGCTTTAACAATCTCCCTTTGCCGGACTCCCCCCCCCCCCCCCCCCGTGGGGAATTCCTGGCAAGGGAGATTGTTAAAGCACATCGTGCAGATGTGCCTGCAGCAGAGGCTGTTTACGTGCATCACTGCTGCTGGTGAACGTTTGCTCGATGCGCTTAGACAATCTCCCGTGCTGGCACTCTCCCCATGGGAAGTACCGGCAAGGAAGATTGTGTGCGCAGACGTTCACCGGCAGTGGCGATGCGCATAAACAGCCTCTGCTGCAGGCACATCTGCACGTTGTGCTTTAACAATCTCCCTTGCCGGGACTCCCCGTGCAGGGGAGGCTGTCTGAGCATATCGGAGAGTAGGATGCAGGTCCCCTGTACCGCTGTATCCTAACCCCGCTGCCTGCCCGGCGCCTGGGACTGCATGTCCCGGGCGTCGGGCGCTAGACCCCGAATATAGGCCACACCCCCACTTTAAAGACGTGGAGGAAAAAAGTGCAGCCTATATTCGAGCCAATACGGTAGGTGTCTCTTTGTATGTTTGTATATGAGTTTGTTTTTTAAAACACATATCGCTGTCCTTTACGTTTCCTTACTCGATGGTAAGGAGCGTACTGCACAGAGCTCTCGGTCTGCGTTTTAGTGCAATGCTCTGTACATTTTTGTCGCTGCAAAAATAACTTTCTACCTTAAGGTATATCTGTGGAAATATATTAAAATATCACCTCCTGTTGCATGTAGGTAGAGTAAAACATAATGGGAAGTTTGTAAAATCTATTGCGAAAATCAGGCCGAAAAACTATAGAAGGTTAACAACATTTAAATGCGGCTTTTTGAGGCACAATTTATATTTTATAAAACACTCATTTGGTGCCGCTGTATTATGCTTTATCTCGCTAGTGCTGCTATTATAAATTGCCTGTAGCGTATTAGCCCTTTAAACTTTATATTGGAATAAACTTTCAAAAACGTTTACAAGGGCACTTGAGGTCGCGTTTCTTTGTGACAGCTGTTTTTTTCTTTCCTCCGTCATCGTCATAAAGATACATGTTAAATCAGGCCATTTTAGTCATTTAGTGTGTTTAGAGTAAGTTCTTCCATCCCATCATATGTAACATAAGCAAAGTCACAGAGTAGTCAGATTTAGTCGGCCTTATAATGCAGTATAGATGTATTGGCGGATGCCAAGAATGCCTAATTTGTATCAGCTGCGTCTGATGACAGCAGAGACATTTTCATGTCGGGAATAGACAAGTTTCAGTGAAATGTGCAGAACTGGGAAGCCTTTATTTTAATAAACTTCTTCTAAGTGGACTATACAGTGTTCCTATTATGCTTTTGGAATACACTTATGCATACATAACTATGTCATGGGCTTTTTTGGAACCCAGAAAGAAGCCATTTAAAAGCAGATCTACTTGGGGTGCTTGACCTATTCACTAAATTTTAAGGTCTTCCATAAGGAAACATGTCTTTTCACCGCGTGTGTGTGTAAATGTGTATGTGTGTGTTGTGACACAATACCCCTTCACTTTGGTACTCTGTCCGGGAATCTTCACTCACACACAGTCTACCAGGCTCAGACACGAGGAGGATAAAATAAAAGGTTCTTATTTATCATCACAGGCATAACAGAAAAAATAAATAAAACAAAAATCCTTGCTCTCGTGAGCACTAACTAATACACGGTTCTCCAGCCTAACTGCAGTTGGTCGGCTTATTCGTTCCCAACAAACAAAATAACAAATTGTATGCAATAATGGCAGTACTCAGTATTTTGGCAGCTCTCTCCCCCTCTCTCTCAGGGAGCCAAATGATCTCTGTTGCTCTGAGATCAGGAGGCTACTTAACTGCCTCTCCCATTAATTAGTGGAACCAGGTGAGTACTAGGAGAGTAACCGTGAATCTCCGGACTGGATTCCCACCTGCTGGTCTTCGGCTGCTCGTAAAATGTGGAGCACTGGCCCGCCCTACTCTCCAAATGCTCCACCCCAGGGACCCAAAATACACGAATAACAGACATCAATAATTACGTTCTTAACAATACATCTCCCTGGGGCGGGTAAAAACTATTGAGGGTAACCACTCTGCAAAATATAAGGTGATATATACACTCCTTCCATTATCATCCCCTGCTTTCTGTCACAGTGTGTATATAATATATATATATACTATATATATTATATAAACGTGCATTTGTTTTCTTCTAGAGAGTATGTATATGTTTGACAGAATGCCCAAATAAAATAATTGAAATGTTTGATATAATTGAAGTGTGAGTAAGCATAGGTGCCAATCTAGTTACAAGCTCTTCATTCTACATACAATTTGTAGTATTCAGCTAAGGGTTTAGCTATAGACAAAACATAAGAAATTATAATATAGTTTGACATGCTGATATCGGTGTCTTCTTCTCTACTGTAGGCAGCTAGGAACAGTTTATAATTTCCGTGTCTGCAGGAAAGGATCACCAGTGGTTTCGGCCCCCATTTTGTTTGGGTTACCATAATGTTATCTGGGATGTATTCAAAAGTCATTGACATTGTGCATGTGGTGACATAGATGCAGACCATCTGGGCCCCTGCTAAGAGTCTCCTTTAATTGCTTTAATAATATATCTTGTTCCTCCCGAACTAATTTCATCATTGATAGTAATATGTTAACCTTGGTTGCAGAGACCTAAGTGTGATGTGTCTTATTTGTGGAGTCTTGTCTGTTGTGTTGTTGACCTTCATTTACCTATGTTAGATCTGGCCGTTGTCCAGACATAAGATTTTGCATCCTTCCTGCACGGAAAGTGAACAATGACATTACCAGCCATAGCAGATGAGGTCATTGGTTGTTGTTTTAAAGGAATATACTAGTTTCGCTTGAGCGTGATGTAAGGGGCAAATGGGAGAGGATGCAGCAGAACTGCGCCATGCATACGCAGGGGTAAATGTAAAGGGATAGCTGAGAACGCATATGCATGAAAGTGCATTTGATGTCCGGAGAATCCCTTTAATAATGTCCTGGAGCTAATATGGCAGCTCAATATATGTTAAAATCAATGTTGCTCTCGTATTTTTGAAACTTTGGTAACGCTGACTGCTATTGACCTCAGTAATTGAAGTGCGCTTTCCCACAGACCCTAGTCGAAGACTTATCTGCTAGTTAGGCTGCTGGCTATCTTAAGAGTGTCTGAGTATGTTGCCATGACTGTGACAATGCACAAACATTACATGCCTTCCCCACACCACCGGATGTTTTCAGCTGCCTCACAACAATACTCCATTATGCAACAAGTCAGACGGTGCTACCTGTCAAAGGTTGCAAAATTAAGAACCAACTAATGTTTCCTGTGAGATTTAGCCACTCTAAATAGTTCTGTCCCGAAAAGCAATTAAAGAAACAATAGGCTTTCTCTTTGCCAGTAGTCTGTATTATGTACGTCTCGGTGCAGCTGCTGCTACGGTTAACCAAGGTGTTAGTGATCCAGGGGTGAGACGCCGTGAACCTGTATGCCCGAAGAAACATTGCCCCGTTATTCTTTCATAGATCGTTTGTGAAAGCTCGCATTTTAAGGGTTCCAGCAGACCTTATATTTCTAAATGCATTCATGGTAAATTTGAGCACTTCTTGGTCCACAAGGAATGGACTCCTCACATGCCTTTTGTTGCGAGCACTTATGTTTTTGGGGGTATTTCATACATGGAATGAATGCCAAGTAAGAATATGCAATCACATCTACCTCTATGTAGAATTTAGAACGACTTGAGAACCAGTAAAGGTTCCTGGTTCCCTGTTACTGTTTTTAATACTACCCTTTACATTACACCCTTTTGTTATATAAGCTTTCGGAGTAGACTTGTTTCCGTGGTTAAAAATAGACAGTTTAACAGTATTTATGGGGCATAATATAGATAACCATTTCCATAGGGTACAAAGTGAGGTGTTTTTTTTAATTTAATTTCTGTTGATTATATAATACACGTCATGTAACTGTGTATAAGATCTGTAATAGTAAGCTAGGAGACAGGGCTATGTTGAACTTGTAATAATACCATTAGTGTCTTTGGGAGATATAAACAAGTCTCCAGTAAATAAACACGGCATTATTAAAAGTGTGAAGCTTGGCATATTTCATTTCTTTATTAATCAGAGTGTGCCCAGGGCTGTTTTCCATGATATGATCTGTCTCAGCTGGTGAAGAAGCCTGCCAAGAGCCAGCCATCCAACATGAATTTTGTCCCTCCCTATATGTTCTGTGGGATTCAACTTCGCTGTTCTGTATATAATGTTACGTTTCTGTCACTGCATATTCTTAGGCAATCAGGCCACAAAACTTTATTATTTCTATCTTATATGACCAATCGCTTCCTGCCACCTGCTTTCTCTGTCGTCGCCAGTAGGGGTATCAGCACTGTCAATTAACGCAGCGCGGCTCGGACTGTATTATGGCCACTGCCTGCACCTGTACTGTCAGAGAGAAAGCAAGCAGCGGGAAGTGATTGGCAATATGGCCAGTAATACTGCTTTTGTCTATTTTTTTACTCTTAAGATCATTGTGTAAATGTTACCATTCATAAAAGAAAAGTTTGCTTCGTTTTTAATTGTGAAAAAAATGTTTACTGGTACTTTAAACAATCCTTATTCTTACTCTTAGATGCGGCACATTCATCATATAAACCTACTGTTTTATGATGAAAACAATGATGAACAATAAATAAGTGCTGATTCCAAGTGATGACTTTTAGCATCCGATTCAATTGAGTTTGAGATGCAGCAGTTCCCTTAAGAATTATTTATGGATATGAATGGTGCATGACCAACTCACTGGCAATAATAACAAAAAAAATAATAATTAGTAATTTTTCTGTCGTGCACATGAAAAGTTATGTTCTTTAAAAAGCATCTCATCAAAAGCATAAATAATTAAAATCTGTGTTTTAAACTAAAATCATGCGCTGTTGCTTAATTTCTGTTGCTTTTCCTCCTGGAGTAAAACATTATGTTCCTAGTAAACCTGCTAACATGGGATATATTGGAATACACTCTAACAGAAGTGCAGTCATCTGCTCCTGAGCTGTAAAGTGAGCCTGTTAGAGGCTCGCAGATTGCATGTCGCTCATTATGCAGAGATAAAACCCCTTGAGAAGTGGAAAGCTGAGATTTGGGGATAAAAGTCTCATTTGCTAGCATATCAGGAAAATGATTGTGTAAAAGAGCTTTTGGAAGGCTTAAAGTTTTGCTGACACAATTGTCAGGGAACTTTTTCACGCTCTAGATTTTTGATTTTTCCTTGACGTTCGTGTCTGCAGCTGGGTATGGCTTAAAAGTTTTGCAGACTGTGTATTCAGCAGTTGAATTAGTAAAAGTAAAATGTATTTTTTTCCACGCTCAGCAAGAAACCTAGCATTTTATTTAATTATAATGCATGTGTACAGTATGACCTAGATTGGGATTTAGGTACATTTGTTGAACGATTGCCTTGAAATAACAAGTTTGCTTGTAATTTGTATTTTCTGTCCTTAACTGTTTTGCTTAAGTGTTCACTTTAATTATAGTCCGAGTCGTACATGAATTGCAGGTCCCCTTTTATGTGGCTTGATATCTGTTTTATAGTCCCTGAAGCTGAAGTACTTTTAAGTTTACGAGATCATTACAAACACCAAAAGGAGAAATTTTTTTCTATATGTACCTGATCTGTATATTAGAATGAATTAGTTTTACTACTTTCTCTACATATTAGTTTCTTGTATTTATATAGCGATTTTTACTGCCTATATATATATATATATAATATATATAACAGACAAAATGGTACATTTATAATGAGAAGTCCTGCTTACAGTCTAGAGGTGATGGATGTATAAAGAGGGAGAGGTAGTGTCATAGATAAATGTGGATGTTGTATTAGTAGCAGATAATCCAGATTCTAGTTGAAAATATGTTGGGAGGGAGGGAGGTTAAAGGCTGGAGGTTCGGTAGAAGTGAGTTCCAGAGGTATGGGGCAGTAAGAGTGAAGTCTTGTCATATTGGAATAGCCCACAGGAAGAACATAACGATCAAGTAAGGGAATATTTTTGTTATGAGGGCAGAAATGCATGGGGTAGCAGTATTATGGAGGGCTTTGTATGTTATGTCTTCTGTCATGCACACCAGGTAGATACTTGGTAAGCCACTAACAACAGCTGCAGTGTGCGGCTACCTTCTGTATATGTCTTGCAGCATGCTGCGTGAGCATTAAAACGTAACAAGCGGCCTCTCATATCCCACCATTGATCACACTTCATCTCCAGTCCAACCTTGGGGCCAAGACAGAGGAATAACTCTGCAATAAGAGTAGGCACAGTGATTTTCTCCTGCAAGAGGGGCCATGTTGACCTTGCATAATGCGCACATACCTCCCAATTATCTGTTTTTTTGTGGGACTGTTATAATTTTTGAGCACTGTCCTACAGATCTCCTCCACTTATCTTTAATGAGACTTTATGAATCTTTGTGATCTGATAGCTGACTAACATGTTGGCAATACTGCCTTGCATCTCCTTCCTTTGGGGGTGTGGTATAGCGGGTTCTGTGAAGCTTCCAGCGGTCACTTAATGCACTTTATGTGACCACACGGCACGTTTATGCTGTTAGTGTGTGTCTGTAACTGTATGGCGTTTCCATTGCAGGAAGGAATGGGTTAATAGGTTTTGTGGTAATCCCTGTTTAAGGTTAGAATGGTTTGTTTAAAAAGCCAAATGGTCAAACGTTTATTTAAGCTCAATAGAACTGAATTTGGCCTATAGCAGAAATGTGTTTATTTTTCATCTGAAAGGAAATTTAAGTCTTTCTCTGGGTAAACAAGAGTTGAATAACACTTTTACATTGTAAGACATGCAGAATTCCCAATGGAAGGAAGATATGCATTAAGTTATACCAAGATCTGTTAGGAATACTGAGACATTGCGGCTGACTGTGTGTGCACAGATACTTTAAAGCAAGACCGTGGAGTTTTAAATTATTTCTTCTCCTAAAATCCTCAAGTCATGTATGATTAAAAAAAAAATTATATATATAAATATTATATTTAAGGTAAAAAAAATGTACTTGGCATATGAGTTAATTTAAGTGACAGGGGATCCATAGAAACATTCTTTTTTCGAAAGTTGATTCAATTGTCTGAAGCAACTATAGAGCTGTTCATATTTGTCTAAATTGAGTACGCTATGATTCAGAACTTGATACATTCATAATATGATACTGTGTTTTCATGTAAAATGCATGCAAATTGGCACCTGATATTTAGTTATTGGCTTAAGAAATGGTATTGTAGCTGAATGCTGCAGTTGAGTTCCACTGTTCCCAGTGATTTCAGTAGGAGCATAGCCTGTACAGGAAGCATACCTAAGTATGCTTACTGCTTTCTGTAGAGGCAGCCGCAAGGAGAGGGACAATAAGAAATTAATGTGTTTGAAGCAATAAGAAATTGACTGTAATTTGTATTTTATATGGAAATAGGACTGCTATATTCCATTGATGTATGTACGTTAAACATTATTAGGCATATAAAGTTCTAACTGGTGCCTAGTAGAAGGGTGTTTGCGTTATTTTCTATTACCCTCAGTTTCGACTCACTCCACCCGCAAATGTCCGTAACTCATGTCATATACGCCCTTTCATCTCCTCACCGCAGTGAATGTGTTGAGGGAAAGGTTTTCTGAAGTTTCTTGTAAGAACCAACGGTTTGTTTGTTCTGTAGTACACAATTTCAGCACTTGCGTAGATATTATTTACTGTGTTAGTAGTTTTTCCAAGCAGTCGGGAAATTATGGAAACCAAAAAGCAAACATGTGCTTTGAAATACTTATTGGTCAGTAAAAGCATTGTTTTTATGCCTGGTTAAGGGAGAGTTCTTTTTGCAAACCACACTTCAAATAATGAATCTTTGTGGTGTTTAATTCCTTTATTTATTGGAAGGAGGTGCTTAATATTTTTAAAGGGAACATTGTGTCACAAATAATATGTTGTATATGCAAACCCAAGCAGGCAGCAGTGTTTTTTTAAGCGCTCACTACACCCAGCTGGGCATCGCTTAAATCTTTTCTTAGTTGTGCAAAATTTTACTCTGTCCAGCTATACAGTGCATTTATTTGCTTTATTCCATATTTATCTTTGTGACCGAATAATTGATGGAAGCCATGTTACATTAACAAATATTAAAAACATTGATTATTCACTTTTTTGTGGTGTCTTACATTGATTGGCTATGGGATGCCTGTGATTGCTAGCCTGGAAAGTTTTAAAAAAAATAAAATAAAACAAAACATGGCAGCATAGAAATGATTGCTTTTCTGCATACCCTTAGTTCTTAATACTGTGTATTACCCCCTTTAGCATTAATGACAGTGTGTAGTCTTTTGTAATAGTGGTCTATGAGGTCCCAAATGTTTGCAAGTAGCCATGGCAAAAGTCCTCCAGGTCATGCAAACTCTTTGGCCGTCTTGCATGAACCGCACGTTAGAGA